>CM037852.1:123868336-124210176 GCA_021234595.1 Delia radicum
CTGCTTTAAAAATATGTAGTTGTTTGGGTTGTAATACAGTTTTTTTATTTTCAATGAAAATGTCAGTCATTTGTAAAACAAATAAAATTTTTTAATAACCTTGCAGTTCATTTAAAAAAACAAACCACATCAAATGACTGTTTTATGATTTTACATTCATTTTTGACGGTCGTTTTTTGTTATTTAAAAAAAAAAAAAAACAAATAAATAAATGTTTTTTTTTGTGTTTTATTACGGGCTAATGATGGTCACAATTAATTGTAAAACAAATTATTTCATACTTTCATTGGACGTTTCGTTGGATTTTTTTCCAACTTCTTCAGCAGTTGTGAACTTTTTTATTTGATTTATATATCTTTACATTGTCAATTATGTATTTAAATTTATTTGTAAAATAGGACGACACGACACAACACTTATTTATATAGTAAAAAAGTTGGACGACACAAATTTCATAAAAATAATTTAAATAAATAATTACACGAAAAAACAATAAACTACTTTAAACTTAACGACTATTATCACAGAACTTCTTGTTGATATAATCATTATAAACAATTATATAATCATTATAAACAATTATATAATCACTATAAACAATAAATTCTGTGATAATAGTCGTTAAGTTAAAGTAGTTTATTGTTTTTTAGTGTAATTTTTTATTTAAATTATTTGTATGAACTTTGTGTCGTCCAACTTTTTTACTATACAAATAAGTGTCGTGTCGTCCAGTTTTACAAAAAAATTCAAATACATAATTGACAATGTAAAGATATAATAAAGTTCAACACTGCTGAAGAAGTTGGAAACGAAACGTCCAATGAAAGGATAAAATAATTTGTTTTACATTTACACATACAGAGAAATTAAGTGCCAACCGAATTGAAAAGTGTATTTAGTGGTAACAACCTATAAATTCAGTTACTACAACGATATTTACATTATATTTCTGAATATTTTGGGTGTTGCAACTAAAATTCAGTTGATTTAATCGAAATTTGTTGTGAAAACTAATGTTCCGTTGTACCAACCGACTGAAATTCGTAATAAACGAATTTGAGTCTTAGTAACCGAATTTCAGTTGGCAAATAGCTAAATTTTTCTCTGTGTGCATCTATACAATTAGTTATGACCATCATTAGCCCGTAAAAATTAAAATTGGTCAAAAACAAAAACGGAAAAAAGTTTTTTTATTTGTTAGTAACAAATGTGGTTAATTTTTATTACAATTGTGTTCATTTGTTTATAAAACAAATGAAAATGTTAGTAGAATTTACTGAAATGTAAGTCGACCTTTCTTTAAGTGAAATTTCATTTGTTTTTAACTACATTTGCAGTGGTCTTTACGTACATAGTATTCTAAGTGTAAACAAGATCAATTTATTGTATAAAATCTGAATATAGTAATGATTTTATAATCTATAACATAAACTGTCATCAAACATTATATGTTTGCCATTGTGATTCTATTTTTGCAAAGAATTAGAATTTCTATGGAAACATTTTTACGGACTATCTGATACGTAAGGAGTCATGAATCTGCTTTTTATGGCATGTTAAGGCGCCGTAAACACGTATCCGTCAAAGCTTAAACTTAAACGGAACAATAATCGGATTTTCGAAAACAATATGTTTTGAGTCCGTTTTGGTATATCCGTTTCCCGTCCGTTAAATACGAACTGCATCAATTTTTGTTTGTTTTCTTCAATCGATGTTATTGCTGTCAAAAAATAAAATTAAATTATTTATATATAATTTAATTTTAAAAAAAATATAAAGTTTTGTAGCAATACAAGTTTGTTATAATTTTTATTAAAAATAAAAATTATGTTTTTTTCGACCTTTAATTGTGCCATACTCTATATTTCTTCATTAGGATATTGTCCTAACAAATAATCCATAGAGTTTTTTGTTTTCAAATTTATTATTTGACCCTTTCAGGAATGTGTTGATAGATCTATTTCGGGAATTTTCTAGGTTCCCATCATCAGAACACGTTTTGAAAGCGGTAACAATCCCATGCCAAACATCAAACATTCATATGAACTGGTTTACTCACTACATGAGAACTAATATACATATGAGTTTGAAGTTAAAGATTATAACCATTGATCAAACAATAAATTGAAAACTTGTTTGATGTGCAAAATCCACCTCTGGTGGATACTCAATACACGTTTTTTGTTTTTCTCTCCTTTTTAAATTTTGTTTAGTTTGTAAACAAAACAGGGGAAGTAAACTAGGCGGTACTTTGCCTTTTATACAAGTTTGTTATAATTTTTATATTTCTTATATATTTCTTTATATAAGCATTTAATGGGAAAAACATTATTATACTGAAGGAATTAGAGAAGCTACTGACAAAATTAAGAAGGTAATTATAGTATAAAGTTAAAAAATTATGTGAGCTAGTTATTGTAATTTTAATTACTTGCAACACACAGTTTTGTACCCCAAATAACACACTGCTAGAAAAAAAGACTTTTTGTCAGAACTTGAAAACCCACCTAGTGGGGGTTGCAGGCCTAGGTGAGGACATACAAAAACCGTTTTCAAAAGATTTGAAACACCCTCAAAATTATGAGTTATTTTCAAAAAACTGTTTTAGGGTAGGTCGTAGCACTTTAGTACCTCTAACTCACACATTTTTTTAACCGATTTCAAAATTTTAAACAGTTTTGCAAAGGCAAAGAATTAAGCTTTCATGAAATGTATTCATAAAATATATATTCCAAGAAATTAGGTAAGTGTTTATAAAAAGTTTCTCATTTTTTTTATTTTTTTTCCTAATTTTTCAAATTCAACAAGAGTTATTTTAATTTTTTTCTATGAGAACCTATAATTTTTTGCACTGTATTTTAAAGACAATTTTATTTAGAAAAAAACGAGATATTATTTGTTAAATTCGGTTTATATTTGCAAAGGTTACTAACCTTTTTCTAAAGTAAAAATTTTGGGATTGCAGACTTTTATTTTGGTAAACCACTTGACTTACAAACGTAAATTAAAAACTGTACAAATAGCTTAACCTAATTAGGTTAACATGTAAAGTTAGAAACAGGTGTTAATGAAAAGTTGAATAACTTTTACAATTTTCATCCGATTTTAAAAATGAAAACCATGTTTTGTTAAGAACTAAATTTTATTTATACGTTGGTATAAATTTGTATAAGCTTTCATATTAAAATAAGCAATGAAAAGCTACTAAAATCAAAAGATGACAAAGCCAATTGTGACAATTTTTTGTTGTTGTTTTGGTTTTTCTTTGATATTTTAAATTTTGAATCTCGCTCCTAGACGACGACAAGAAAGTCTCATTGAGTTTGTGATTTAACATAACAAATATCTCTAGAAATTCTAATAACAAAGTCCCCTGAAGATTTCCTTAGGCAGGAATGAAATCCGGACAGGGACACGCCTACATCAGATTGCTTTTCACAATTTGTTAAATAACTTTTGGGATTTTAGCACATTTAATTACTATAAATGCAATTAATGGTTATCCCGATGAAAATAAATTTAAATAACAAATATGCAGGTGCTTGTGCAAATTTAAATGTAACTGACACTAATAGAAAAGATATGATTTTCTATTGTTGATTTACTTGAATAAACGTCACTACATTGCTAGGTCTGTCAAAAAAACAGAGTAGTATTTGGAAGATGACAAAGCCAATTGTGACAATTTTTTGTTGTTGTTTTGGTTTTTCTTTGATATTTTAAATTTTGAATCTCGCTCCTAGACGAGGACAAGAAATTCTCATTGAGTTTGTGATTTAACATAACAAATATCTCTAGAAATTCTAATAACAAAGTCCCCTGAAGATTTCCTTAGGCAGGAATGAAATCCGGATAGGGACACGCCTACATCAGATTGCTTTTCACAATTTGTTAAATAAGTTTTGGGATTTTAGCACATTTAATTACTATAAATGCAATTAATGTTTATCCCGATGAAAATAAATTTAAATAACAAATATGCAGGTGCTTGTGCAAATTTAAATGTAACTGACACTAATAGAAAACATATGATTTTCTATTGTTGATTTACTTGAATAAACGTCACTACATTGCTAGGTCTGTCAAAAAAACAGAGTAGTATTTGGAAGATGACAAAGCCAATTGTGACAATTTTTTGTTGTTGTTTTGGTTTTTCTTTGATATTTTAAATTTTGAATCTCGCTCCTAGACGAGGACAAGAAATTCTCATTGAGTTTGTGATTTAACATAACAAATATCTCTAGAAATTCTAATAACAAATTCCCCTGAAGATTTCCTTAGGCAGGAATGAAATCCGGATAGGGACACGCCTACATCAGATTGCTTTTCACAATTTGTTAAATAAGTTTTGGGATTTTAGCACATTTAATTACTATAAATGCAATTAATGTTTATCCCGATGAAAATAAATTTAAATAACAAATATGCAGGTGCTTGTGCTTGTGCAAATTTAAATGTAACTGACACTAATAGAAAACATATGATTTTCTATTGTTGATTTACTTGAATAAACGTCACTACATTGCTAGGTCTGTCAAAAAAACAGAGTAGTATTTGGAAGATGACAAAGCCAATTGTGACAATTTTTTGTTGTTGTTTTGGTTTTTCTTTGATATTTTAAATTTTGAATCTCGCTCCTAGACGAGGACAAGAAATTCTCATTGAGTTTGTGATTTAACATAACAAATATCTCTAGAAATTCTAATAACAAAGTCCCCTGAAGATTTCCTTAGGCAGGAATGAAATCCGGATAGGGACACGCCTACATCAGATTGCTTTTCACAATTTGTTAAATAAGTTTTGGGATTTTAGCACATTTAATTACTATAAATGCAAAAAAGTTTATAATTTTCGTTTTTTTTTTTGTAGATATTTTTAACAAAAACAATACTTATAACTTACAAATGTATCAAATGCACGTGATTTTAAAGTGTAATCAGTTTTCTTTCCAAACCCGTTAAAAAAATTTAAATCGGACAAAACCTGACTGAGTTACAAGTCGATAAGTTGACGAACATCACTGAAAACGGGTTTTTTAGAATAACTTCTGAATTCGAGGGTGTTTCTGAAATTTTTTGACACAATTTGTAATGTACTCAACAAGACCTATAACCCACGCTAGGTCGTTTTCCAAGTATTTTTTTCACTGTAGCACCGTGTAATGAATTCATACCCAGCAAAATAAAGTGAAAGTAGTGCTTTAAGAACCTCTTTAACTTGACTTCCAAAGCATTCGCATACGCACATTTTTTACTTTAATAGAAGTTATTGTTAACAACTGCCAAAAATGTTAAATTAAAGTTATTTTAAACAGCATTTGCATCACCATATAATTTAATTGCTACCTAAATTAATAACATCCTAAGAAGTAATTTTTCATAAGTTCATATATTCTTTTTTTTATATGGAGGTTGAGGTGGTAAGTGGTTAGATTTGCAAGCAGAAGGTTGCGGTATCGATTCCGGGCCGGGGAGATAATTTTTTTTTTTTATTTTTTTTTTTAATTCTAATTAATTTTTTTAGTATTTTTTATTTAATTTAGTTTTTTTCTGAGTATTTTAAGAGAATTAAGTAATTTAAAAACGACCACATAATTAACATCTTGACTTTAATCTTAAAGAAATTTTTTTTAGAAAATTGTTATCCAGAGTGGACAAATAATTATTTGATAAAAATCTATTTTTTGCCTTTGCGATGGAACTTTTTGTAAAACTTATTAAAAATTATAAAAAAAAACAAAGGTTTTATATTTTTTATTGTTATGTTGATAAGAAAATGCAAAGATGTATTTCACAGCTGAAAATTAGTATATCATATTTGTTTCAAGATATACTTTTTAGGTGCCTTGAAACGTGTGCAATATTCAAAAAAATTAGGTTAAAAAATTTGATTTAGGCTTCAAAAATCCATTTGATTTTTTAATTCTATTGTTTCGGATAGCAAAAAATTAGCAAAAACGATAATAATAATAATTAATTAGTAAATTAAATAATTAATAACTTTTACTTAATTTAAATATATCACTTTAATTACCTATAGAGTTTTACCGACCTCTTTCTTTAAATCTTTAGAAAAAATACAGGAAACATTAAAAGATCTTACGTTCCAAGGCACACTCGTTTCATTGCAGGCCACTTTTTTCCTACCTGTAGTTAAACTACTTCTCCAATATTTTTTTTTCTCATTGTCTGGTATATTTTATCTTATTAAAGACACTTCTCGTCAAATTAATTATTAAAACAATATTTTAAAATATGCAATGAATTCAAAATTGTTAAATTGTTTTTTAACCTCATCAAAACTTAAAAGTATTTTAAAAATAATTTATATCTCGGTGATACGAAATCACATATTAAAAATGTTTTAAAAATCATTATTTTATCTTTTTTATTATATATTTGTGTAGCATATTTTTCTTGTTTTCATAAAAATATAAAAATATTTTCAACTTAAGTTCGTTTTAAGTTTGTTGTACTGCATAAGTAACTTTGGTGCAAATGGTAGAGCGGTCTATTTTAATGCGGCAGATCGTAACTCAGATTCGTGTGTTCAATACTCGCTGGCACCAAAAGATTTTTATTTTTTTTTTAATATTTAAAGAAACATCCCTAAAGTATTCTGCACATTTTTATTAAATAAAAATGTTAATATATATTTGAAAAAGACCTTCCATGAACTATTGAAAAATAGCATTCATTCACTGTTTAAAATGCTATTAAAGAAGTTATTTATTCACTCCATCTGCCCAATGACACGACATTCATGATTCACCTAAATTTGCACCACATCCGAATCAGTAGATGTGGTGTTTTTACTACTTCTTCCTCAGCTCTTATTTTGCTGGGTAAGATTATACTTTTATATGCAGATGTTGATGCACGTGATTCAGATGGTAATGCAAAATGCACTGGAGAAGAAATGAATGCTGGGATAAAATTTAGTCAAGCAATTTCCTTTAAATTATTTTTAAATAAATCTGTAAAAAAAAAAAGTTATGTTAATATTTTGGAGGGTAGCAAAAAAAAAAAAAACTTAACTTTTTAATTAACTGTTGAACTTTTATGGAAAAGTTCTTGTGACTGTATCAAAATTTTGCTTAATTTTATTATAGTTTCAAAGCCTATATAAAGGGTCCGCCAAACAACTTTTTTTTTTTTTAACTCCTGAACCAATTGAACTTTGTATGGCGTCATACCAAGGTCTTTATGCAAAATTCGTCTCAATGATGTCTCCGAAATGTTCAATTGTTGAGAACGACGGTGAATTGATGTTGATGGCGCTTCACGCACACTTTCTGCCACAGCAGCAATATTCTCGGGTGTAAGCACTGTTTTTGGCTTTTCACGCTTTGGTTTATCGATGAGGATGCCAGTTTCTTTCACTTTTTTCACAAGATAACGAACATACGGACCATATTCGTTCAGCGGAAGGATAAAACTAATTATCCGTCAAATCAGACATGAGCTAAGTGTTACCATTCACGAAATAAGCACTAGTTGAAAAAAAAACATTAGATGGCGGACCCTTTATAATAACCATACATTTGAGTATAATAATGTCTGTTATTAAATGAAAAATTAAAATAAAACAACTAATTTTTATTTTAATAAAAATTATATCAAAAATGGGTGTAATTGCTCAAGAATTTTTTTTTTTTATATATTTAAAACAATTTTTATTATAGCTATTGTTTTGTTACACTGCAACTAGTTACTTAAAACTAACGAGTAATTTAATTCTATTTTATATAAACAGCTAAAGTATTGTGATTAAGATGATTTTTGATTAGTCTTTATAAAGGCCACGAAGATCAGAGGGTTTAGTTCTCCTTAATCGACGAGTAGGGCCATTGTTGGTAGCTAAGGATGATGCTTCTTCATTGACATGGCATAGTAATGTTTGATTATGGGATTCAGCAATCTTGCTTATTGTGGTACGCGCAGAGTCCACATGTAGGTCTCTGTGAATATCTTTGTTTCTTATGTAGTATGGTGCATTAACAGCATTTTTCAAAACTTTATTCTGGAACCGCTGTATAATTTCGATTATAGTTGGTTTCGCACAACCCCAAAGTTGTGCACCGTAGGACCATTTTGGTTTGAGTATTTGCTGGTACAGCATAAGTTTATTTTCGATTGATAATATTGAATTACGGCCTAGCAGCCAATGCATCTTTCGGTATTTTATGTCTAGCTCTTCTTTTTTCTTTTTTACGTGAGCTTTCCATCGAAGTTTTGTATCAAGTGTCATTCCCAAGTATTTTGCAGTATTGGAGTGTGGAATTATGTTATTAAATAATCGAACAGGATGGTATGTCATGCGTTGGTTTGTAAAATCAGTGTGAGTTGATTTGGAGTTGTTTAATGAAATTTTCCACTTCTTGGTCCATTCTTCAATTAGTGTTAAGGCAGACTGCAGTTTTTCCACTGATTTTTCTGCTGTTTTGTCGACAGATAACAATGCGGTGTCGTCAGCGAAGGTAGCAATCGTGCAATTGGCTGGTATAGGCATGACATAGGTGTAAAAAAGGTACAAAGAGGACCTAGCACACTACCTTGGGGTACTCCAGCTGTTATTGGTTTCAGATTAGACCGTTCATTTTCATGCTTCACATAGAAATATCTGTCAGTTAAATATGAGTGCAGAATTTTACATATTTGTGATGGAAATATTGAATTAATTTTTAGCAATAAGCCTTTGTGCCATACCTTATCAAAGGCTTGTGAGACGTCCAGAAATACTGCAGAGCAGACATGCTTTTCTTCTAATGATTTTCCAATTATATCAGTAATTCTATGTACCTGATCTATAGTAGAGTGTTTGCTTCTAAAGCCAAATTGATGATTGGGTATTATATTTTTGGAAATTAGTATAGGGTTAATTCTTTTTAATAGCAATCTTTCAAATAGTTTGGATAATTGTGTTAAGAGTGAAATTGGTCTATACGATGTTATTTCATATGGTGATTTACCTGGTTTTGGCACCATTTTGATCTCTGCAACTTTCCAATAAATAGTAACATGTTTGTAATAAAAAACAGCATTAAATATATCACACAACTTTAAGAGAGCTTTGGTGGACAATTGCTTTAAAACTTCCGCAGTTATTAATTCATAGCCAGGGGCTTTTTTCAGTTTAAGTATCTTAATTTCATGTTTAAGTTCTGCAACAGTAATATCTGCAATTAGAGTATCGTCGTATATAAGTTCTCTAGAAACTTGCTCAGAAGAATTTTCACTATCAGAAAATATACTGCCTAAGTGATATGCAAAAACTTCAGCCTTTTCGGAATCGCTTTTTGCCCACGAGCCATTCGGATTTTTTACTGGCATCTTTTGTAGAACAGGATTTTTAAATTTTTTGGTTACTTTCCACAAGGAATAATCAGTGTTTTTATCATACGTCAGCCCAAGAAGTTGTTGATTTAATGTATCATTTTTCATTTTTATTATTTTACATTTGATTTGATAAGTAATTCGATTTAAATTTGTTTTATCACATGGCGATCTCGATTGTTGCCATTTTTTTCTTAATCTCCTTTTTTCGGCAATTAAAGTTTTAATTTCACGGGGATATGTATTTACAACTGTGCGAGGAGCAGTTGATGGGGTGCTTCTCCAACCCGATTGTTGAATGGACTGTGAAAATAATAAGGCTTGCTTTTCTAAGTCTGCTGTGTTACAAATACTATCGGAGCTTATTTCATTGTCCAACGTTTCTCTAAAGTATTCCCAATCAGTATTTTTATTAGAAATACTAGGAGGATGTTCTTGTAGTATTACATTTTCGCTTACTGTAAGATAAACAGGTGCGTGATCCGAACTTAGGTCAAGACCATCTTCGACGTGAGTGTAGCTTTTTGAAATTTTATTCGATATAAAAAAATCAATTAAATCAGGCTTCTTTTTTGGATCGGTTGGCCAATAGGTTGGTTTGCCAGTAGAAATAAACTCACCGCCAGTGTCTTTGACAGCTTTAAGCAGTTTTTTCCCTTTTTTGTTGTTTAGGCGTGACCCCCAATATATATGCTTTGCATTAAAGTCACCCCCAATTATGTATCTGTGCTTGTGTCGTAAGAACAGCCTTTTGTACTGGTCAGACGTAATGTTATGTTTTGGTGGACTGTATAATGCAGTCAGAGAAAGCAATTTCTGGTTAGTTTTGATTGTCACAGTTGTAGCCTGAAATTCTTCGCTGCAGAGCTTCGCTTCTTCATAGTGTTCAATGTTATTTTTTATTATGATTGCACTACCGCCTCTGGCCTTGTTTTGGGGATGGTTAGAGGAGTAAACTATATAGTTTTCAAATCTAATGTACGATTGGTTAGTAAAATGAGTTTCCGCAATGAGGCAGATATCAATTTGTTTAGTTTTAAGTACTATTTTTAATTCGCCTTTATGGCTCTGGTAAACCATTTGCATTCCATAACATTGCTCAAGAATGGTTTAAAAAAATTGCTAAAAAGTTATATTTTAGGCCTCGGTCTCTGTGCGGAACGTTTTTTCTCCAAAATGATAAAAGAATAATATTTTGTCTCAGTACAGAATTGCCCATATCGTGGTGCCACGTTAAAACAATAAACCCCTGATTAAAAAGTACAATATTTAAATTAAAACGGCAACTGCCAAATGGCTTTATATTAAGAAAAAAAATATGTTTAAATACGAATCAATTTAAGTTTTTTTTTATAAAATATAAACTGAAATAGAACATACATTTTGATTTACTCGATTAATCGACAAAAATTGCTCGAGTTATTCGTTACTCGAAATTGACAATTTTAAGTTATTTGAACAATTGTTTGATTAAAATTCATCGTTTAATTTAATAACGGTTAACCGATTGAATACCCTATTATGTAGCAATGAAATGGAACTTAATTTAGCGAAGGCAGCTTCAACAAATTGTTTGTACTCAAGACTAGATAAATCATAACATTAATGCTATAAGCTTTATATTTAAAGCAAGATCAGATTTAATCGAACTAAATGGAACAAGATTTCAATAGCATCTAAACGAAGTTAAAAATATTATTCATTTTATAGGGAAAGTGCCAACCGAATTTAAAAGTGTTTATTAATGGTAACAACTTATAAAATCGGTTAGTACAAAGATATTTAAATTAGATTTCTGAATATTTTGGGCGTTGCAACTAAAATTTAATTGAATTAACCGAACTTTGTTGTGCCAACCGTCTAATTTGAGTCGTTGTAATCGAATTTCATTTGGCAAATAGCAAAATGTGTCTCTGTGTGTATTCTTAAACAATTTTGTAACTTACAAACTGGATTTGGAAATAAAGAACAATTAACTAACTAACTACTGGCTTTGGGCTTTTTACTCGAAAAACTATTTAACTCTATGGATTTAGTTCCTTAAATTTCTCCTTAATAAATCTTTAAGATTTTAAGTTATGCTTTTTTCTGTCTAAATCGCAGGATGCTGATAATCATCCCAAAAATAACAAGGCACTCGACTTTACTTAAGAAATATATTTATTTTACATTGAACGATTATCGACTATTCGCCAAATTTTGTCGATTAATCATTAAGACCATGAAAACCTAGGTATCACAAACTGACATATACACTCATCAAAGTGTATGGAATGTATAAAAATAGACGCATAATTGTCGCATAATTTTTTTTTAGATTTGTTAACTACCCAGTTAAAAAGTAAAACAGGTTCCAGAGCAATGATGAAAACAAGGCAATTAGTGACAAACGATTAAGTCCCTTGACTGCCACAAAGCGGACATAACACTGAAGAAATTCTATATGTACCGACATTGCGGCAGTACTGCACTGCACTGTTCTAAAATAACTAAATACGGAACTGTTTAGCTGGTGACCAGGGTTGTCAGATGTGCCGATTTTCCGCCAAACGCGGCGATTTTAAAACACGTTTGGCGGCTATAAAATAATGAGTTCAATTATTTTACTGTTTTCTTTTAAAAAAAATGGGAAATCTTGAACTTAGTTATTTTTACTAAAATATATAACGAATTTAATACAAATTCTTGTGTTTGTACTCGAAATTTAAGAATTTATTCTGAAAATGTTCACAATTTCTTCACATACACGGTGTTTGGCCAAGTTTGGCCAAACATTGGACGAACTTGGCCGATCATCACTTGGCCGTCGGACACTAATATTTAGGTATACCTTAATGAGCTTCGTCCTTATTTTAAACATTTAAATTTTCAATTGGGGGACTTACAATATATTCGTATATGGTGTATAAGTGCACAATGCTTATTTGCAGGTACGTACCTTTACATTTGTTGCCGCATTATTCGTTTGTTTTTTTTTAAATATCACGATTGTTTCTTAAAATGTACACACAGGCAAAATATTAGTTGGAATTTATTCTTGCCTACTTAAAATCAACACTAATCATTAAAAATTGATTAGAGAAACATTTTTTATATAGTAAGGGTCAATTGTATGTCCTATTCACTAATAAAAATGAAATGATACCATTCGATAGTGTTGTTACCTTTTTTATTAGTAAATTCAAATAATTTTATTATTTTCGTATTAAATTTTTAAAATTTAAATGTTTATTGCAAGTTTAGCCCACCAAAGGAAAATACGCGATTTTTATTTGATAAAAGGTATGCTTGTATAATATATTTAATATGTATTTCACTTAAAATATTCATGAAACAAAAACTTTTGCAGAAAATGATATTACCAACTTTTATCTCGCATGACGAAGCCGAAGTTTTAACATGTATAATAACCCTGGCATAAAACCTTTGATTGTTGTTTTCCAGGAAAACAGTGGATGTTTGCTACGTCGACTTAGGATGCCAATATTGAGAGTTGTGGCAAACTTCTATTGGTTTTAAGAAAAGTTATATCATTACAATCTTTTTACAAATGAAATAAATTTTCTAGAGGAAAATTGATGAAACATCTTGATTATATTTAGAGTAAAATATTTATTTTTTAAGAAAGATTTTATTCGTTTAATTTTCGAGTGAAGTTAAGGTTTGTGACACCATTAAATTCTTAATGTAAAGATTTTTCGATCTTAGATTTTTGTATGACAAATATCCAGTTTTAATTAAATTGTGAAAGATTTACTTGAGGTACGTTCCGAGTAAATTCTTTACAGGAAAAAAATTATATAAGGTTTTAGGTACTCCACATAAAATTGACTTCTGAATTCATGTATAATATACGATGTTTAATTTAAGAGCGCACATATTTTTCATTTTTATTTTCGTGCTAATTTGGACATTTTGATTTTTTTCTGAAACCATTTTTTATACTTTTTGAGATTACCCTGTGCTAAAACATTAACATTATAGGCATTCTTCGCATTATTGCTATGCAGTTTTTGATTCGACATTCTTTTTGATATGCTTCCGAACAAAAACATTATTTTCATCCCCCTATTTAAATTCCTTAATCCCCTAGATGACAGAAATGAGGCAGGTTATTCTTAGATTTCTTCTTTCTATTTCATATACAAATTTTATCCATATCGAAGAGATGAGGTTGAAATACTTTCCTTGTAAGTATTTTTCTGTAAAATGTCAAATATTTTATAAAATCTCAAAATGTTTTTAAGTTTAAAAGTTTTTTTGAAATAAGCGATGAAGTTTTTCATAAGGATAATGAAATCAAAATTATTAATATTTTAAAAAAGAATAGTTTTCCGATGAAAACTATTACAGAGCTAATTAAATACACAAAAATAAAGAAAATACATAAAAAAGAAAATGAACCACCAAAGATCTACAAATCAGTAACGTACATTCCAGGTTTGTCAGAGAGAATAATAAACTCAGACATTTATGATAAAAACCAATACGATATAACACTGAAAACACGCAACACAGTCAATAAATTGTTCAGTAAAACAAAACAAAACTTGAAAACGAAGAAAAATCAAATGTGATATATAAAATCAACTGTAAAGGAGACGGGTCCAACATATGCAACAAAGTATATGTTGGTACCACAAAAACAAAATTAAAAACACGACTTTCAAGCCATAAATCAGATCATAAGGCAATACATAAACCACTTGAGCAAAAAACAGCGATCGCGGCTCATCGCACTTTAACTCGTCATACCCCTAATTTTACAGATGTGAGCATTTTACAACAAGAGAACAGTTACGCAAAGAGATACACTCTTGAAATGTTACACATAATTAACACACCTACACACAAGAGACTCAACTATAAAACAGACACTGACCACTGTTCAAGTGTATACAGACATACGGTAAACAAATATCGACTGCTTAAAAATAAAACTAGCTGTAATAAGATAACAAACAAGTAAGGACGCTTTCAACTCCACGCTTTATTAAAAGATATTTAAATGTATGTAATCATTAATTTTACATTTTTGTTAAATTATTAATTTAAAGATTTTAAATTGTGTTATTGTTTTAGTTTTTCCTGAAGATGAATAGCGAAGCTGTTCGAAATATCGAAAATATAATAAATATTTAAAAATAAAACCAAAAATCCTCATCACATATTAAAACAACAGGTCAACTATAAATTTCTAACAATTATTAGTTTTAATATAATTGTACTATTGATTTATAAATATTTAATTTTTATAAAAAAAATTGTATTGTTATGTTTATTACAATTAATATAAATTAATTTCAAAGAAAAAAATATGTTATTTGATACGGTGTACTTTTAAATATTTTTTGTTAGGGCAACTAAATATATTTGATCTTACGTACAAACAATTTTTTTTTAATTCAGTTAGTATAATTAAATATATTGATTTTTATAACCGAATATTAATTATTTCAATCGTAACTACAAAAACGAATTAAATTTGTTCACATAACTTTCCAAATTTGGTTGGCAAAAAACTCGTTTGTGACTACAAATCTGTTTTCTGTGTGTAATTTCCTTACAAAGTTTACTTCTCATCGGGTAAATAAAACAGTACGGGTAAAGCGTTGAACTTTTTCCTTCAAAATTTATGTAAAAATCTTCTACCCCTTCTACATTGGTTCTCTGAAGATTTTCGGTGACGCGAAATGAAACATGTAAGCACCTGTCAATAGATAAAAGTCTGCTTCAAATTAGCGGATGGACAACTTGTTTAATTAATAAATAAACATTGCACGGTTTTTTGTTTAACAAAAAACAAATGAACTTTAACTTGAATAATCTTGCTCACATCATATATTATTTTTTTTAAATGTTTAAAATATAGAAAATTAAAAATAAAATAAACTGTAGAATAAACTTTCCAGGGTTGGTAAAATATTTATGATACTAATGTTACAAAAATACGATGTTTGCACTATATACATCGTTACATGAATCCGTCTAATGTATAGTTTACATACTTTTCCAAATTTAAAATGTTACAATGAATTTAATGTTATAGGTTTTATGTGAAATTGCATTGTTATACTTTTTTTAAATCGAACCATTCAATTTTGTTCTTTTTATCCATTTTATGTGTAATATTTTTTAATGAAAATGCCCTTTATTTAATTTTTTTAATAATAATAATCAATTAATACTTTATATACAAAAAATTAAATAAATATAATAAAATAAAATAGTTACAACATAAAATATTTCACTAAATGTATATTTATATATTCGGCAGACAGTTTCAGACAAGAAAAAGCTAAAAGAAGAAATCCAATATAAATAAAATTAAATAAAATCAATTGCAATTTTATTTGAACATTAATACAAACCGATTTAAAATAATTCCCGTACATTTTCCAATTTTTTTTTTAACAAATTTTAAATTTTCAGTTATTTTATTCTAAAAAAATATAGACTTTTTAACATTTTGTCAAGCTAAATTGTTTTCTTTTGTATGTCAGTCAAGTAACCCATTTGTTATCTTGTTTAGCTTATGCTTTGTTAGTTTTAAGATTTTACTTTAGAAAGTTACAAACAAAAATTTAGGTAAGCTACAAAATCGTATAAATTGAAATATTTTAAAGTACAATAGCACTGAACACCTACAAAGGAAACTTTGTAATATTACAAAATAAATGATATATGTAATTTATACTTATACTGCGTTTGTTTATACTTGACTTATATAATATCTACTTACTTTATAAAAAAACAAATTACAATGTCGACTTCAATATTCTTACACTAGTAAATTTTTTTGTGCATGTTTTTTTCGTGTATGGTTTTGATTTTACAGCGAACCCGAAGTGAAAAAACTCAAAAAAATATTGCATGGAACATTTCCTTGGATGGAATAGGTAGGTTTTTGATTAATATTATGTTTACACTTACGTGTTTTAGGCAAAACATGTGTTTTAATGAAAAAAATGTATGGGAAAACATGTACAAAACATCCTTTATTTCAAACCACGTCCAAAACAGTATGGTACAGGTTTTGCAGCAATATAGTTTTCTATAATAAGTAAGTTAATAAAATTTATGATATGTGGTCTTCCAATTTTGCTACTCCTTTTAAAAGACTATTTATCTGTCCTGTGAATTCTGTGAATAAAAAACAAATTACAATGTCGACTTCAATATTCTTACACTAGTAAATTTTTTTTGTGCATGTTTTTTTCGTGTATGGTTTTGAATTTTAAAGCGAACCCGAAGTCAAAAAAGTAATAATAAAATAGTAAACATAAAAGCTACTAAATAGGATTTAAAAAAGTATTTACTCGCACCAAAAGAACAACAACAGCAAAAAAATGTATGACAATTCAACTGGTGCTGTGGTTTTAACACGTTTCTTTAGTCCCTAAAACCATATTTTCTTGCTTTGTGAAACTGAAATCCCATATGTAAGTATGTTGGGGTTGGTTAGTAAAGCAGAATGTACAATTGTATTTCGTGAATGTAATACAATATAGATAATCATAAATTGACACTAAATAACTGACAATTAAATTACAAAATGTTGTTAAGCATGCCAAATGCCTTGCCTTTAGAACTGATGGGGTTTGACATTCAACTTATGACCTTAGCTATATTACAAATATTAGGATGTCCATTGAAACACCATTTGTCGATTTTCGTTCATTACATCTACAGGTCTTATTTCAAATAGTTTCAAATTGAAAAATTAGAATTTTATTTGGAAAACATTAAACCGCGTCGAATTCCGGCTGAAAAACGTAAATTTTTGGTAAAAGTGTATTTTTATAAAAAATAAATTATAAATTTTGAAAAATTTGATTAAATTTATTCATTTAATATACTTAAAGTTATTTGGGTATGACTTCATCGGATATCATTAAACCACTTTAGCCTGGAATCAAACATTATCCACAAATTTGATAAAAAAAAAATGGGAAAACGTCTTCTTTTTAAATTATGTAATTTTTTAAAATGATGTTGTCTAAAGTTGAACAAAATTTTAATATTTTCATCAAAGTTTGTATAATTTTCAGTAAAATATCACTTAAATTTGATTAGACTATAGTTATCTTTACTTGTATTTAAAAAATACCTGTAAAATATAATTTACATTATTGTAAAACTCTTTAATTGATCAAGAAAATTGATAAAAATAATTATTTCATTCAATTGGATCCATATAGAGTTAATGTTGTCACTTTTAATCTAAAAAGGCACAATAGGAAATTTAATAGAATGTCTGCTTTCAGATTTTAATAAAATTTGGTGATAAAAGAAGAGCTTTTAATGCCTAAAAACATAACATTTTGAGAATGTTCTTAAAAGGCTAAACATGTACAAAAAAAAATGTATATTTTTTTCATATTTGATTTGTAGAAAATTATGTAAATATATCAATAGTTTTACAATATGTTTTCCAAACAATTTTTTTTTTTTTTTTTCATATTTTATTTATTGAATCTTTTCTTAACTGAAATTGACAATAAGTTTTTCAAATCTTAAAATTCTAAATTATTCTCTGAGGTAACGTGCCAATGCAAGTTACCAATTAGATATGAGCGGCGGAAATGCATTGTTTATTATAGTGTTGCCAGATCTAGCATGTCTTTTCTTTTAAGTCGCCTATGACCATCGCTAGAAAGTAGATTTTGTGCTAAGGAATTTGGATGCACTAACAGCTTATTAACATATTTAATACAACTCTCTCGAGATACTGTGATGACGGTAGGAATACTTAAGTCCTTTTGAAGGATAACATTCTTTACGTACAAGGGAGCTCCAGTAATTATTCTTAAATTCTTCGATTGCCTTCTTTGTAGTTTTTCAATATTTGTGGCGCATGCTGTTCCCCAGAGTAGGATTCCATAGGTCCAAATAGGTTTTATTATTGAGTTGTATATATGAACTTTATATTCCAAACTGAGAGAGGATCTAGAGTTTATGAGCCACATTAGTTGCACAGTCTTCAATTTGATTTGAGTTATTTTTGCCTCAATGTGTCTGCTCCACGTGAGTCGCCGATCTAGGTGTATTGCTAGGTATTTAACATGATTCTGTTGAGAAATTTGTACGTTTTTAATTTTAATTGGGGGTGCTGTCATGTTTTCTGTGGGTAAAAGTAATGTGGGCACACTTTACGGGACTAACATTAATTTTCCATTTACCGAGCCAGGTTTCAAGTTCGTTAATGTGATTTTGCAATAACTTCGATGCTTCTACAGGGCAAGAATGGGTACTTATGATAGCAGTATCATCGGCAATTGCAAATGTTTGGGTTTCTATGTGCGTTGGCATATCTGCAGTATACAAGACATATAAGAAAGGTCCAAGAATACTGCCCTGGGGTATACCAGCTTTTGCAGAACAGGATCTGGATACAGTGTCTTTTACTTTGATTGTAAATGACCGATTTGACAAGAAATTTTTAAGAAGTAAATGTGTACTAGGTGGTAAAATGTGAGAGATTTTAGATATGAGCCCTTCGTGCCACACTTTGTCGAAGGCTTGAGCTATGTCGATAAATAGGGCCGAACAATATTGCTTTGCTTCGACAGTTTGTCTTAAAGTTTAAATTTAAAGAGAAGTGTCGGACAAGATTCAACATGTAAGATATCAAGGAAGTTTGGCGGATTAAAGATGTGTCGATAATTCAAAAATGAAATTCAAATAGATGTATTTAAACAATGATTCGTTTGAAGTCTATAGTAGTTTTCAAACAATTACAATAGTAATACCTAAAACTATTGCAGTGCTCGAAAGCAGTAGTATGGAGGCTCTAAAAAGTTTCTTAAATTATATTCAAAATGACGCAGAAATGACCTATAGAAGTGTCGTCAATTCCTCTTCTAAATACCCTATTTTATTGCTCAGACTTTTCGGAATCAAATTGCACATAGGGTATTAAAAGAATAAATGAAATAACAAAATTTTTAAAATTTCTAATTAATAAAAAATGGGCTATTAACGGCCAAAATTCTGCTCGGGTTAACGTTTAAAAAAAAATCGATTTCTTCCATGTGGAACCATTTGCAATAAAATTTGGGGGGTTTTATACACGAAAATCGACAAATCGTTTTTAAAGGGACATCCTAATATAAATATATGAGTCGTTCCATATCAAAACCGAACGATTTTTACATCACTATTTTTGTTTGCTTTGATATTTGGCAGACATATGTAATCTTATTTCAAGAATTTTTACACATATTTTTGGAAAATAAAATTTTTAAGGACCCAGTGTACAATTAGTCTCCGAAAAGACAAATAAAAGAGTCCTACTAACTTTTGAAATCATAGGCTTATGAATTCAAAAGTTTTTTGCAGAAGAATCCTCTTTATAAGATTACTATTATGAGTCATAAAAAACTCATCATTATGAGTATTGGGAGGGGAAATTTACTATTTTTTAAGCACGCTCAGAAATCTCAATTTTATGATGCAATTTGGACATTTTGATGAGTCTCTTTTGAGGCATCTTAGAAGAATATTTGATAGTTTTCTGAGTGTTTTACGTTATGCCGTGGCTTTAATTACAACTTTACTAGCCTTTACTAGTTTTAATAATTTTATTTTTATTTATACATACAAAAATATAATAAAATAAAATTACATGAAACAAAATATAAAAATGTACTTTGAACTTCTTAACAGTCTTTATAGAAATGCTATCCTTTTCTAAAATACTTGTTGCGAATTCGTTTTAATAAAGGAATCTTGACGTTTCCGAGTCATCCAACAATATTTATTGTCTCAATTTGTATTGGAAGTAGTACAACGTATAATCACCCAAATCCTGATAATTTGATCACAAATCCATATCTTGCAGCATAACTAGTACGCAACATGTTTGGTTATTGGAATTTCTTCATAAAACGGTGAACTCAAAAAATATTGCATGAAACATTTCCTTGGATGGCATAGGTAGGTTTTTTGATTAATACTATGTTTCCACTTACGTGTTTTAGGCAAAACATGTGTTTTGATGAAAAAAAATGTATGGAAAACATGTACAAAACATGCTTTATTTCAAACCACGTCCAAAACAGTTTGGTACAGGTTTTGCAGCAATATAGTTTTCCATAATAAGTAAGTTAATAAAATTTATGATATGTGGTCTTCCAATTTTGCTACTCCTTTTAAAAGACTATTTATCTGTCCTGTGAATTCTGTTTTCTAAAAATAAAATTAACTATATTTGGGTTTTACTTAATAAGTTTTCCATAATAAGTAAGTTAATAAAATTTATGATATGTGGTCTTCCAATTTTGCTACTTCTTTTAAAAGACTATTTATCTGCCCTGTGAATTCAGTTTTCTAAAAATAAAATTAACTATATTTGGGTTTTACTTTCAGAAAACTAAGTTCTGATCCCTTTAATGTGGTCTATCGTGCCTTACTTACAATGGGAAATCGATAGTCAAAGAGCAACTAGGATTCACCCAAGAACGGTGTTCCTTTTTGCACATTGATGAGAAAGTCGAGATAAATCCAACAGTTTTAAGAATTCTGGAAGGAGACGCAAATCCTATATGTAAATAATCATTCACATTGCTTATGTAATATGTTTAAATTTAATCAGATTTTTTTATAGTAAATTATGGATTTCTATTACGTAAAAATACCTCAAAGTCATGAGATTAATTTACAAGAAAAATTCCATAGAGTCTAAGGATTTTCTATAGACAAAATCCTCAGAAACGGAAGGCTTTGTTTAAAATTGCGGATTTTTTTCAAGAAAAAATCATCAGAATCTGATAGTTTTTTAATAAGTAGGATTCTTAAGGCTTTTCTTAATGAAACTATCTCCAGAAGCTGAAAAAGTCATTAAAAAACTCTCGAATTCTTTGGACTTTATCCATCGAAAAACCCTCAGATTCTGCGAACTTTTCTTATAGAGAAATCTCCTCAAAAAAAAACAAAACATTATTGGAAATTTTGTTTTCTTTTTAGGAATTGCGGGATTGTGTTCATCAAATTTAAAAATTTTATTTTTTTTTAGTTTAGTCTTTGGTACAAGTTATTTATATGCAAAATTTTATTGTAATATGTTGCGTTTACAAAATCTGTTCCATAATGAATTTAAAACACATGGGTGGTGTTTAAAACATCGGTAATATGTTGGTATTAGGGAACATGTTGCCTAGTAATAAGTTAAACTCCTTACTTCTTACTTCGCAACTTTTTGTATTACTGACAGCCCATTAGTAGTACCAAAATCACTTGCTTAAATGCTTTTATTATATAATTAGTTAATTTTTATACAAAATCTAATATAATTAAGTTTTTACTACAAATTTGACAATTTTAAAATAATATATGAAATAAAAATTAAAGATTTAAATAAAAAGTTTTCATTGCACAATTAAAGGACGAAAAAACATAATTTCTATTTTTAATAAATAATAGGGTTTCACCATTGTGCATTGCTTAGCTTTAAGAAGCTTCCTATACACGAGGTTCCTCACTTTGGGGCCCTATGCCGCAGCTCCTGATAAACATGTGTGGTCCATCTCGAAAGCTTAAGCCTCGAAAGCTTAAGCTTTACACCATGTTTGTCACTATGCCAAATTGTATTCCACTCGGACTACCCAGTAAGAAATGGCCGAATTGTTTCCAATTTTTATATTAAAGCCCCCTATGTGGGGTGTTCCACATTAACTATCTACTCAACTTACTCTACATGTTACATATTTTTTAAATAATAATAATTAAGATGGAATGACTCATATATGCATGTGTTAACCAAGTAGACAACTGATGTTACCAACAGAATCAACGAGTCATTTAGGTATTGTTTTTTTTTTTTTTTTTTTTTCTGTTGTCTACTTTTACATTTATATAGCATGAAAATCCTCTGGTACCAAACGGTACCAGGTTAAAAAAATACTTGTTGTAACATTCCTCAAAAACCAACATACCCACACGTATAAAATGTACTATGATTACCAATACAAATGCATTTATTGTATACGTTAGTGGGTCTGTATTTATTATTTTGTTGGTCATGGCATTAGCACGTATTTATTTGAGTTTTACTGTCAACATCATGCCCATTTATAAACAAATACAAGCAAACAAACATACCGCAAACAAAGAGTATGAAATAAAACAGTGAAAACCCAATATTTGTGTGGCGTTGTGTTTATTGTTATTATTGTATTCTCTCTTTTGTGTCAGTATGCCAACACAGCCATAGATGTTTTTGTTGTTACTGTTTTACAACAAATTCTACAACATCAACTATTAAATGAACCCAGATTCTATCTTAAGCAGCACTTACATTTACCATCTAAATCTAGTTTAAACTAGATTTCGATCACAGTGTAGTGTATAAAATTTTATACGAACTAGATTTCGAAATCTAGTTGAAACTAGATTTCGAGGTAATGTAAATGCAGCTTTACACATACAAGCTACCAGTGCACTGAGGGATATATCACAATATTTTTGGAATAATTCGGCCATTTTTTACTTACAAGGAAATTACACTGTGGTGAATCAGCAGATTTTTCTGAAACTTGAATATGTTGTTGATGACAAATCAGTATAAGACACGTATTTTTTTTTTTATGTGTGCAATCGCATATTTATATGTTAAAAATTAAACTTGAAGAAATTTAAATTTGATGTTTACATACATAATGTTGATATCCTTATTGTCCATTCTGTTGGCATAGGGCTGTGTAGTGTGTTTGACAAGTCTGCGTTACCATACCGTCTGTATGTAACTGGAGACCCACACTTTGTGGAATGTTGTTTGTCAACTTCTCACCAATCTTACTAGCGTGAGATTTTGCTTACATTGCGAAATCCACGCTATATAATAATATGTTTAAATAGTTCTAAGTATTTTTAATTTAATAAAGAATACAGTTGCTCATCAGAGCTAAACAAAAGAAGATCGTTTAATAATT
Source organism: Delia radicum (assembly GCA_021234595.1). Classification (NCBI taxonomy): domain Eukaryota; kingdom Metazoa; phylum Arthropoda; class Insecta; order Diptera; family Anthomyiidae; genus Delia; species Delia radicum. The sequence continues at coordinate 123,891,603 of CM037852.1, forward strand.
TGAAAACACTACATGGCGATCCTGCCAGACTTTATATAAATAAAGCGCATAAAGGGTTGGGTCCAACAGGACCTGACCCTGATAAAAAAAAACAAAAACATTTCGTGACATCTCGGTGTGATCTTGTGAAATTTATTTTTTTAAATTTTCTACATATAAAACAATAAAAAAAAAAAAAACTCCCCGCAATCATGAACATTTACAATAATATCATTACTGGCCATAAAATGTTTGCTGATACCTACAAAATTAAATTAATCTATGATGTAACTTACGGGGTTTATGGCAAAGTTGTAAGCCGTTCCAAAGGTGACAGTAGAATTGAAGGCTTCAATCTTTCGGCCGAAGAAGCTGATGAAGGCACCGAGTCAACTGTTGAGAAGGGCGTAGATGTTGTCATGCATCACAGTTTGCAAGAATGCTTTGCCGTCGGCGACAACAAAAAGAGGTTCACTTTGTACTTGAAGGAATATATAAAGAAGCTATTGAAAAAATTGCAAATCACTGTTCCCGATCAAATCGACGTATTCAAGACCAACATGAACAAGGTAATGAAAAATATTTTGGGTCGCTTCAAGGACTTACAACTCTTCACTGGTGAATCTATGGACTTCAATGGTATGATTGACATGTTTGAATATCGTGAAACTGATGGACAAAATCAACCCATATTAATGTTCTTCAATAATGGTTTGGAAGAAGAAAAATGCTAATTCAACCTACAACAACTTAAAACTACAGCAATACAACAACAACAGTAAGATGAAAATTAATCAACAAGATAATAACAGATTTAAACAAGGTAAACATATTTTAAGCTATAGCATCGTCTGTTCCGTACAGTACAAGTTCAGATGTTAAATATTAAATTTTTTTCTAACTACATTTTTTTTTGTTTTAAATTAAACTTGAACAATTCATATTGCACAACAAACACAAAAAAAAATAATTTAAATATTTAAATTATAAAGTTTTAAAAAAAAAAAAAGATCAGTGAAAAAAAATGTGTATAAGAATACGAAAAAAAAAACTGAGTTATATAAAATTCAATTAATAATTTTTTAAATTAAATGATATTTATCATCTAAATTAATTTTAAATTTCTTTTAAAAATGTTTTATGTAAAAAAAAAAAAAAAAACTTTAAAACATTCTAAATTGAAATTTTTGAATATTATAAAAATTTCTATTTATTGGCAAAATTCCGTGCAAAGGAATATAATATTAAAAATCACAGCAACAATTTTAATGTTGTGATTATAAAGTTATAAATTTTAATCAAAAAATTATAAATTTTAATTTGTAAATTATAATTTTCATTTAAAAGTTATAAGTTTAATATAATAATTATAAATTTTAATTTAAATTAAACATTTTTAAAATTATAAAATTGTTTTAAAATTTGAAAATTATAAATTCAAAATTTTAAACTTGAATTTAAAAATAATAAATTAAAAAAAAAAAAAATTATAAGTTTAATTTTTATTGAAAATATTGAAAAGTAATTAATTAACTACCGTGGTCTTTTCACACAATTCAATTAATTGCAAAAAGATCTTTAAACAATTTTTTTAACAAACAAATATAAATCTATTCAAAGAAATAAATTTTATTTATCTATGTCTCTTTAAACATTTTCACATTGCAAAAACAGAGGATGGTTTAAACATGGTATTGATATATTATAATTATCAATACGAAAGAAACAATATAAAATTAGTTAATTGAAATTAACACAAAAAAAAGAGAAAGAAAGTTCAAATGAAAAAAAAGTATATTTTAATAAAAGATTATCTTTTCAAGATCATTGAATATTATTTGAAGTTCATTGATTATTAAAAAAAAAAATTACTAACAATCTAATAGCTATTTTTATTGACTATGGTGACTCCTACGGGACACTCCCCTAGTGCAATAAAAATCTACCGGTCATCAAATGATGTATGACCTATATTTGCCGTTGCAATTGGGATCTGTCTACCTGAAGGTGACGGATAACGAATGCCACGACAAATATATAATTTTTTTTTTAATTACTGAAAACAACTAACAAATCGAAATCCCTGTTAATAACAGCCCAATTAAACTTAGTTTAAGTAAATCAATGTAAACTTGATTTTTGCATATGTAATGGGTTGCATTATTGACAGAGATGGATAAGATAAGTGTTGTACACTGAAAATTTTATTCTTGATTTTAAAGAACTGGCCGCACTTTCATGTGCATTAAAGTGCCAACAATCTTATATTTATGAAAATTTAATAACTTCACATTAAAGTTATCCTTATTTGGAATCATTTATCCAACACTAGGAATGCGAGAAAAAGATTAAATGGCAGCACTAACCTGTGCACAAAAGTATGCCACACTATTTAATCATTAATTTATTTTTTTTTAAACCGACCAAATATAATGAAGTATAATAAACTTTTATGGAATTTTTAAAAATATTTTTGAATATCCAATTATTCATATTATCAATTTTTTTTTTAGTTTCTATCTTGAATAAATTTCGTAAACTAAAACGATACAAAAATAAAGTTTCTCCGATATTAAAGAAAATTTAATGAATCATTTTGTATATATGAAAATGATGCCATGACCAATGGATAAAAATTCGTTATAGTTTTAATTGCAAACAACAAGAAAAACCCTTATAACAGGCGAATTGACATTGGGAATTTTCTAAAGTAATACTGAATTGAAATAGTAGAGTCTTTGAAATTAAATTTTTGTAGACTTTCCTAAGTCAAATCATCATTATTAAGGGAATATAATTTTTTTTTTATTCCAAAGAAACTTTGAATATTTTTTTTTGCGTTTTAATTGTTTTAACAACTATAATTTTTGTAATTATTACTTCTTATTGTCGTAAATATTAAGGTTATTTTGAAATTGCTAAGATTTCTCAAAATCACTTTATATTGATTAAGTTAATCTCTATAGAATATCTGGACTTTAAGTAGAATCATCACGGATGACAACATAATGGCTAGGACTAATTGTACCCTGGCGTACACATTGCGATACCAAAAAAAAAATCATAATAATTGGAACGTGTTATGTTACAGTCGACCACATTACTAGCGTTATTACCGCTAACGGTAAAATAACGTGTATTGATATGTTTTTGAACTACTATGAATGTTTAATGGTCTGATTTAGCATCTTTTGACAGGCAGCTTCACACAATGATAGTTGACCATCACCTACACCATCACGATAGATTATAACACTTTCCGGAAATTGATTATTTTCAATCTTAAAGGCCTTTAATGCCGAATTACTGCTTTACTATATCATTTTGTATAGTTTTGATTTAGCAATGCTGTAAAGACAGCTTCTGAATTTCACCTTTGTGCTGCATCATGATATAATTCTATGCCACAAATCATATTTAACAACAACTACTAATGAAATGCTGTATTATAATGAAGCTTAAGCCTAAATAATCGTATAATCGATATATCTTGACTTTCATTAAAAATACCAGTACTTTCTTCCATTATTGTTGGGATGTTTAAATGGTTCCCGATTTGTAGCTAAGACTCGTATCGTATAAATCATGATGCATGACACGTCTTATTTTTTCTATCTCATCATGTAACAATTGTACCGTTAGATTTTCATTAGCAAAACTACCCGTTACTTTTGGTCCAATTATATCAAAATCAAATAATATACGTTCTGCCCTTGATTTTGATTTTCTTGCTCGACTTTTAACCCTTTTGGCAAATTGAAAAAGCTCTGCAATGCTTAGCCCATTTTTGTTGATTAATAAAGACATGAGAAGCCTGTATAGGATTCTCTTACCTAAAAACTTTTAAGTTTAGTCTTTCTTTATATTGTTTGCGTTTTTGTTGAGTAATAAAACCATGAGAAGCCTGTAGGAATTCTCTTCTCTAAAACCTTCAGGTTTAATCATCCTTTATATTGTTCTTACTAATCTACATAGCTTTTAGAAGCTGGAACAAACTCACACATTTCATTTATGAGTCAATATACTCATAATTTTGTATGGAAATTTAAGAAACCCAAATCAAATTTGGTTGGAATCTTTACACTGATGTAATCACTGTAAGCTATTAAGTCGTAAGTTTAGATTTCATCAGTACATGTTCCATTATGATTGTCTTTATTTATTTATTTATTTATTTATCTCTTTATATATATATAATTTTGTATTTTTTTTTTAATACTTCAATTTAATTAATGCTAAATTCTATGTTTGTTTTACAATTGTTTTTTTGAAATTAACCATTTCCTTACAACGCACTATGTGTGTAATACGTCCAAATTGATCCAATTATGGATTATTTCGTAATATAATAACGTTGAATTAATCCGCATATTAAAAGTATTTATATACTTCACATGACTTAAATGAAACCATGCAATTTCGACTGAGTTTCCGTCTATAAATTTCATGTGGACTTAAATGAAACTGCGCGATACGGACTCGGTTTCCGTCATAGTTGTATGATTCACGTTATTGGTTCTTACAAACCAGGAATGGATCCCATTATCAGAATCAAAATTGATTCGATTTCATTGCTCTCAAATGCAACAGATTCAACACTTGTGCATACTATACGGATGCATCAATCATCAAAAATTGATTCTTATACTTCATTATATCACAACATATCTACCCAGATGCAAATACGTTAGTAATTACTAACAGTATATTTACCCTTACTGAATTTTGTTAGAGGTGCTTATAGTTTCAAATGAGACTAATATAAATTTGAGGGAGACGTCCATCAAATTTTTAAATAATAAATGGCAGCGCGTTATGAAGATAATTCTTGATGAATTATATATATACGGTACATTAGCCAGCCCCTTTGTTAATAGGATATTGACCTAGACTCAATCATCCTAAGTCTTGAAAAAGTAGACGGCAAGGCGAGGTGAACGGAGCCCGTTAAATAGGCCACATAGTTTGGATGGAATAATAAAAAGTGCACTTTTTGATATGCATTATAGAAATGCGCAATCGCGATTGTTGTTAGTACCGGGGTATTCCAAAAGAATATTTAGAGTTCTGATCTTAAATTGATAGAGCAGCTTGAGTGCTCTGGTCTGATCAAAGCTTAAATATTGTGTCAAATAAAGACAGGAAACCCAATACCGGAACTAGAATTCCGAAGAAGTTGTATACCAAGTCTATTAAATAGACTTAGTGTTTGAAGTTAAGGCAAGCTATTGCTAAAGGCATTGGAAATAATTCCACACGCCTCAGGTCCCGAGACCGGCAATTAGAGTCCTTTTCTTAAAACTTAATAAAAAAAAAAAAAGAACGACGTGCCAATGAATAACACAACTAAATTGCTAATGTATTCGAACATAACATTAGACATTAGTAGCACCAGGGATAATTTTAATAATGAAAACAGTAATAGAACGATTCAGTAAGAGGAAAAGGGTAAAAAGTTAACCTTGCAGTGATCAACGAGCTGCACTGTCAATAGGATTTTCTCCTAAAATCTATAAATTATTTTGTAAATCTAAAAATTTTTTTGTATTTTTCGGTTAACTAGCTTTTACACTAAGTGTAAACAGCAAAACATTCTTTAATTAATGATAAATTCTTAGACACAGCGCAATTATTTATGGTATTAAAATACCCACAATCTATAATAAATATCGCTGATAATTCTCGCATGTCCTTTAATAACAACCAATATTATTACCTGAATTAGTACTTATGAACTTGGACACTGGGAAATACAATTAATACCAAGTCCAATTTTTCTTTGAAAACATCGCATTCTTTGACATTAATGACCTTGCGGTAATGGCCATACCGGCGGGTACATGAAATTGAAAGGCATGTGATGTGTTTGATCTTGACAAATAATTTAAAAATTATACTATTATAGAGAAAAATGATAAACATAAGTTACAAATAATACAGAAATAAAAATGTTGTTTGATTTCGCTTTTATATACTTAAGCGATACATTCTATTTTTGAAAAAATTTTTTTTTATGAAGACGAATTGCAATAATTTAAATCGTCTCTTAAATCTTTTCTCTAATTATCTTTTATTTTGATAATTTATTTTTTTTATTTTCATCAAAAAGTTTTATAATAAATTGAAACCAATATTATTAGAAATAGTTTCTTATTTCAGATCGTTGTTTTAAATTTCCTCTTGTTAATGCAATGTAATATTTTTATTAAATAAGTTATATAAAAAGACCGATCAATAAGCTACTCTGATTGATCGATCTTTTTCCTAAAAAGGGAGGTGTAGTGTGTTTGACAAGTCTGCGTTACCATACCGTCTGTATGTAACTGGAGACCCACACTTTGTGGAATGTTGTTTGTCAACTTCTCACCAATCTTACTAGCGTGAGATTTTGCTTACATTGCGAAATCCACGCTATATAATAATATGTTTAAATAGTTCTAAATATTTTTAATTTAATAAAGAATACAGTTGCTCATCAGAGCTAAACAAAAGAAGATCGATTAATAATTTGAAAACACTACAGCTGCCACTTATTTAAAATATTTAATATATGGGTTATAGAGGCTCTTCGTGTTAAATCCGAATGATTACGAAAATTTTAAAAATGTCCAGACACCAACTCGATAAAAATGAATTGTTCGATAAAAATGAATTGCACACCTAACAAAAAAATGGTGTCTAATACTATGTTGTCCTCAATAACATATCCAAGTTTAATTCAAATCTGCGTATTCACCACTGTGTAGTTTCCTTACTAGTGGTCCGATTGCAATGAAATTTGAAAATGACATAAGCGACCTACTACTGAGTTTTTTTTTGTTAAATTTGCATAAAGACCACAGTTTTCAACGAATTTAAAAAAATTAAAATTTTAAAAATCACTGACTAAATTTCAGATCGACATTTTATATCCATCATAAATAGTGAAAATCAGAGAAATTTGAATGTTTTGATATTTAAAGTTGTCGGATAGCAAAGAAATATATCTCAAATTAAAGATAATACAGTAAGTATGTGAAAATGACTCACCAAAAGCCCGGGACACGTAAACTAAATTTTGGGTCTTAGAATCCAGAATCCATTATAATATGTTAGGTCAAAATTAAAAGATATTTCAATTTTAAATTTACATTGACTTAAGCGATTTTTTGAGTGTATTTTAAGTCAAACATATTAAAGCGGAGTGAATTTTAGGACCCAAAATTAAGTTTACGTGAAATTTTACTTACAGTGTAATTATATTATCTATTGATACCTTGTTAAACTCGCGGTCACAATTTTAGTTTCGATAATAATCCTAATTTAGATACTAATCAAATAAAATTTAAAATATTTACTTTTGCTTTCACTATAGCATCCTTATTTTCTTATCAAAATCATAAAACTTTTCTTTAATTTAAAAACAATGTTCTGCTCCACAAATGCCCATCATTACGAAAAATTTTAGAAAATTTAAGAGTTTTGTATTTTTAGTAAGAACGTTTTAATAAGTTTCTTGTGTGTGGTGGATTCGAATTAAGCTGAAGATGACCTAGTCGCTTAGGTAGAAAGTGCGGCACTCCCTCTAGAGCTGATTCCCACAAGATTTTTTTCATATTCTCTTACATTTATTAACATTAAGTGTTTTATATTTGTAATAGTAACATTTTAATTATGATCTCAAACCTGATAATTCAAAATTGAAGAACATGACATATAACTTTTTTGTAAAATATCTACGCTCGTATTCATAAAAAATCTTAATTCTGATTTCAAATACATTTGATACTCCTTTACTCAGGTTTTTTAATTAAAAAAGTTAACAAATATTCATGTAAAATTATGTAATTTTCTTTGCTCTTGAACAGCACTTTTATTTTATTTCTTGAATATTGTAAAGATGCACCTCGATGAATCAGAAAATTATACATTAATCTCCATAAAAGACCACCACGATTGGTAAATTTTTGAAGATGTTGTATTAAAAATAAAAATTTATTTTATTTGTTTATACGAAACAAAATAAATAAGTCAACGCATATTTAATAACGATTACAAATAGATAATAAATAAATAAAATTACTTTAAAGTCGAGATACATTTCGTTTTTATCCCACAATTTTAAAAAGTTTTTATAGCAGAAATATCAAAAAAATGGAAAGAAATTTCGCTGATTTTTACGACTTATTAATAACATAAAATAAATGTCATTTCAGAATCGGCCTTAAAGAATCGATCTGAAATTTAGTCAGCTATTTTTGCAAATTTTGCCAGCTGAAATTTAGTCAGCCATTTTAAAATTTTTTTTTTTCAAATTTGTTTAAAACTGCGGTCTTCTGTAGGCAAATTTGCTCAAAAATCGTTGAATTTTCTTTACTGTGCCCGGGGGCGGCAATATGATTTTCCAAAGTAGGGTACTTTTTGCATACATAATTTTGAGAGAAAAATTTTACTATTTGCCAACTGAAATTTGGTCACTAGGACTCAAATTCGGTTATTACGAATTTCAGTCGTTTGGTACAGCGGAACATCATTTTCCAAAACAATGTTCGGTTAATTCACTAATTTATATTACTTCCAACACCCAAAATATTCAGAAATTTTTATATAAATATCGTTGTACTAATTAAATTTATAGGTTGTTAACACTAAAATATACTTTTCAATTCGGTTGGCACTTTATTTTTCTGTGTGTATTTGTAATCTGCTAGTAGAGACCTACAAAAAACATGATTATATGTGCGTATTTTCTCTTATAGTTCCAGAAATAGTTTAATTTAAGAATGTGTAATCCCAAATTTGGTTCGACTCAGGACCATGATTATGCTAATAGCGGGACCAAATCAACACCGATTAAAAAATTAGAATTTATTTGGTTAAATAACCAATAATACACACAGGGAAAAGATCAGTTGGAATACGTTCGATATTACATTATTTAAGTTGGTAAAGAAATATTTTAGCTGTGTGTGCATACAAATGTTAATCAGGACCAGTTATTTTGTCTAGTGCAAGTTTAAAAATTAGCTTAACAAACTAACTTTCTTGGTGACAGACAATTGGTTGATTTCACTAATTATACAATTTTAAATATGGTTAGAAAAACTACTAGTCTATGCAACCATAGAAAAAAAAATGTTCAGTAAACACAGCTATTTTATTATAATAATAACCCTTGCTCCCAATTGCCTTAACTATCATACCTTGTTCTGAACAAAATAATTGTTATTTGCTATTTATGTCAAATTAATTATTTAAAAATAACAAAAAGAAAATTGAAACAAAAAAATTGATAGTAAAACATAGAAGTACAAAAATTTTAAATTTTTAGAAAATACGTAATAATATTAAAAAAAACACCATTGTATGGTAGTAAAAATCTAGAAGGAGATGCTGATGTGGTAATCTTAAATTTTGTGTACATAAAAACGCAAATTATTGTAGTTGCTCGTTTTTCTTTCAGAATTTTAAACATATTTGTAAGGCGGATGATGACTAAAATGCGCAACAATATCCTTCTTAAATTACAAAAACGGGTGCTTCAAATATGGTTTAAAATTGAAGAAAACTTAACATTTTAATAGCAACTACCTAGCAACGTTATTACTCTATCTAGCGCAGTTGCGAAAAAGATGTTTTTATACTTTTTAAGTAGAGCCTACACTCAAGACCGGTGTCCCGGGTTTCCCGGTCTTCGGTCTACCGGGTTACACCGAAAGACCGGGTAGAACGAAAACCAGGGAATAGCAGTAGGTCCGGCTACACCGAAAACCAAGTCTACTCGTTAAAGCTGTCAGCGCGATTAAGACAAAGTATTTTTTGCATAAAAACTTATGATTTTTTACACAAAAATATTTTTTTTAAAAAAAGTACCTCTTTCAAAAATAAAGTACTCTTAAAAAAAAGTATCTTGTAAGTATTTTTTAAGAAAAATTACCTTTTTTCACAAAAACGCTACTTTTTTACAAAAAAATTTCTTTTTCAAATCGAAGTACCATTTTCAAAGAAGTTCCTTTTCGAAAAAACTACATTAAAAAAAGTACCTATTTCAAAAAAAAAATATATATACATATATACCTTTTTAAAATACTCTCTATTTAAAATGGTACTTTTTTAAAAAAGGTACTTTTATGGAAAAGTTTAATTTTTTAAAAAAGATACTTTTTTAAAAAGGCATTATTTTAACAAGATAATTTTTTGAAAAAGAATTTTTTTTATAAAATATATTTTTTATAAAAAAGGGTATTGATGTACAAAAATATACTTTTTTGGAAAGAATTACTTGTTTTGAAAAAGTACTTTTTAAAAACAATCAGGGCACTTTTTATAACTTGGCTTTTTTTGGAAGAAGGTGCTCTTTTTATAATAGTAATTATTTTAAAAAAAGGTACTTTTTTGGAAAGGTACTTTTTTTGGTAAATATATTTTTTTTAAAGTCCTTTTTTTAAAAAAGATACTTGTTTTTAAGAAAAATACTTTTTTTTGTACTTCTGTTTATGAAAAAGGTACTTTTATGTAAAAGATACTTTTATGAAAAAGGTACTTTTATGAAAAGAGCAGTTTTTTTTTTAAATGGGTAGTTTTATTTTGAAGAAATGTACTTTTTTAGAAAAATATATTTTTTTTTAAAATGAGTAGTTCTTTTTTTTTTGAAAAAGGATTTTTTTTTCAAAAAGGTACTTTTTTGAGAAAGGATATTTTTTATGAAAAAGCTACTTTTTGAATAAGGAGTACTTGTTTGTGAAAAAGACACTTTTTTGAGAAAAGATACTTTTGCGTTTAATAATGGTATGTTTTTACGCAAAACATAATTTGTTCTAATCGCGCTAACCGGTTCTTGCAAGTAGACTGTTCTACTCTTTATTTATATATTATTTATATTGACTGTAATATTTATTTTAATAAATAAAAATAAAAACACTGGATACGGTGTATTACTTAATTAAATTCGGTTCGATCTACTTAATAAATTCAGTTGTGACCACAAGTATTATTTTTTTTAATCCGTGGGCATAATTAAATAGTCAGTACTGATAGCCAAATTTTAATGACTTCAATTGAATTTCTAAGTAACATAAATATTAGTAAATGTAACTATCAAAATTCGGTTGGCAAAAAATTCGGTTGCAGCAATTGGTTCTCTTTTCTGTGTGTATCTTCAATAAATAAAAAATAATGCTATATATTGTTACACTCAAAAATTACTTTGGTTTCAAGTATAAATTAAAAAAATAAATAAAATATTTTAAATTTTTCAGCCAAAAAGCACCAACAGTTTTTTACCTCCAGATAAATATTTTATATTTTATTTCATTAACCCCCTTATTCATAAAAATATTAAACATCATTTCAAATACATTTTAGTTAAACACAAATTTTAGCCTTAAAACTGTATTCATAAACGATTATTAACTTTTACAATAGGTCTACAATATGTACACTCACAAGAAATTTTCCATGCAACTTCAACAGTTAATTACAAATGTAATCGGTAAGGTTGTTTCAATGGAATATACAGTTAACTTACCAAAGAAATATATTTTTTAACTTTCTGTCTGTTATTCAAAAAACAAAATAAGCGAAAAAAACGGTTATAGTAAAAATATTCAGTTAAAATTTTCTATTTAAAACTGAAAGTTGATATATTATATTGAGTATTGAAATAAAAGAAAACAACCTATTGTTTTTATCGATTTTGTCAATTAGTTTTTCAACAGTTGAAAAAAAATTAAAAAAATACAATTGTTTTAAACGAAAAGAAGGTCCTTTTGTTAACTGATTTTCAGTTAATTTAATATGTATAGTAATCTATATTTTGAGTGCATTTTAAGGTTCGTTTATGAATACAGTTTAAAGGCTTAAAATGTGTTTTAACTAAAATGTATTTGAAACCTGAATTAAGATTTTTTATGAATACGAGCGTTAAAATATGCATACTATTCTCATAGGTTTTTTTCATGTAAAAGCGAGATATGTTAAAAAAAAATTTTGATTTGAATATGGGAAATTTCAAAAATTTCGACACTGAGGTAAAAAAAAAAAAAATTTTGTGTACATTCAAAACAATTTCAGTAAAGTCAGTAAAGTTGCTAAGTTCAGAAAAATTTTGATGACTGTATATGTTCGACGATGTTTAGGCATGCTAAATCCATCCGCGTTCATTAATTTTTATCGGCGCGGTTTTAATGTTAAAGAAAATTAAAAATAATAAAATGACAGTATTTGCTTGGATTTTATTAAAGTTACATGTGTTTATAGATCTCACATTTCAAAATAAATATTATTACAAAATATAAAAGTGTATGTTCCGGTTTTTAGATATAATTTGGTTCAGAGTTACTTATTTGCAAGAAATCATCAAATGTATATAATAATTTTTAAGGTTATGAAAATTTTACTTGCTCGATAAAATTTAAAGTTATAAAACTTTGTTGATGTCTTATCGATTTTAGTATTAAGCTCACTAAAATCTTTTATTTGGTCTACGTTTTACCGGAATTGAAACAGCGCTTAGGTTGTCACAAAGCGAAATGTGTATCGAAAAAACTACAACTGTAGTCGATAGGAATGAAAAAATTTTACTTTTTGGCACTTTATCAATTTAGTCCGTCATAAAGATTCACTCTAGATATCTAACTAAGTTTCTATGCCATATTTTTTATAAAAAAATACAAAAACAAATAATAAAATTTCGCTAAATTTGTAAGTAACCCCAAACCCAATTAAATATCATAAAACCGGTAGAAAAAATTCGTGTTTTCCAAAATTGTAGCAGGATTCTTTTAAAGCTCTAGCATATGACAAACATTTTTTTAGTGTAATTTTAAATATACTTTTGGTGCTGTATTGTATATTTTGACATGTAATAAATACAATACAATCTATAAATTTATGCCAGTTTAATTAAATCCAAACAAAAACTGTAATTTTATATTTTTAACTTTATAGAAACGGAAAACTGCCCTAATTTGTTCGCCGTTAAAGATAAATGATTAAGGCAAACGAATTAAGCAAGCTTAAACATCGACTAATATATACACAAATCGTTATTCGTGTCATACAAAAAACAATTTTTGAAAAATGTTACCTCAAAGTATTACAAAGTTTTCAAATTCATCATATCTGAAGGTTAAAGACTGTTGGTGAAAAAATCGCAGAAACTTTATTTATTTTAATGTTTATTAAGAAGTAATGTAGCTTTTGAGTGTAACAAGATATTGCATTTTTTTTATTTAATCAAGAACTTATTTGTTTACATAACAAATACTTTTTTTAAATTGGTATTAATTTCGACCCGCCATTGGGAAAAAACCTGGAGCTGAATCGAACCAAATTTATAATTTCACATTTTCAAACGTATACATCTCGGGAACTATAAGAGATAAGATACTCATATAAGCATGTTTTCTGTGGTCCTCTACAATTATCTACTTCAATTATCTTAAATTTTGAAAACCCGAATAAGAAATAAAAAAATGGCGAGCACTCCAATGAGGTCCAACGTTAAAACTTAAGCTCGACATCACTTATGCCTGGCCGAATTATTTCCAAAAATTGTTTGATATATCCCACTGTACAATGTTGTAGTATAGTTTGTCTAGCTTTCAAATTTGTTTATCATCATGTTCATCCAATGACCTGGTTGTCTTTAATTCTATATCATCACCATTTCCTTTTCTTTTCCTACTAATTTTAATTTTACTCGTACAAATATTCCCTTATACAGTTAAACAAATAGTTTTAGAAAACGTTATAAATGAAAGAATCCAAATTAAAGTAAAACTGTTGTAGAACAACATTCAATTCCCTGAATGTGTTCTAATGTATGGAATGTGTTAAAGAAACCCCAAAAGTAATGTTTGTAATGTGCAATGAAAAATCACATTTAATAAATGACTTTGTCTTGATTGTTGTTCTGATGGTGTTCTTCTTTTTGTTTTGTTTTGTTTTGTTTATTTTTTTTTTTTTTGTCCTTTTTTGCATTCCACTTCGTGTTGTCTTCCTTTTGCTGTTATAAATTTAAATTAAAAGTTGTATTTAAAAAAGAAATATGGGGTAGTAGAATAAACAAATGAGTTAACATTATAGTTAAATCCATTTTATAAAAGGTCAACAACATTATAAAATTTAAAGTCAGGTTAGAATGGGGTTGGCGAAGTCAGAAGTCTAGATACAAGGTTTGTCATTTCAGATAAAAATTCCCAAACAGGACAATTTTAATCTTTCATTTTATTACTTTTTTTAGTAATCCAATTTTTGTACTTTACTAAAATATTTTCTACTGGCAATCGTTTAATTGATTTATGCAATTTTTAAGATTTTTTAGTGAATTTTACAGATTCTTCTTAAAATAAGTGCTATTTTATCCTTCACAACTTAGTAATGTTTCAAATTTGATTTTCGTTAAAATTACTATTAATCATTCAATGTGCCAATGTTGCGTATGAGTGTTAAGTATTGTGCTCATTTGTATAAATATGAAGTATACGCCACATGTTCCATATAGAACAATCAAATTTTAATCAGTGTTGCCACTATTTAAATAATTATTTAAAAACGGGACTTTTACAAATTCATTGGATAATTTTTGAAAAATTACACTTTTGTTTAGTTTTTGGATAATTTCTGTTTTTACAGAAATATTTGAAATATATAAAAATTTCATTTAAATAATGGTCAAATGCTCACGAATACAGGAATCAGATTCTCACAGCGTGTACAATCTGGTGTACAACAAATATTTTGGAAATAATTTAGTCATTTCGTACTGGATTTTAGGATTTCCACCGAACTTCAAACAGCCATAAATAACGTAATTTTAAGCTTAGGTTGCAAAGAAGGGCCCACTAGATCCATAAGGCGCTGATCAATTAGACTACAAATTAAGGTACATCGGGTATTCAAATATTTTGAGAGCTTGCCAATTACATATTTATCAAACGCTTTAAAAAATTTAAATATTTCTGTTATCTGCTTGTAACTTCCAACAATAAATACGCTAACTTATGTGGGTTATTTCTTAAAGTGCATAAATTATCCGCATTTGAAAATTTAAATTTTGCATTTTTGCAGTACTCAAGTCTGATTGCTTCGAAAAGCGGGGTGATATTAAAAAAAAACTTCAGTCAAATATCTTGCTCTCGAATATATATTTTGTCCACCCTCAAAATATATCTTGGTTTGTTTTATGGTGACCCCCAAAATAGTTCGTGTCCAGCATTAAGATCCATTTTAAAAAAATGTTTTTTTTTTAGTTTGATATAGTTTTTATTATTATTGTTTATTATTGTACTGATGATGGGAGCCTAGAAAATTCCCGAAATAGATCTATCAACACATTCCTGAAAGTGGTCAGTTAATAAATTCGAAAACAAAAACTCTATAGATTATTTGTAAGGACAATATCCTAATAAAGAAATATAGAGTATGGCCTCAAACTTAAATAATTTTAATTTTCATTGGTATTTTTTTAGTTTTTAATTTAACAAGTTTGTTATAATTTTTATTAAAAATAAAAATTATGTTTTTTTCGACCTATAATTGTGCAATGAAAATAAAAATTATTCAAGTTCGAGGCCATATACTCTATATTTCTTCATTAGAATATTGTCCTAACAAATAATCTATAGAGTTTTTTGTTTTCAAATTTATTATCTGACCCTTTCAGGAATGTGTTGATAGATCTATTTCGGGAATTTTCTAGGTTCCCATCATCAGCGGTAACAATCCCATGCCAAACATCTAACATTCATATGAACTAGTTTACTCACTACATGAGAACTAATATACATATGAGTTTGAAATTAAAGATTATAACCAAGTAAGTTTTCAATTTATTTTTTGATCAATGGTTATAATCTTTAATTTCAAACTCATATGTATATTAGTTCTCATGTAGTGAGTAAACTAGTTCATATGAATGTTTGATGTTTGGCATGGGACAATGTCCTAATGAAGAAATATAGAGTATATGGCCTCGAACTTGAATAATTTTCATTTTCATTGCACAATTAAAGGTCGAAAAAAACATAACTTTTATTTTTAATAAAAATTATAACAAACTTGTAAAAAAAGGCAAAGTACCGCCTAGTTTGCTTCCCCTGTTTTGTTTACAAACTAAACAAAATATAAAAAAGGAGAGAAAAACAAAAAAACGTGTATTGAATATCCACCAGAGGTGGATCTTGCACATCAAACAAGTTTTCCATTTATTTTTTGATCAATGGTTATAATCTTTAGTTTCAAACTCATATGTATATTATTTCTCATGTAGTGAGTAAACTAGTTCATATGAATGTTTGATGTTTGGCATGGGATTGTTACCCGCTTTCAAAACGTGTTCTGATGATGGGAACCTAGAAAATTCCCGAAATAGATCTATCAACACATTCCTGAAAGGGTCAAATAATAAATTTGAAAACAAAAAACTCTATAGATTATTTGTTAGGACAATATCCTAATGAAGAAATATAGAGTATATGGCCTCGAACTTGAATAATTTTCATTTTCGTTTTTAATTTAATTTTGTACTTAAACTAAAGGCAACGTATGTGATATTAGTATCACCCGAAAGGTTTTTTTAAGTCGCGTTAACGTATGTTCAGACATATCCTTTTTCAAGGATATTCTGTAAAAAAATTAACTTTTTTGGTTTTTTGTACGTAAATGTTTGCCATTTAAATGTCAAATTGACATATTTTAATCCTTAGTCGATTTTACTTACGCCCAGGCAAAAAAAATACAATCGGCACAGTGTTGGAAAAGCATCGGCGATTGTTGCTTATGCGTTAGCAGAACGTGTTATTAACAATCTTGACAGTATTGTCCTGTCACCCGATTGATAAAAGTAGTCAACCGCGCGTTTGAGTGAACTTGACACCGTTGGCATAACACTGGAAATCCCAAAAATTTGTGCTTTTAAAATAAATCAAATTTTTTTATTTATTTATTTTATTTATTAGATAATCTAGCACAACAAGATGTAAATCTTATAAATTATAGTGCTAGTGAGTATAAAAAAATTACACATATTAAATAAAATTAAAAACAAAGTTAAAATTTAATATTTAAGATACAAAGATAAAAATAAAAAATTAAAAGTAACAAGTGTTTAAAATAAGGAAGGCATCAAAGGTTAGACAAATAACTTGCAAATTGAATATTTAACCAAAGTATATTTTAAGCTCATTTTTAAATTTTTTTGTGTTGTTTATGACTTGAATTTGATTAGGAAGAAGGTTTCAAAGACTAGTGGTGTAAATGGAAAATTGGCGTTGTGATAATAGGCTTTTAAATTTTTTCTGGATAATATTATTCCCACGATTTGATCTAGCAAATTGTATTCTGCTGTATAGGTAGACAGGTTGCATTGACGTGATTATTTTATGGAATAAAATAAGACTCCTAAATTTAAGAAGGTTTTCAAAACTCATCTTATTAATTTGATATGAAAAACTAGATATAGATTCACGGCGCCCTTTGTTGAAGACATATCTTGCAATATTGTTGTAAGCAACTTTAAGTTTTCCAAAGTCCGCAGTGTCACAGTTTGCATAAATTTCACAGCCATATTACAGAACAGGGATAAGATACGTTTTTGCTAATAGCATACGTATATTAAATGGTGTTGAATATTTAACAATCCATAGATTACGAAGCAGTCCGAAAATCCTTCCCACTATTGAGTTAATTTAGAATTGAATATTACTCCTAGATTTTTCGATGAGTCTACGAGTTCGATAATATTGTTGTTTATAGAAAGCTGAAGATCTTTACTTAAAGTTCTTTTACTTTTTGACAGAAAGATGCATTTAGATTTTGAACGATTTTTGCTTAAGCCATTGACAACAGCCCAGTTGTGTATATTGGCTAAATCACAATTAATATTTTCTACGCATAGATTTATTTCATTAATAGAAGTACTGTTGTAGATTTGGACGTCGTCAGCATACATTTGCACCTTGCTGTGTCTCATTACATCGGGTAAATCGTTAATATATAAACAAAATAAAAGAGGGCCTAGTATAGATCCTTGCGGAACTCCCTTTTTTACATGGAGAGCTGTTGAGTACCTTCTGATAAAACTTACAAGCTGCGATCTGTCAGTGAGATACGACTTTATAAGCTTGCATGCTGTACTAGAAAAATAAAACATTTTTTCAATTTTCTTCATTAGTATTGAATGATCTACAGTGTCGAAGGCTTTACTAACAGAACTAAGAATTAAACCATGTTTCTATCAAGTTTAGCTCTTAAATCCTCAATCACGTCCGTTAGCGCTGTTATGCAGCTTCTGCCCTTCACAAAACCAGATTGAAAATCGGATAAGAGTTTATGTCGACTAAGGTAATCTTTAATCTGTCTACTCATGAGATTTTCCAATACTTTTGACAAAAATGGAAGGATCGCAATAGGCCGAAAATCATTGTTTTGCTTAGGAATAGGAATAATCTTTGAATGCTTCCATACTTCCATAAATTAATTTTAGGAAATATTTATAATAAACCATATTTAAATAGCTGAAATACAGTTCGGTCCTATTTAAATGTTTGAAATAAAATAAAATTTAAAAAATGTTTCTAATTGGTTACAATATTGGTAAAAACAATGTTGCCGAACAATTTTGCGGGTGGTACTGGCAAAATACATACTTTGCAAACAAAATAGTGTTTTTCTTATTAGAAATCATTTGTACCTTTGGTAATTTTTAACACGGTGGATTCTAAACAATAGCAGCGCTTTCCTAGTACTATTTTTTTTTTTTATTATTAGCGGTTGGCAATTTATACATGGGGGTGTGTCAACTTTTTTGAAATTCGCACTAGTTGGCGTTTTACGAAAAATGCAATATGGTGGCAAAACTATGTTTAATCATAACAATATCAAAATAAAAAATTTTCTTTATGCAAGTACATCATCTATGTATGGAAATATTTTTGCAAATTTAGCTCATCTACCTCGGTGTTCTGGAACAAAGTTTGAGAAAAATTTTTAATTAATGCAATCCGCAAATGTATTCTGGTTCTAGTTGATGTAAGGATGAAAATGTTGATTAGGAGAAAAAATCCAATACGCATTTTTTCGCGGGATATCATTTTTCGCGAATTAAAAAAATTTACGTAGTTATTTATTTTTATATATATTGAGCTTAAATATGCAACAATTTCTTAAAATTAAAAATTTTGTAAAATTTTGAATTTGCAATAAATGTTAAGCCCAATTTTTATCCTTACATCAACTATAAACTCAGTCGGCTTGTAGACTGGATTAATTCAAATTTTATTAAAGATTTAGTTAAGACAACTGCAGAAAATGCATTCTATGTAGAAGCTTTTTCTACATAGAGATGATGCAATGGAACTGATTAGAATATAGTTTTTAAACCATATTGGAACTGAAACACGTATTTACTTAAATCGACTAAAGATTGAAATATGTCAATTTGAACATTTTTTTTTACAGAATATCCCTGAAGAAAGGATATATCGAGACATGCTTTGGCATGTTTTTAATACTGTTGGACGCGCCTTACAATAACCTTGCTTATGATACAAATATTGTACACTTTGCCTTTAGTTAAAGAACAATATTCTTTAAAAACTAAAAAAAATATATTTTTCTAAAAACGGTCCAGCTCACAGGAGAGTCGTTCTAATGTATAGTGTTTATATTTTTCTGTTGTGTTGTTATGTTGTTGCGTTTAATGACAATAATATTTCTCAGTCGGTTATTGTTCCCCCCTAACAATTCCGAATTCGATTTTTTTACTCAAATTTCAACTTTTAAAAATTTTTTCTCTGAGTGCAACATTTCTCTTCATATGTGGACATTTTAGGCAATTTGTTTAAGTTTTTTGGAAATTGTGGGATCTCCATTATCTTTACATACTCGTACATACTTTTGGAAATTGTGAAATTTCCTTTAGCCTTATATACATTATTTTTCTTTCTTAACAAAAACAATTGCAAGGCAGAGAGTGTTAAATTACATTACAATACGTTCATTAACAAATGTTCTAATGCAAAATAAAAGTTTAACACTATGACAAAACAATAAAGGTAGCATTATTAGAAAAAGTTGTCATTTTGAAATCCCTGAACTTTCAAAGTTAAAAAAAAAAAATAAACAAAAGTTTGAAAACAAATTAAAAATATAGGGTTTCTCGTCGTAAAAGCATATTCAGTAAATTACTGAGAGTAGTTCTGGTAAAATAATTCATTATTAACGCGAAAATCGCTTCTTTATAATGAAATATAAGCATACATACATATATAAAATATTAAACAGGAAATAAAAAATTAAAAATTAAAAGATTAAAAAATTAAAAAATTAAAAAACACGTCTTTAAACTATTGATTGCGAACAAAATTTTAAAATTTTAGTCACATTCTGCAGGACAACCGGTTCCAACACTTAATGAAAAATAACTAATCTTAAATATAATATTTATAATAAATATAGTATTACAATATATTAAAAATAATATGTTATTTACAATGTTTAAAATGTATATAAAACTTCAAAATGTTAAAAGCAAATCCTGTATCATCGAACATTTGTTGATATTTGACAGAACTTTGGCAACAAACCACAACATTGATAAATACGCTCTGCTAAATTAGTATATTATTAACCTAAAGGAACTAACAAAAATACATTTTCCGGAAAAACAGTTTTTTTTTTTGGATAAATATTAACCTAAAGGAACAAACAAAAATACATTTTCCTAAAAAACAGTTTATTTTTGGATAAATTTTCTCTGTTTATGGCCAAATAATGCAATAATGTTAAAATTTTATTTTATTTTCAATTTATAACGAGCTTTCAACCTCCTTATATTTACAAAAATAAAGCCAATCAAACATATTAGCTAGGATGATACTAGTATTTCGATCTGGCTGAAGATCTCATCAGAACCCGAAGTTTTAGAAAAGCCAGAGCCTCCATAATAGGCAGGACTTTAACAAAAAACCTATTAATCATCAATTTTGCTCCATTCTTGTATTCTTAGTAATCAAGCACGCGGTTAGGGTCTTTTCCTAACAAGCATCATGACGTTACTAAACTTTGGAGCCCAAAAATGTTCTATTTATATAAAAAAATTTTAGTGTTTACTCTGGCTCAAGTAATATTTTTTACAGTTATACAAGGTGGCGCAAAAGTAATCCTCCTCTCAGAAAATGCTATAAATTTTGCGATTGGCCCCTAATGTCAGTTCTGTTTTGACATTTGTGTAGTAAACACATGCGAAATACACGTTAATAAACAATGTTACGCTACACTGCTCCAGAACGCGGAATATTGGTGACTATTTGCACAACGTGAATTTCTTCGCAGATTTCCTGGCCGTCCAACGCCTACTGGTGAAACACTGCGACGTTTACCCGCTCGCCTCGAAGAGACTGGCACAACACGAGATGCTGCCAGGCGTGGCAGACCCCGGAGTAGCCGTTCTGCAGAGAATATTGCTGCTGTAGCCGAGGATGTCATGGAAGCGCCGTCGACATCGACCAGACGACGTGCCACGCAAATGGGTATCAGTCGACGGTCTTTACAGCGAATTTTGGTACAAGATTTCAAGATGTTTCCGTACAAAGTCCAGACGGTGCATCAGCTGTTAGCTGCTGACCGCCAATCGCGTGTAACATACGCTCAAGCCATCCTTAATCACCACCAAGAGGAAGATGATTTTTCATCAAAAATAATCATGAGTGATGAGGCCCATTTCCATCTTAGCGGGTACGTAAATAAGCAACATTTACGCTTCTGGGGTACTGAAAATCCGCGTGTAACCCACGAAGAGCCATTACACCCGCTCAAAGTCACTGTATGGTGTGCTGTTTTCGCTGGAGGAGTCATCGGACCTTTTTTCTTCGAAGACGTCGCGGGCCAAACGGTTACTGTGAATGGTGAGCGCTACAGAGCAATGATCAACGAGTTCTTTTTGCCGCAACTTGATGAATTGGGATTGGAAAACATGTGGTTCCAACAGGACGGTGCAACGGCACACACTGCACGTGCCACAACCGATATGCTGAAGGATGCATTTCCCGGGCGCCTAATCTCCCGTTTTGGCGATTTGCACTGGCCAGCAAGATCGCCAGATTTGACCGCTCCAGACTTCTTTTTGTGGGGCTTTCTGAAGTCGCGGGTTTATGTCAACAAGCCTCAGACTCTTGCAGCTCTTAAAGACAATATCCGTCAAGAATGTGAGGACATATCGCCGGAAGTTTTGGCCAAAGTGATGGAAAATGCCATAAAAAGGGCTCAAATGACAATCAACTGTGGCGGCGGCCATTTACATGACATCATATTCTCGACCTTTGCATTAGTTTTTTGTTTTTATATACATCGAGAATATTTTTATGTTCTTTTCAATTTATTTTATTTCGCCAATATTTTATCAGGAAAAGTATTTTATTCAACTTTTTTGTTAATATCTGTTTACTAAAATATATTGATTTCGTATGACATTAATTTAGTCTTTTGTTATTATTTTTAGCAGGGATGGCAGCCAATAGCGCTAAAATGCCATTATCAATTCAAAACCCTTTCAACTGTATATCGTTATCCCTAAAATACCGTTATAGAAATTATTGAAATACCCTTTTCCGAAAAATACCATTACCGATATAACTAAAATGCCAATATCCTTAAAATACCGTTACCGAAATAACTAAAAAACTTTTATCACTAAAAATTCGTTGCCGAAATAATCTGACAAAATCGGAAAAATTAATCGCTGTAAATAATTAGAAATCGGACATATTGAGGCTGAAATTATCGATGTGCACTTACGTTACTCTCAAAATACCGTTACCGAAATAACTGACAAGCCGATATCCCAACATAACGGTACCGAAATTATTAAATATCGTTACCGCAAAAATATCGACAATGAAATAAGTAAAATATCATTCACGCTAAAAACCCGAATCCTTAATAACTGAAATTTGATAACCACATCGAACCGGTTACGGTCAAAGTTTTCTAGTCTAGGACTTGTCCCATTAAAAAACGCTGCTTACATGCAAGCAGGTTTGTAAGGGAGTAAGCCGGGAGTAAGACAAAAAGAATCCCTTACAAACCTGCTTACATATGCCATGATTTTTATATGGCGAATTCCCACTTGGAAGCATTACTTTTGGGCAAAGTAAGCGCGGATTTCAGTGCTTATAAAAGCTGTGATTTCATGGGTTTCAGTAAAATCATATTTCATGTCTACGTTATTACGATTAAAAGTAATTTTATGATAAATAAAAGTAATTATATGAATTTAATTTATTTCACATAAAATGCCACAGATATTAATTTTTTGTTGTTAAAATTTTAGACATATAATTTAATTTTTTTACCGCTCTACGTGCTAGCTCTTCAGAAACAGTTAAATGACTAATTATTTTGTATTACTTACTCGAAAACACCAAACACAATCGGAAATCACTCGTGAAAATCGGTACAGATCGTTTATACTCCACGATATGAAACTTTCTGCATTGCAACCTGCATCCTTATAAGGGATTAGGGTAAGCTGCTTACAACCTGCATCCTCAACATTTTTTTTTGTTTTTTTTCTATACGAAAATTATTCGTTTTTTTGCTGCTTCTCAGTATTGTGTGATAGTAAGCGCTTATATCAGTGCATTTGTTTTATCCTGCTTCTAAAAACATGAAAATTTTTTGCTGGGATATGATATAAAATTTAGATTTCTGTTTTAAAGTTCGCATTTAAGAATATTTATTATTCTTCAGAAAAAACTTTTCTCCAACATATTTAAAAAAGTAAAGTGCTTATAATAAATGTTCGCTGTAAATTGTAGGTTTCAATTTAATGAAAATTATTATGTAATACATATTATTAATTATTAATTTTCATTTTGAATTATCAGGTTCGACATCCTAATTAAAATGTTACTAATACGCTTAGAATGCTATGTAGGAGCTAAATACCACTGCAAATGTAGTTAAAAATAAATAAAATTTCACTTAAAGAAAAGACGACTTACATTTCAGTAAATTCAACTAACATTGTCATTTGTTAATGTTCAAAAATGTTAGTCATACAATTGTAGTAAAAATGAACCACATGTTAGTAAAAAAATAAACAAATTTTATTTTTTTTTATTTTTTTAAATAACAAAAAACTACTGTAAAAAATAAATGTGAAATCATAAAACAGTCATTTGATGTGGTTTGTTTTTTAAATGAACAACAAGGTCAGTAAAAAATTTCATTTGTTCTACAAATTACTGACTTTTTCATTAAAATTGAAGAAACTGTATAACATCCCAACCAACTTCATATTTTTAAAGCAGAAGTACCCTGAACGTACAAATAGAAAACACTAATTGTTAATAAATGCAAGAGAAGATGAAAAAAAAATCTTGTGGGAATGAGGGCTAGAGGGAGTGCCGCACTTTTGACTAAAGCCACTAAGTCATCTTCAGCCTCATTCTAATGCACTACCCACAAGAAACTCAAGGTTTGATCAGGTAATTATATCAAACAACGACAGAAATCGGAGATGGAAATTGATTACCCGAATATATTATAAAAAATATAAATGCTATTAAAATTTCGCCGACTAGTGCAAAAGTATCTTGTAAAAAAAACACAACCATTATGGAAAAAATTATTTTGGGTTTCCTTGTTTGGGACGAAAAAAAATATAAAAATTTTGAAACTATACAAATACAAATACAAAATACAAATACAAAACTTTGTTTGATTGTTCAGGTATTGTTTATTGAAACAAGTAATTTTCTAATCATTCCATCATGGACATTTTCGCAGAAATTAAAAAAAAAAAAAAGTTTTACAGATTTCCGAAAATTGTATCCCGATTAAAACTTGGCACATAATAAAGAAAAATTCCTATTATTTAGACATACCCAGCAAATCATCGGTAATAGGTTGGTATGACGGAACATGTTACCTGGTAACAATTTAAACTCATTACCCCTGAAAATTCACATGTTTAAATATTTTTATGGTACAAATGAAGAGCTTATTGTAAAAACTTGATAAGCCACATTTATTTTATTGCTGGTTTTATCTTTTTTCTAGTCACCTATTGATGAGTATTTGATAAAAGCCTTACAAGTATCTAGAGAATAAAAGTCCTGCTAAAGTCATATTTTATTAATTAAATCAAAACTTTGAGGGCATAAACCAGTAAACATTAGTTTGTGGCTTATAAAGTTTTTACAATAAGCCCTTGAATTTATTTAATATAATTAAATTTTTCTTCGAATTTGACAATTTTAAAATAATATTCGATCTATATATTAAAGACAGGGTGTTCTTTTGGACAGAAAGATGTTAATGTTTTCGGAACCTATTTATGAGTAATTAATTCTGTAATAATTTCTTTAACATTCTGAACGAAAAATTTTTTATTTAGCTCCCAAAAAAATGTTACATAAAAGTTGTGAAAAGTTTTATAAAAATACAAGATTTTCTCATGTTTTTCTTAATTTAAAAATATTATAATTTTGGGGCCAAAAATTGTCAAATCGCCATTTAGCAAACTTCAAACCAAAAACCGTCAAAATGACGATAAATCGTGTGGCAGCTATGAGTATACGAAACATGCTCCACATGGAACAATCAAATTTTAAAACTACATAATACAGTAGACTAACCCGCACTTGTAAAGAAATTAGGGAATGAAAAATACCTCAAGATCACTAAAGTTCACTGTTGCGGTAACAATTTTTTACTTTAATTTGTTTAAATTGCTGTATAAAAAATGCGGAATATTTAATTTTTTTATGTTAACTTGTATTTTCTAAAATCTTTAGACGGGATTGCAAGGCACATTTCCTTAGTTATAAGCGATTATCGCTAACTAATTCCTATTACTTAATCGTCCATTTTGAAAATAAACATGTTTGTGTTTGCTATATTAGTTTTTTATTTTTAAAACTTTCTATCACATTTAATACATAAATATCAGCTTAATGCCAAATGTTTCAGCTAAAAACTTAAAAATATGTATGTTAGGCTGCTTCGTAAAATAATCGAATTTTAAAGGGCACAACTCTGGGTTAGACTATTTGAACAAAATATTTATTTACATATTTGTTTCCAATTGTGTCAAATAAAAAAATTTTTTTTTTATGTTCAAACTATGATCAAATATTTGATGGTTTTTGTTTGTTCAAACAGCTCTCAAATAGTGTCAAATAAAATAAACGAAAACATATTTGTCGAGCGTTCAGATTGAAAAAAATATTTGTATTAAATATTTATTTAATCAAAGTGTAAAAAAACATAGATTTATTTAATCGAAAAACTGACTGTTTTTTGATCACTCGGGATCTCTCTCGAAACTAGCCTATTTATGTTATAAGGGTATATTAATATTCCTATGGAGGAAAAATTTTGTCCGTTTTGGTCTATCTCGCTTAGTTTTGGAGATACTGGACATTTTAAAATATCGCCATTTTGTAAGATGGCTTGTATATCGAAAACTAAGCATGATATCGCAAAATGGACAAAATGTTTGCAAACCTTAATAAAAGGCGCTATGCCGACAACACAAATGTGTACAGTGTTACGATTCCAATCATTCCCCGTTTCATTCCATATTGTTCCATTTTGGACCAATATTCCATTCTGTTATCGGAATGATTAAATTTTTATTTTCACATACGACAACACAATTGTGTACAGTGCTCCGATTCCAATCGTTGTACAGTGCTCCGATTAAAATCGTTCCCCGTTTCATTCCATATCGTTCCATTTTGTCGTTTCATTATCTGAGTGACTAAATTTTTTTAATATCTATTTACATTTCAGTTTTTTTATAAAGCCTTTTATTAATAAATTTATTAAAAAAATTTATAATTGACGATTTTACCACCTGTTATTTGCCATTGTTTGTTCTTACATTTTTTTTGTAAGATCAAATAAATATTTGCTCAAATCAGAAGAAAATATTTAATAGCTAGTGTTCACACTATGGTTAAGTTTGTCAAATATTTATTTGAATGCAAATAATTTTGTTTGACCAAAATCAGCTGATTTGTTGTTTGACACACAAAAATTTTTTGTGTTCAGATTACGGCAAAGAAATATTTCATGTTTTTTGTCAAATATTTGACTAATCTGAACATACCTTAAGATTCATAAAAAACTCAGGAAAAACATATTTAGTTTTTATACGATTGTTAAAAACCACCCTTAACCCTTAACTACACTATGACAAAAAATGGCTAAAATGTTACATTATTTTCACAGCTCCTATTACGAATAAATAATTTAAAAATATTAAAGATTGCAAATATTACAATAATTTTGGTTGCCTTTCTTTGCACACATCGCACAGTGGAATTTTTTACGATTCTAGGGATACACAATTCTATATCTTAGAAAATAATAAAGCTAGAGTTATCAAAATTGTTGGACAATGTTCTCGGAACATGGTGCAGCTTTGGTAAAAAAAATGGGCGGAATTGGACAAATGCCACGCCCACCACCCATATAATTGAAAAAATGTTCCTATGATACGATTAATGTTGAAAAACACTGGATGATTAAATAGGAACTAAAAACCATTAATTTGTACAAAAAGGGGCGTGTCTACTGCCTTTAAAAATATTTCATTTGCAAACTTAAATATGCATTGGAATATTTAAAATAAATACTTACGAGTTAGAAATGACAACAAATGCTTAATTTTTCTTTAATGAAAAACTATTTAAATTTTTATTATCTTAAAATTTTAATAATTTATTAAATTTCATGGTTGTCATCAGGTGGTTGTCTTTCAAATACTTCAGGGGTCAATGCGGATTTTGTATAAAGTGGAGGTCTGCGCAAACTGTTGATATATGGATCTGATGATTTTAAAAGTCTATTCATTATATTGTCTATAGTTTCTAACTTTACTTGTAGAGTTTTTTCTGAGTATGTCCTTCCTGGACTTTTCTTTAAATTTGCTAGTATGTCTTTTAACTCTGTTAGATGTTCTTCCATTTATACGTCTGTTATTAAAATTTTTGGTTTGTTTAAATATATATGTTTTAAAATTTATATACTAAGTATAAGATCAAAGTAATCAGTTATAAGTATACTATTTTTCTAGAAATCATTTAAAATTGTTATTATTTTTTTTTGGTTAAAAGATTTTTCATACATTTTTCTTAACAAAAATATGAAGAGTAGAAATTAAGATTATGAAAATAATATTCATGTTTAAAATTTTTGTATTTGATTTCTTAATTTATTTATTAATGCACTTTAAGGGATATATATTTTTTAGCATGATTTAAGTAGTATTTTGTTTTAGTTTTCAACATATTTAGTTTATTATTAAAATTTTGGCCTCTTGGAAGTTTTTCTTCCGTCCAATTTGTATTTAATTATTTATTGTTTTATTTTTTTATTAGTTTATGTTAGGACATGGGCGAAATCGCCTCCGTACCTGCAGTTGCTCAACTAGGAGCGCACTGTTTTTACTATTGAATTAATTTTTTTTTATACTTATATTATTGTTGATGGGATGATTCCCATTGTATTCCCCTTGGTGATGGTTCTTCTAAGCACCATTAATAATCCATTTGGTTTCAGTAGTGTTGAATAATGTTGACTTCTTCATATAATGTTGACTTCCATGTAATAATGTTGATTTCTACCAGTCCTGACTCGTTCATCGGCCGAACGGTCCTTCTAATCTCGGCGTGGATTAGGAACTTCCAAGATTTTTTATTCTTTTCAGTGCTCTAACGGGGAGCACTAGAAAAGTGGCAGGATCGCCATGTAATATGCTTGTAGCTTTAAAGGTGAAAGCTGGGTCGCCATGTAATAAATTATAAGGCGAAGTTGTTGGTTTTTTAGAACTCCAAATTGAAGTCTGCTTTATTTAACAATTTACATGTTCTTATATACTATTCTTACAAGTCTAACTTATTGTCTAGTATTGAGTGATTTTATGAATCACTCAATTTATTTTTATTCTTATTCATTTTTATACTTTGTTCTCTTATCGTCAACATACGGTCATCAGATATCTGAGTGTAAAATGCAGTCATAGTGTTACTTGATGCCACATGGTGGTATGTATGGCATTCACTCTATAGTATTTGAGACGGTATGTTGGGAAATCAATATTAGTGGTTGGTATGCAGTGTACGCTTAAGGAGTACACTACATCTGTATTAGTGTTAATTCTAGAAGTTTTTCGCGTGAAGTATTCTTGATATTTCATTTGTGTTTATTTCTTCCTTCTAACGCCTCCTCCGACAATTGTCCAATAGGAAGAATGCATTCATCAATAATTTGTTTTGAATGCCATAAAACTTTATGGAAATGACAACACAGGCATACAGTAACACGAATATTCTTTCAAATAAAGTTACTATTTTTCCACAAACATAGTCAAAAGAACTGTCAATTCTTGGAATTTCGGGTTTTGTTAGCCATATATCAAAAATTTCATAGTATGAGATGTTGTCACTCATAGTAGATTTTTTATAAGATCGGCAAATTTCGGCGGACAATTTAAGTTGTTGCTTTAAGTAGACACCTTGGCTATTTGTATAAAATAAATTTGGTGCTGATCCGTTATGTTCCCTAAAACTTACAGCTTAGAGAACTTTTTTTTTTTTTGAAAATTACCGAAAAAAGTTGTTTCTTAAATTAAATAACACTAAAAATAGTTTCCAAGTTTTAGAAACGTATTTACACGATTTATGAAGAGGAGAAACTAGCTGAACTAACTAAAAAAAAATGTTTTTAAATAAGTTTACCGATAGAAAGTTATACTCATTTAAAGATGCTCAATTTTAAACAAGTGTTATTATCATTTTTAATTTACTCATAGATGTTCAAGTTCAAAGTACCGTTATTATGTTACTGTTGACAAATATGTCAAACTTTTTGCATTTTCCTACTCAGTAGGAAGTTCTCTTTCATTATTGATTAAAATATTTATTAAAATGGAAAGTCAAAAACTGACTTTTGTCCAGCTAGATTGGCCAAATCTTACACTGTGCATCGTGGGGACTAAAAAATAATAATACCGAATTTATCCGTATATCCCTCTTAGCGTAGTGTACCGATTTAATTTTGGCGGATTAGGAGGAAAGTCAGTATTTTTGACAAAAAAAAAATTTTAAATATATTTTTGGTGAGCGAAATTAATTTTACATTTTAAATTGTTTTAAATATTGTTAACCCAGGTTAACCGGAGGTCAAAATTGTTTCAGTTCAGTTTAGTTCTTAATTAAGTAATAAATCATTAGTATTAGAAAATATTTTACCGAAGCGCGAAAAAGTCCCGTCAAATAAATCGAAAATGGATTTTGCACATGAGATGATTTTGATGAATAACAATTTTTGTCAAGTATTAGGATTTAAGCAGAGAAAAAAGGGCATATTATTATTAAAATGTTCGTTTTTTGACTCATGTATACAAAATGTTGTTCGTTTTTTAATTTGAAAATATTCAATCATAACCATCAATTTTTGACCTACGGAAAACATGTTAACCCATGTTTTCCGATGCATCAAATATTTATTGTTTTGCAACTGAGTAATTGTGATCAAATAAAACAATTTATAATGCAAAATCAGTTACTTTCCTCAAAAATATATTTCAAAATTTTTTTTTATCTTAAAAATTGACTTTCTTCCTTATCCACCAAATTTAAATCGGTCCACACCCTATTATTATTATTATTTTTATTCCTATGAAGTGTTTAAAGAAAATTATTTTAATATATGCTATCCTTAAATTTGTTTTTTTTTTTTTTTTTTTTTTTTAAGTTAAGGGTTAACAACGTCATAAAATTAAATATTTTTTTCCTGAGTTGTCGGGGTTCAAGATAATACAAAAAAAATTAAACCCTCTAACCGGCAAGCAAAATGAAGGTTTTTATAATAAGAATTTTAAAATGTTAAGTTTTCTTTGATCTTCTTTTACTTAATTCTTTTTATTTTAAAGGAGCTTAAGATCCTTTATTTACAAATTATAATTATTTATTTCCAATATTTCGTCTCCACATTAGTTAAAACTTATATATTGATATATAAGCTTTTAATTACTAAAACAAAAAAATTTTATCAATCAAAAGTATAATAATTGTTACCTGAAGAAGTCACCCAACGTGGAGACGAAATATTGTAGATAAATAATTATAATTTGTAAATAAAATAAAAAGAATTAAATAAGAATTTAAGCCACTTCGATAGAAAACTAAATTTTCAAAATATTTCGTGAAGTAATTTATTGTGTGCATGACAGGGTTTGGAAGCAAAAAAGTTAAAAATTCATAAAATTTCAAAAAATAAATATTTTGAAATGAATATGAAAATTTGGAAACATATTTAGGTTGACTAGAACCCGTTGATACTAAACACAATGTAAGATTGAAGCTTAAACTTTCAAAGAAAACTTTAACTTTGGTCCAAGGACATACAGGGATATTTTTCATAAATATTAATCTTACCCAGGGTTGTCCCGTCGAAAATTCGATGTTTTTAAAAATAAGAAGCAGCGTAATGCATGTAATGTGTTCAAATTTGCAACATAAATTATGAACAAATCTAATCGTACAACTTTATTAAACTCATTCATTCAGCAGTAACAATCTACAACTCTATATTTGTGTATAAACACATACATATATCCAGCCAGTGGCGTACACAGGGTGGGGGGGGGGGGGGGGTCCTGAAATGATTTAGGTTTTCTTTTTGTTCGTTTTATGAATTTATAACTTATTGTGAATTAAAATTTTATAAAGCATAAAAAGAATTTACATAGTGTTACAGTCATAGAAATAAACATTTAAAAATAGCAGAAAAAGCTGCTTAAAAATAGTTAAAAATTACGTTGATAATTATTAAATAGATTAGAACATGAAAATAAGAGCAGTTAATATACAAAGTTTTAACCATATTGTAGTTGAACTTTAGTTTAATGAAAATATATCAAAAAATATATAAAAAAATATATAAAAAATATCAATCGTAATAACTTTAAGCCTTAGTCTATGCTGTTTGGGCATTAGTGGCGCAATAAAAACCGCAGCTACTTGGGCTGTCGAGACTATTCTAGCAATTCGCCCAATTGAGGTACAGCTGAAGTATGAGGCCGCTTTGACTATGATGCGGCTGAGGGCTACCGGGGAATAGGACAGTAATGGCCATATTACCGGTCAAAGTACTATTTTGGACCAGTTGGCAGGGGTATTGCGTCCCAGAATGGGACTGCGACAGGATTTCAGAGATCTCGGTCACTACGCTCTGTGACACGTTAATCCCCGACAGGGAACCATGGTTAAATGGGATCTTCTTGGGGAATCACCCGGGGATCCACTTTTACACGGATGGATCGAAACTGGATGGGAAAACGAATCTGGGCTTCTGTGACGCTTGACTTCAATGGACGCAAATGCTTTCGTCTTCCTGACCATAATACCGTGCTACAGGCGGAGATCACCGCGATTACGGAATGCATTAAGCAGGTGAATATTATGGGCTTGACCAGTGATATTGTGATTTTCATGGATAGCCAAGCGGCTATCCGGGCTCTATCTGCGGACTCTGTGGGATCAATGACGATACTCAGGAGTAAAGGGTAAATTAACGATTTATCTGAACGGGGACGCATTGAAATTATATGGGTGCCGGGACACTGTGGTATAGGGGGGAGCGAAATGGCTAATGAATTAGCTAGGGGAGGATCTTCCCTGGAGTTAGTCACTTTGGGGAACGCTAGACCTTTTCGAGCACTCAAGGCGGAGCTGGTGGATTGGGCTGACACCATGCAAGGGACCATCTGGGAGAATGCGGGTGTTGGCAGGATCACGGGTATTCTCTGGGGCAACCCGGATAGGGACAGGTCGAGGGAAATTCTGAATCTTAGTAGGAAAGAGCTGAGTTTTTTGATGGAAATCCTCACGGGACACTCGACCCTGAGGACCCATCTCCACCGTATTGGTAGAGCGGATTCGGGAGTGTGTAGGGCCTGTAGGGCCTATCTCTGTGAATGCCCGGCATTTGCCGGGATCCGGGTCGAAATACTATCCAGTTACCCAATATCCACATTGGGGGATCTTAGGGGCATAGGATGGAATAGGTTGAGGGATTTCGTCAGTGCGACGGAGTTAATGGGGTAGGAAATAGACATGGGACCGATTTTTAGAGCGCGCAACAAGCCGACATACTATCTTAAGTGTAAGTCCTCAGGGACTTGAATCGGATTAGGGAAGCATTTCCCTTCTCCGAATCCTCTTTTCGACCTAACCTTACATATCTTTAAGATACTGCCATTAAAAAAAATCCAGCGGATTTATTTTGAGCTTAATTAAAATTAAAACTTCGAAAGTGTGTTAAGAAAATCCAAGCGCTCTTTAAAAAAATACAATTTTTAAGAAATATTTAAAATTGCGCCATTTATTAATAATGAAATTCGAAATATTAATATTATAATCATGAAAGTCGAAATATTAAAAAATGTGAAACTAATCCAAAACTCAAAAAAGCGTTTTTTATGATATCGAAAAAAGGCACAACTAATTTTAGAAAAATAAAATGCGTTAGTCAATTGCTAGCTTTCAAATTATATATTTTCTTATACCTAGGTCACTTCATTCTTGTGTAACGGGCAATTACAAATTTTGAAATTTTTGGTTTTTTATTTTTGTGTTATAAAAAGCATAATTTTCTCTGATGGTGTAAAATGGCGAAAAATTGAGGGAAAAGTCCAAATTTTGAATATCATATAAAAGTAACGCATTTTTATGCGATATTAAGTAATATATCCTCGAATATTTCTCGAATATTCGAAAATGCAATATTATTCGGTTGTTGAAAATAAAATAACCGGCTAACCGACACTCTAATTACAGTAATATAATAATTGATAAAAAATTAAAAAACAAAGGCAATAACTAGTGCAACCAAAAAAGCCCTAAAAACAGTCTTAAGCCAAAAAAAGCTCGAACAACAGAAAAATAAGCCGTTTAAATATAACAATAAGCGGTTCAATTTAAAAATTAAAGCGTTAATTTCATAACTTTTTATTCAAAATTTTACTACAAATACAATTTATATAAAATTTGTTCCCTGGAACATTGTCAGACAAACAGAGTTCAAATTGGTTTAACAAAATATTTTTTTTTTAAGCCAACAACAAGTAACATTAAACATCAACTAAAAAAAATACTACAATGTCGATTGGTAACTAAAATCTTAAATAAGCTTACTTTTTAAAGAAAAAAGTCAAAAAGTAGCTTATATTTACCAAATAAGCTAAAATAAGCAAATATTAAAAAATTAGCTACAGAAGCTCTAACAAATATAGCTTAAAATTTTCATAATTCCATGGTCAGAACTTGTATTAAGTCTAAATAACTATTATTTATTTCACACTAACTGCTGATTCATGTGCTCCGATTGCCATAGCATTCGGATAAGTGTTAGATAAGAGAAAATAATAATGGCTATCTTTTTACGGCCAATTTCACGTTCAAGGGTTAACATTTGGGGTCCAAAATGTTTTTCAAGAAACAATATATGAATTTTGTATCAAATGAAATACAAATTGGTATTAACCTTCCCATTAGAATGATAAAAATATAAAAAACTTTTAAAAGTTTCGGCCAACATAGAAATCCATTTTACCTTGAATTCCAACTTCACGTGCAAGCGTTAAAAATTGGGGTCAAAAATGCTTTTTTCAAGAAACAATATACGAATTTGGTATCAAATGAAATAAAAATCTTCCCAGTGGAGTGCTAAAACTATTAAAACCTTTTAAAAGTTTTCGGACAACTTTGAAATTCATTTTTACCTTGAAAATGTGATTGTCCCTTAATGTATCTTATAAATTTTTTATTAATTTTGTCACCTTGATCTTATATCCGAAATTCAACGAAATTTTCAGGAATCACCAAGAAAAAAATTTTCAAATGTGTATGTAGAAAAGGTTACGTTTCGATATTTAAAACTAGCTGATATTTGTCACACAATATATATGTTGCCCCCCCCCCCCCCCCCGGAGAAGCAATCTACAGATGCAACAAAAAAAAACAACAGCAACGCCAGAAGAAACAGTAGATATGTGAAGTACTTGCATATTTGTGAGCTAATTAAACATACATTTAAATCTGTATTTGCAATTATTAGTATGTACTTTCGTATTACTAAATAGTTATAAAGTACATATAGCAACCAGAAGTTTAAGATATGAAAACAAGCAGTTGAAATAAATGATTGTATGAAAACATTTACAAATACAATGTTAAATTGTTAGTGAAAATTATGTAGTTGTTTCTAGTAGTAGTAGTAGTGTCAGTCAGTACTCTTCCATGTATCTACTAGTTATGTGTGCATAAGAATGTCACTTAAAAAACGATTTGTCGAAATTTCATTCATTACATATACCAGTTATAATTTAAGAAAAAATAATAAATTCAAGAAAATATAATTCATGCTTTGTTTGAAATTGATTATTTTATCAGAAGTTGAACAAAATTTTAATAATTTAATAAAAGTTTGCATAATTTTATGAAAAAAATAACTTAAATTTTATTAGACTAAATTTATTATACTCTTATTTAAATAATCACTAACCCTTAGTGGCTTGTAGACAAAAATGACCCATGAAAATTAATTAAAATTTAGACTACTGGATTTTTAAGTTTTTATATTTATTGAAACCAATTCTTTTGATATAAATTATGATTCCAATTTTGACCAAAAAGAGTACACTTGGAAACTTCCAGAATAACTTGTTTGAAGCGACCTTTACGATTTTGGTGAAATATGGATATGTGACAGATTTTTTTAGGTTTTGACTCCACTTTTTTAACCTTAAAAAGTGAGTTTTTTACTATAATATACTATAATTTATACATATATTCAAAAATAAACAATCTGAAAGTTCGTCTGAAAGATGTTATTCTGTTAATTTCTTAGACGGTCTGTTTTGGTCAAAAGTGGATAAATTAACCCTTAACCACGTTTGGATCACGTTACATAAAATAATAATGTTTATCAAGTGGAAAACTTTTTGCTAGCAATATAAAAATTTAAAAATCTTGCAAACACTATTAAGTTTAATGGGTATCTTTTGTCTCCAGGCCACTTAGGGTTAAAAATTTGTTTAAAAAAGGTAAGGATATTTATAGTCTACTAAAATTTAAGAGACTTTTTTGAAAATATGCAACTTTTGATGAAAACATTAAAATTCTGTTCAACTTTTGACGAAATAATGAATTGTGAGATTTTATTTGTTCGGTTTGAGATCATGACAAATTTTTCTCTAAATTAACAGAAAAATTATAATTTTTATATGATAATTTACTTTGACTATTTGAAAAAAACACAGAAAAAGTTATTAGACACTAACATGAATGGAATGCATTTTCTGACCCACTACGGTCTTCATGCTAGCGTCTAATAACTTTTTCTGTGTTTTTTTCTAATAGTCAAAGTAAATTATCATATAAAAATTATAATTTTTCTGTTAATTTAGAGAAAAATTTGTCATGATCTCAAACCGAACAAATAAAATCTCACACATAAACTTATAGATCAACGATAAAATTCACTATTAAACCACTCACCAGGGACAGCGTAGAAATCGTTTAATGTATATGCTCGACATATGTATTAACAAAAAAATCTTTAATGTTTGTTGATATGCTTTGCTTATGTAGAAGGTTAGTATATGATGACATTAGAGAAAAGAATTGTCATTTAAAAGTTTTAACTGAAAGTTAAACTGGCAATTATGATAATGACTAGAGAAAAACAAACACACTATAAATAGAAATCGTTTGTGGTAAATTTCATTCTAACTCAACACACAGAGTAATGTGGGATTTAAAGTCACCCAATTCCTTTAACGTGTGATTTAAATAGAAGATATTTACGATTAACACTAAATGGCACGAAGAATGTTGATGAAGACCGTAGTGGGTCAGAAAATGCATTCCATTCATGCTAGTGTCTAATAACTTTTTCTGTGTTTTTTTTTCAAATAGTCAAAGTAAATACTCATATAAAAATTATAATTTTTCTGTTAATTTAGAGAAAAATTTGTCATGATCTCAAACCGAACAAATAAAATCTCACACATAAACTTATAGATCAACGATAAAATTCACTATTAAACCACTCACCAGGTACAGCGTAGAAATCGTTTAATGTATATGCTCGACATATGTATTAACAAAAAATCTTTAATGTTTGTTGATATGCTTTGCTTATGTAGAAGGTTAGTATATGATGACATTAGAGAAAAGAATTGTCATTTAAAAGTTTTAACTGAAAGTTAAACTGGCAATTATGATAATGACTAGAGAAAAACAAACACACTATAAATAGAAATCGTTTGTGGTAAATTTCATTCTAACTCAACACACAGAGTATTGTGAGATTTAAAGTCACCCAATTCCTTTAACGTGTGATTTAAATAGAAGATATTTACGATTAACACTAAATGGCACGAAGAATGTTGATGAAGACCGTAGTGGGTCAGAAAATGCATTCCATTCATGCTAGTGTCTAATAACTTTTTCTGTGTTTTTTTCTAATAGTCAAAGTAAATTATCATATAAAAATTATAATTTTTCTGTTAATTTAGAGAAAAATTTGTCATGATCTCAACCGAACACTATGAAATAAAGAATTTTTATAAAATGTCCTGTCACTTAGAATGTTACATAATATAACGATTTATCGGTTTTCGTTCATTACACACCCCAGCTTTATTACAAATAGTTCCAAATAAAATAAACCGATTTGTTTTTTTTTTTGGAAAACGGTAACCAGTGCCAAAGTTGGCCGAAACTGGCTTATTTTGAAAAAAAAGTATACTATTTAAAATTTCCAAAATTCAAAGTTTCGAAAAAATTTATTTTTTTATTTACTATACATCATTGTACATCATTTACCCACTTTAGCCAGGAATTCAAAATGACCCACAAATTTAATAAAAATTAAATATTTTTATTTAATTTTAAAAAATATTGAAAATGCCTAATTTGGAGATGCCGATTGGTATTTTATACTATATATAATAGTTGTTAATAAAACAAACAAAAATGTATAAAAATAATAATTCGAGTTTTTGTTTGGAGCGACGCCTTTCCAGGATTGTTTATGAAAAATGCGTTTGTCAAAAATAAAAAAAAATTTAATGTTTTTATCAAAGTTTGCATAATTTTTGGAAAAATATCACTTAAATTTAATTTGATAATAATTATCTTTACTTTTATCTAAAAAATCTGCAATCCTTAGTGACCTGGGGACAAAAAAGACCAAAAGACCAATGAGACTTAATTTTGATTATGACTACAAAATTTTAAAGCCTCTAAATAGAGTTAATTTTTACACTTTTGGCCAAAAAAGACCAACTAGGAAATTTACAAAATAACACCTTTTATAATTTTCGAGCAATATCACTTAAATTTTATTATGCTATTAATATCTTAACTAAAAGTTAACCCTTAGTGGCCGGGAGACAAAAACGACCCACAAGGCATTATTTAAATTATGATTACAAGAAAAGAATGTAAAACCATTTAATTTATTAAAAAATGTTTCCACTTGATAAAAAAATATTATTTGGTGTAACTTGATCACTTTAGGGCTAATGTTTTCACTTTTCACCATAAAAGACCCATTAGGATATTTACAGAATAAAATGTTTCAGATTTTTATTAAATTCGGATATGTGGTAGAGGGTACCCATTAATGTCCCAGATGTTTTTTTTTTAATTTTGAGACAAAATTTTTGAACACTCTCACTTTTTTTCAGAGCATGCTAAATTGTAACAACTCTGCTGGCAACTTAAGTTGCCAATGGGCATTAATGGGTTAACTTATGAACAAGCGCAATTTTCCTCTATAGTAACAATCTTATTTTTAAGTGATAAAAACGTGGGGTCAAAAGTAACCCTTAAAAATAATATTGGCAGGTTAAATAATTGCGCTTGTTTGTTAGTTTTGTACAAAGGTTGAAAATTCTTGATACTTCAATTTTCTAAAACAAATGAAGTTGTACTCAAATTTCATTCTGAAAATCATTCTTATTGCATAAATTCCTGGCTTAATTCTCAATAGTTTTAAATAATATGAATTAATTTTTTAATGAATTCGTTTTAATTCATTTAATAAAAATGTGAGTGATGAAAGATTTGTTTTCATTTAGTCTTATGATTAACGAAAGTTTTCATAGTTAAACTAAAATATTTACAAAATACATCAGAAACTTATTTAATATTAGTCTATAATCAGTGTTTCCACTTTTTTAATAATTTTTCACACATTCACATTCGTTAAATTTAAGCAAAAACTTTGTTAATATTACAGTTTTTGTTTGCTATTTTTAGTCTACAAATATTTAGTAAAAGTTTTTGCTAATTTTACAGAGTAAAATGCTATTTTCAATTAACTAAAACTCAAGTCGAATATAACTTAAATTTTGTAAAGTCAACAGATTTTTTTTTTGCTGTTCTAATTTTTTTAAAATTTAGCATAAAATCTGCTAAATTTAGAAGTTTTTTTGTAAGATTATTTTCAACTAATTTATAGTAGCTTTTAGTTAGTACCTGTAAAAATAGCAGTATGCAGTATTATTTATATGAGCGTATATATCAATTCTTTTTTATACCGGGAGTTTTTAATAATAATAAACTTTTCAAAAGTGGATGTTTATCGGCCAAAATTCGTTACTGCCTAAGATTTTCCCAAAAAAAAAATAAATAATTCTATTTTGAACTATTTGCAATACAACTGGGTTGTGTAATGAATGAAAATCGACAAAAAGTTATTTAAGGGACATTCTAGTGTACATACAATATTGTTGAAGATGCAATATGTAGGTTTATGTACACTAATTGTATGATGTACATACGTATAGTTTATAACTACTATGCAATTTAGCATACAACGAATATTGTTGTACAATACTATATATCACCTTCAAGCACTAATGGCAACAGCAATAACAACATCCAAAAATACCATACAAACCAACCAAATTTGACACTGACAACATAAGCATCATAAAGAACATAAAGTACAACAACATCGTATGTTTGTCGTTACGTTAGTATAACTCTACTACAAACATGGGGTAGTATCATCAACATCACTACTGAAACACTAGAAATGACTACACTACAAACAGAAATGTCCTTCTGCCAACGAGAATGCCACATAATAGCGATAAATTTTAACCAACAAAAACAAACTGCGCCATATTTTCGAAAAGAGGATGCTGCTGACAACAAATGTTGTCAGAAAAAATAGAGAAAAAAATACTATGATCACAAGAGGCAAAATTACTCTATCGTTGAATTTAAAAAATTAGGATTCTTTAAACTTACCATGAATGTTGTTCAAGTTAATACAATTTTTTATAGAATTACATTTTAATTATTGTTCAAAATTTTGGTGGTGGGTGTTGTCAAACATATCAAAATATTAATAATATTTTGCAAGCAAGTCATTCCTGTTTTTATCCATAAAGTATAACATGTCGTGATAGCTCAGATGGTTGAGTTTCAACATGGAGTGCCAGGTTCGACTCCTGTGTGAGCGCTTCTTTCATGTGCTCTTAGAGCGATAAATTTATGCCTTCTTAGGCAGTAAGAAGCGCTTTTTGTATGTTGACAACATTAATGCTTCATGGTATGCATACTTTATTGCTTCATTGTAAGCATTATTCACTGCTTCAAAGAAGGCATTCTTAGAATGCCTTCCCTAATTGCTTTATAGTATGAAAGGCGCTGAAGCGCTATTTTGGAAGCATACAAATGTAGTTACTGCTTACCAAATCCAGGTTATTTTTTGCTGGGAATTTAATCCGACTATATATTTGAGGGATAAAATTGGATATTACTGGATATCAAAATATTGAGGTAAACTTGGATTAGAATAAATATCGATCTATATCAAATGATATCTGATTTTTTATTTGAGATGTAACTTTTTTTTGATCGGGAATCTATAACTGAACTCTGTAAAATTTCCAATTTTATTCGTACCGTTCGGATCATTAGTTTAGAAGATCTATATTTATTAGCATTATTTTGTCACTGTCCCCACTATGCGTTGTGTTACTGCAAGCTATATAAGACCTTATATATGTGTGATCCAAAAATGTTGACCTTCTTCGATATAGCCAAAAATAATGCTCAGTGTGGAAATTTTTCCACATTTCGAAACTAAAAACCTTTTGTGATTTGGTGCAATAATGAATAAAATTTTGATTGAATTAAAAATTTATCAATTTTTTTTGCCTTCATGTGTATACAGAAAAAAATGTTCCCTAATTTTTTTAATTAAATCGTCTCACAATTTTTTAGGTGGGGTCGAAAATGGTAAAAAATAAAAACTGAAGATAAAAAAGTTGCAACATAAAATTTAAATTCATTATTTAAACAAAGTAGAGTGCAAGATCATAAAAATAAGCCATCAACCATTAAAATTGAATTAGTTTTTAAACCATCTCAAATTTTTAACACAAATTTAAAAAATTTAAAACCAAAGATCTTGAAGTTAATTATAAAAAATATAGTAAAAGCATTAAAAAGTTTTTTTAAGACAATATTGTAAAAACATAAAAAACATTTTGATATTTTTCAGAATTTTATACACAACACACATTTATGGAAAAATTGTATATGACACCTTCAAGCAATTTTCGCAAAAACTAAAAAAAAATTGCTGAAAAATAATCCGATAAGAAAAATTTTAAATAACAATAAGTCCACACAATTTTCAGTATAATAATTGAGTTTAATTTCTCGAAAACACATTTATTCATAACACAAATTGTTTTTAATTTCGGATTGTCTTAGATTTTAACTTAAAAATTTAAAATTGTCAGACTTGATGTTTTTACTATCGCGCTTTTAGCACCAAAATCTATATTTTTCATCGGCCTAGTCCCTATTTTTCATCAAAAACAGTTGGTCACGTTATTTATTTCTCATACGCCACAGGCTTTAACATTGAAATATTTACGAAGAACAATGTTCAACTAATATTTTCTGTTCAAAACTTTTACGATTTTTAAATTCTCGCCGTTTTTTTGTCAGAAAATTTGCGACCCTACTTATCAGATCGGTATGAATCAATTGTAGAGGTTATTTTTTATTCACATCATATTCTTTGGACAACAAATACAGCAAGTTTGACACTGATACGAAACACGTTTTCCGGGGCAGTTGGAAAGCGCCATATATGAACAAGAACGTCAAGAAGTTAAAAATAAAGACAGTTTCATAAAAATTAACTAAATTATTCATGGTATACTTAGTAGTAGATGATAAACTAAAATGATATAACTAAAGGGTGTTTTTATACAGGTATAGAAATTTAAGTTGGCAACACTCTTTTAATAGCCGGCCATTTTGTCAGCTGTCAAATGATTTATGTTTAGTTTGGTTTGGCATTTCAACATGAATAGACTGACGCCTGAACAACGCTTCCAAATTGTGCAAATTTATTTTGAAAATCATGTTTCTATTCGAAATACGTATCGCGCACTACGTCCATTTTACGGTCAAAATAATCGTCCATCAGAGCAATTAATGCGATTAACTATGGAACTTTTTCGCACCACGTTTATTCTTAATGATAATATACATCCACAGAGACGTCGTACAGTGCTTACAGAAGAAGTCATTGCTGCTGTAGAGCGTAGCGTAGAGGAAGACCCCAATCAGTCTATCCGACTGACTGATCTGACTTTTTCGTACATAAATTGAACAACCATGATGTGCAGGAGCTGTGGTTTCAGCAAGACGGCTCAACATGTCACACAGCCCGTGCCTCAATTGATTTATTGAAGCAAACGTTTGGTAACCGCATTGTTTCACGTTTCGGACCCGTGAATGGGCATCCAAAATCGTGCGATTAAACGCCGCTGGACTATTTTCTGTGGGGATATGTGAAGTCGCTAGTCTACACCGATAATCCCGAAACGATTGTCAATTTAAAAAATTCATCTTTGTTTTATTCCATTTCAAAGTTCTATACCTCTATAAAAAAAACACCATTAAGTTTATATATGACCTAGTTCAAAAAATGTTCGACGCCTGTTTAAACATACACAGAAAAAATATTTTCCTACTTATTGCAATTAAATCGATTTGTTGAAATTTAAAAGAATTTAATATGATTTCCTGCAAATAAGTTACCATAAATAGAAAAAAAAAGTTACTTAAATATCAATAAACCGGCAAAAAACGCGTGTTTTTCAAAATAATTGTGGTTTCCTATTTAAGTTCTAATATAACACAAAACATTTTTTTGACTATATTTTTATATTTTGTGGATATGTAATATAGATTTTGAAATATACAAATTTTAAAATATATACAATGAGATAAATCTATAAATTGGTGTAACTTTAATTAAATTCAAGCAAAAACTCTAACTTTAATATTTTTAATTTGCTTTAAACTAAAAACTTAAATTTTAGGAAACATTTGTTACCACGTTTTAAGTTTAATGTTAAAAGACATTGTTAAACATCACTTTTTATGTTTATGAGAATATTTTTTTTTAAGTTTAGTGGATGGTCAATTTTGTATTAATAAAAAATAACCAAAAAAACAAAAAGGTTCGCATAAAAGTTTTATTAATTTAGTCTACACGTGTTAACATTATTGGAACAATACACTTATACAAAAACGTCAGTAAAACTACCAAAAAAGTTACTAAAAATTAGTTAAAAATTGCTTGGCAGGAAAAATCAATAAAATTAGCAGAATATAAATATAAATATTAGTAAAATAAAAACAGCACAAAAAGTGTAAAATCTACTAATTTATAGTTAAATTTTTAAATAATTGCATGAAAATTAAATGCCACCTGTTAGTGAAAAGGTTTATTATAAAAGAAGTTTAATTATAAATAAGAGATCTAAAATACAGCTATGTATTTATGAGATAAATAAAATACAGAGTTGTGTCTGTCTTTTAGTTGTCTTTGTTATTTTCTTTGATCCTTTTGTATGTACATTGGAATGCTATATGTCTAATACTGAAAAGTAATCTAAAAAAGATGAATTAATAGAAAAATAAGTAAACATTAATTAACTTTTCTAAAACTTCGGGTTCTGATGAGATCTTTAGCCAGATCGAAATACTAGTGTCAACCTAGCTAATATGTTTGATTTG
The DNA here is from genome assembly GCA_021234595.1 of Delia radicum. Taxonomy (NCBI): domain Eukaryota; kingdom Metazoa; phylum Arthropoda; class Insecta; order Diptera; family Anthomyiidae; genus Delia; species Delia radicum. Next base: position 123,935,714 of record CM037852.1, read on the forward strand.
CTTTATTTTTGTAAATATACGGAGGTTGGAAGCTCGTTATAAATTAAAAATAATCTTGATGTATATAAAAACAAATATCAAAACTGTAAAAAATATTACTTGAGCCAGAGTAAAAACTAAAATTTTTTTATATAAATAGAACATTTTTGGTCTTCAAAGTTTAGTAACGTCATGATTCTTGTTAGGAAAAGACCCTAACCGCATGCTTGATTACTAAGAAGACAAGAATGGAACAAATTAATGATTAATAGGTTTTTTGTTAAAGTTCTGCCTATTATGGAGGCTCTAACTTTTCTAAAACTTCGGGTTCTGATGAGATCTTTAGCCAGGTCGAAATACTAGTATCAACCTAGCTAATATGTTTGATTTGCTTTATTTTTGTAAATATACGTAGGTTGGAAGCTCGTTATAAATTGAAAATAATCTCGATGTATATAAAAACAAAAAACTAACAAAACAGTAAACATTTTATTATTTATGATTTTGCCAAAGTTTTTAATAAAATATATTCATTGTTCAAAGCAAAATATTTTATTATTGGGGATTTTTGAATTTTATTCATCGTCTTCTTAGACAGTGTGCAATTAATACTATAATTAATATGCACATATTTTCAATTGTTTGAGATAGGCGTGGTAGAGAAGATTAAGCATACTTTTCTAAAAATCATAACTACATTGTAAATTTTTTATTGAATTAGACTGCGCAGTTTCTGGTAACACAACCTTCATCAGTAATCCTTTTGACAATACTGTAATTATTTGTTATGGTTTTTATTGTTTGATTGCATCTATATGAAATTTTTATTTATTAAATGCAATCCTGACCGTGGCTTGAACCTGCTTTCATTCGCCACATGCACTTCGCACTACACTTTAGACAGGCGTTTTATCCGCTTGAGCTAAAGTCAGGTCGATTTTTGCTGTGGCTTAAAACCAGTTTCAATTATACGGGGTCGATTTTTACATTTAATTGTAATTGCAGAAGATAGCTAAGACAAACACCACAACAATTGACAATTGTTAGAAAATCATATGTAATCTAATTTCCACTATTTCCCACATTTTGTGAGTTGGCGACAACTATGATGTATTTTTTGTACATACGGTAGTTTGGCTATTCACGTAGTTAGGGAAAAGTTGCCAGGGAGCAAATTTTTGATATGTTTTATTGGGGATTTTTGAATTTTATTATTTATTTTACTAATATTTTTAAACATTATAAATTATCATATATTTAATTAGAATATTGTTCTGCCGCAAGTCCAAAATCTAATATGACATTGTGGTATTAGATTTTATTTGTTGCTTTTCAAAAGTTTGATCATGTTAGGCAATGCAATTGCTTCATTGGCATCACCCAAATCTTCAGTTGTCCGCAATAGAAAACGATAATTGGCTTAACTCTAACCGAGACATTACATACTACAGACAAAATCAACTCTATGAAAATTTTGGGAAACGATAATTGAAATACAAAAAATAAAATCTTTATAACAATATCATATTAGATTTTTGACATGATGTAAGAGTATAAAAATTAAATATATGAAAATATAGGAAGTCCAAAAAACTATTTTTGTATTTTAATACAAAAATTAAAACATTTGTAAACAATTTGCATACCACGACTCTTCTCATACAAACACTGTTTGTTGGGATATATGTTGCTTGTATAAATTGTAATACAACCAACACACATGTTATATAAAATAATATACAAAGTATATTGATATGTAAAAATTGTTGCTTTTTAAACAGTTTTGATTTTATAATTCGGTTCACCAAATCAGCCAGTTTATATAACAATATTGCACGATATATATATGGAATTCGACGTTTTGACAGAATCTCTCACTACTCTAAACAAAACTTTTGAGTTTCTTTTGAAAATCTTTAAAATGTAAAGCATTAGTATACCTTCATAAGATAATCTACTCACGTCAACCAAAATACCTTTACGAACGACTCACTTTCTTCAGGTCCGAAAGAGGATACCGTATAATACAGATAAAGCATGAAACTACATTCTCTGATTAACACTTTTTCATTAATGTCATTATAATTTGGAATCAGTTACCCCCTCATTTACAAATAATAAGCAACGCAATGCAATTTAAAAAACTGTTATATGAATATTACAAATAATATATATTAAAATTTTATAATTTTGTCTTTTTTTAATTTGAACCTATTGTTTTGTAACATTATTATTTTGCCTATAGTATTACATATTAATTATTTATTGTACACCCAAAAAAATAAGTTAGTAGAAAAGTTAGTAAAACGTCTTGTAAATCAGGTATACTATTTTTTAGCAAAATTTTTTGCTAAAATCGTGTTTTCAGCTAAAATTTTTGTTATACTTATTCAGCACTTAACTGTTTTTTACTAATGCTTTACTAATATACTAATGTTTTACTAATTAATTTTGCTAAAAAAAAATTGTGCTGATAAGCACATTAATAGTATGGACGACAACCAGATTGAAAGATATACGCAGAATGAAGTAGATGTCGCGGCATGTCAAAATGTAGTAGAGAAGAGGAAAAGTACAACTCTAATAAGACATATAAAAAAATCAACCATGGAAGTTTTTGTATCTCTTTTTCATACATAAAACAAAATTGAGGATTAAAATAACTTAAATTTTGCGTTGTCACCGGCTTGTGAAAATAATTGTCTATTAATTAAATAAAAGACAAAATAAAATATTTATTTATTTAAGCTAAATGTTTATATGTGTGGTCAAATTGCAAACAAACATATACAGAAATGTAGACAGAGTAAAGTGAAAGACAAAGACACACATCTTAGGTATGGTTCCTTTTTCTTATTGCAAAAAGGGTTGTTTTTTTCGTTTCGTTTGTTTATTTTTTCGTTTCTATAATTATCTTCGTCAGTTGCGATAGCATCATTTACACAACCATTGATGTAAGTAATTGAAAGACAATTTTTGTTATGTTATATATATTTATTTCTATATATTTTCAGATATTAAATTAATTCATGTCGTCAATGTGGAAAAATGAAAATTTTTATATTTCGTTATTATAGTAAATTATTTTTAAAAAAATCACAAAAATATGTTTTATGATTTTCAGCAAATAAATTAACTAAATTACAATTTTTCTACAAATTTTTTGCGTTTTTTTCAGTCTACTAAAATTCAGCAAAAAATTATTAATTTTTAGCAAGGCTTTTGTATTTCTAATCTACTAAGTGTTAGCAAAACTTTTGCTGAATCTACAAATTTTGTTGCTAAAAATCAGCTCGCTGATTTTCAGCAAAAGATTTTGCTGACATTAGCAACTTTTTTGCAAGCATCCTCCTGACTAAAATTTTGCTGACTTTACAAACTTTTTTTTTTTGAGTGTAGTTTTAAATTATATGTATTTTTGTTTTTATTTTTAAGTAAATTCTTTATGCACATTGTGTAATTTTACCGATACTTTGTATTCAGTGCTCCTATATAAGATTAAATATTTGCACTGGATTATAATCAAAATAAAATAAATAAATAAAAATAAATAAAAAATAAATAAAAAAAAAATTATACGAATTCTCATATAGTTGACTGTGATATGTAATGTCTCGGTTTGATTTAAGCCAATTATCATTTTCTATTGCGGACAACTCAAGATTTGTGTGATGCCAATGAACCGGGTTGGGTGATGCCAATGAAACAAACTAGATTTTGGACTTGAGGTAGAACAATATTCTAACTACGAGTAAATATATATAATTTTTGCATTTTTAATAAAATATAACAAAATTTTTTATTCTAATTTATTTTATAAATCTTTTTTACTTTTTTATAAAAACTCTTAAATATTTTTTATATTTTATTTTATTAGGCACAAAAAAAAAACAAAATTGATAATTTTTATGAAATTTGTCCATAATGTTAGGGTTCATAGTACTTATGCCCAGTAACATTTCCTGAATACTAAGAAATAATCCTTATTTCGGCGTTTTTAAGTATCTATCATATATAGAGTGAATATATTCTTCATTACCAAAAAAATTTTAGAATACTCAAACTATGCTATATAAATATTGCTGTTTTCTAAATATTTAAGAAAATTTCATACTTAATATGAAACAATTCAAAACCAAGAAAAGTTCTTTAAGTTAACAGTTTATAATTCCCAATTACATTTTAGAGAATATAAGCACGATTATATGCAACTATAAAAATTTACACTGGGTTACGAACAAATAAAGAAATCATGTAATAAACAAATAAATTTGGACTCTCCTAACCAGTATCTAAATAATAAGCAGTTGAATTAGGGCCAACTGCATGTTATTCTTCGTAAAATCACATTATTTTTGTTCGACGAGGTCATTTTTGTGAGTACGTACGTCGCTGTACTCATAAATTTGTGCGCACGCTACCCACTGCATTACAAAAAAATAAAAAAAATGTGCTTTTCAAAATAATTAGTTATTTGTATGCTTTCAAAAACTTAAAAAATATGTGGTTACAAGTTTGCAAATAATATGGATTACCCTTACAATAAGGGTAATACAATTAATACACCTCGAGAAAAACAGAAATAAGTTTCATCAATTTTCGTCCAATGTAACATTTCATCAATATTTATGAAACATTTCATAAACAACATGAATTATATTGACCATATCAAGGTTTCTATGCATTTTTTTCTACACAAAAATAATGAAATCTTTACAAGTAAATATTCTTCATATATATACTGAAACATTTCATAAATATGATGAAATGGATTTTTCTTTTTATGATATGTTTCATGAAACGTTACATTCTACGAAAACGATTTTTTCAAACAAAAATAACCAGCTCTGTCACCGAATTATAATGTGCTGGGATATTTGTTTTCATTATATAACCATTTACGTGGTAATGAAGGTCTATGGTGGGGTCTTTGTTAAGTTTTTTTAGGCGAAATCTATACACTCATAGAAATAAACCTGTAAAAATAGCAGAAAAAACGTGACAAAAAATTAGTTAAAAATTACGTTGCAGAAAAACTGCTAAAATTAGCAGATTTGTTGGTAACTATTAATAAAACAAGAACAACAAAAATTAACCAGTTACCTTTACAAATTTTTAGTTATATTCGAGTTGAATTTTAATTATTTGAAAATAGCAATTTAATCTGCTAAAATTAGATATTTGTTGACTAAAGACAGCAAACAAATACTGTAATATCAAACAACATTTTTGCTATATTTAACTTGAATTTAGTAGAATTCAAATAAGATTATATTTTGATAAAATCAGCAGACATTTTTGGTAAAAAAAATTGTACACTGCTGATTTCTTGTGAATTTGTTTACATTAGTATAAATATATATACACACAGCACAGCTTTCTACTCACATTAAAAAAGATTTAAAAAAAAATTGGAATCTTTCACATTTTTTTATGATTTTTTTTTTTGTCTGCTAATATTTAGTGATTATAAATTAAAAAAAATATTAGAAAATTAGGACATCTACAAGTGAGACTGATACACTCCATGAAATAAACCTGTAAAAATAACAAAAAAAAAATATTTAAAATTAGTTAAGTTGAGTTTACAAATATTCATTCGCTAAATATTAGTAGCCAAAAAAATCATAAAAAAACTCGAAATTTTGAAAGTTTGTTTTAAGGCGAAAAAAATTTGCCCTTCTGAAAGCAGCAATCTATAACTTTTTAGCAAAAATGTCTGTTGATTTTAGCAAAATAAAATTTTTGTAAATTTTTATAGTTGCATTTTACTAAATTTGAGGTAAATATATTATAAATATTGTTGATATTACAGTTTTTGTTTGCTATTTTTAGTCTTCAAATATTTAGTTAAAGTTTCTACTAATTTTAGCAGATTAAATTGCTATTTGCAATTAACTAAAATTCCCATCGAGTATAACTAGTGTTTCCAATTATTCGACCTAGGCGGTTAACCGATCAAGGCAAAAATTCATTAACCGGTTATTCGGGTTGGTTAATCGACAAAACCGGCTATTAATCGATTAATCGTTTAAAAAATATTGGCTTATAAAGAGTTTGTTGAAGATGATTCAAAGCATCCTGCAATGTTTTAATGAATAGAATCTTGGGGTTTTAATGTGGAGTAATCTTAAGGCTCTTAAAAACCAAATGTTATTACAAGGAAAAGTTTTTTGGCATTTGGCATTTAATGCTACTTTTCCAATTATTTTGTAATAACTAAATTTTTTAATTTTTTGTGCCAATTTTGCATTTTTTGTTCAAGTTTTACTGCCATTTTAAACTTTGTTTGAGTGTTAAACTTGTTTTTAGTGCTAATACATCCACAGAGCTACCAAGTTTTTTGTTAAAGACCTAAGAATCTACCAGTGCTACCATTTTCAAAATATGCGAGTTTTGAAGAACTGCTTGTACGAGAAATTTTTTTTCTTCATAATCCGGTTTTTACATCAATGATGTTTGTTTAAAATTGTATCAAAATCAACCGGGTTAATTGCTTCAAAGTAGAACAAGTAAAATAGCTTCTGAAGCTGGTGCGAGATAGGTATAACTTTCATTTTCACTGGAACAAGTTTGAAAGTTGTCGTGGCTGGGAATTGATTATAAAAATGTTCTTTGGAGATGGAAGAAGTCGGGTTCCTACACATTTAATTTATAAATTGATCGGTAGTTGTGTGCCATCTATTTAAAATCAATTCAAAATTGTCTAGAAATACACAGAAGTATAGGAAATCGTAACATTAATTTAAGTTTTTAAAAGAATCAAAACAGAATAGAAAATATTAATTTTTAACTAATTTTAAGTAGCTTTTTTTGCTATTTTTACATGCTTATTTACAGGTTTTATTTCTATTTTGGGTATCACGAATTCAGTTGATGTAAACTACAAACTATATTGAGTAAACTAAACCTATAATTTTTGTACTAACTCTTTTATTTGAGTGTACGAACGTTTTCTTTTAAAAATATATCACATTTTTTACGTGTATTTATAAAAAATGTAATTGTTTCTTAATAATAAATTGCTACTTATAAAAAAAATTATATTGGGAACTTCAAAAATATTCGACACTTTGAGGTAAAATATTTTCAAAAAATTAGTTTGTATGACATGTATGTTAGCAAATTTTTAAACATGCTAAATAAATTCGAGGTAATCTTTAACGTCGCAAAATTAATGCGGTTTTAAGTTTCAAGCTAATTAAAAAACATAAAAATTACAATTTTTGCCTAGATTAAATAAAAGCTACTTCAGTTTATAGATCGCATTGCATTAATCACATTTTAAAACCACAAAATACACTCAAAAAAATATATTGTCATTTATTAGGACTTCAAAATACACGCGCTTTTATTTAGGAAAACACGCATTTATTGCCGGTTTAGTGATATTTAGTTGAGGTTAGGTTTACTTATAGCAAAATTTAAAATATTATAACTTCCCATAATATACAAAAGGGCGTAACAACAAAAAAAATCGAGTTTTTGAATTATTATTATGCACTAGACTAAATAACATGTCCCTACAAAATTTTGAACTTAGTCAATTTTTGTTTGGAAAAATGCTAATATCCCAAAAAAAAAAAACACAATTTTTAGATACATTTCTAATGTTCAATATTTTTACGTATTTTTGTTTTAGAAAAAACCATGCCAAGAAGGCATAACAATCATAACTCAAACAGTGTTAACAAAAAATAAAAAAATCCTTCAGAAATAAGTGTGTAAATTTTTGAATGGGAAAATGCTAATATCCCAAAAAAATCACAATTTTGAGATACATTCCATTTCTCGTGGTCAATGTTGGCACATCTTTTTGTTTCAAAAAAAACCAAGCCAAACAGGCGTAACAATCATAACGCGAAGAATATTAACAAAATATGTCAAAAATAAAAAGTATTGCTACGCCCTTTTTCATTTTAGGTGAACTAGACGGTTAACCGGTTAAGGCATTATTCGAAAAGTCGCTTAAATTGATGAACCAGTTAGTTGAGCCGATGAATCGATTAATCGTTTAATGCAAAATTAATGTATTTCTATGTATTATGACCACGATAATTACCATACGAATGGGATCTATAAGAATTATTATGATTGCCCCTTTGAGGTCGCATTTCGTTCCTATTACCATATTCGTAATTTGACCTATTTCTATTTGAACGCATTGCTAAAACCTGATGACCTTTATCAATTGTCGACTCTTCCACAATTAGTTTTGCAACCACATCCTTTGGTTCGGTAAAATTAGTAGATGCCAAAATTGCCTTTACCATGTCAGACCTAGCATTATTTCGGCAAATGGTAACTGTCTGTTCTATCGCCATTTCCTGTGCCTTTTCTTTAGTTATACCCTCTATTACTAGCGAACGCTGTAGAGCATCTGCTAAATCCTCAACATGTTTCGCAAAATCTGTGTAGTTGTTGCCCTTCACATGCAAAGCTGCAATTCTACCGGCCACAACCTTGGAATTGTCTGGTTTTATCCTACTCTTAAGGGAATTTTTAATCTGATCTACACTTGTTATATTATCAGGTAAAACCTCTCTAGCTTTTCCATCGAGTTTCGATTTTATAAAAGAAATAAAGCAAATAGTTAAATTAGGAGCTGCTAACTCCTCAATCAAACTAATCTTATCAATAAAAGAATTTAGATTAAGGGGGTTTCCATCATAATTATTTCTAATGATGTTAGAGCACATCGAAATAAATTTAGTTTTCTCTTCTATTGAAGCCATTTCAAAATTCTCTGTACTTTCAGTAATATTTTCAGTTATAGCAATATTATCCTCTTTTCTATCAGCGCTGTCTTCTAACTTTTTCTTTTCGTCTTCGCTATCGCCTACGTCAGTCTCAGAGTCAGAATCTGTCATAACCTTTGTGTCTACAAGTTCGAACAAATCTTCACCAAATGGAACTTTTATTTTACTTTTTAATCTGCAAAAACATCTCAATAATAATTCCCTGCTGTGTAATATTTTATTATGTATCTTTGCTTTCAAATCGACAGATAAATTCTCATCATATAACTTCGTATATGATAAAATATTATTATATATTTCAATGAGCAAATTAATGTATTCATCGATTTTTTCCTGATTATTAGAAATTGGGCGATTTTGTAACACTCTTTTTTTAATTTTATGAAACTTTGAAATTAATTCATTAAATTTTTCTTTTTTAAAACCAGATATACTTGACATTTAATTTAAAAATATTTTCTTCATCGTGTACAAATTTATGTTTATTCTCATTTAAAATAATTTTTTTTTTTTTATTTTGTTTTTTTTTTTCTTTGTTATTTTTTGAAAGTAGAATTTACCTATTTTATTAAATACTACGTATATTTATATACTCAAATTAATATAGATACATTTATTTTTGTAATCATAAATATAAAAAAAAAATCTTAAGTATAATAATTACAAAGTTATAACCCTAAAAAAAATGATTTATATCTATAGCAACATATGTAACTCAGTGTATCTTGTAGAACCTTTTCAAAATCTTCTCTTTTTCTTATTCCTTTGTTTGTTTGTTGCAAATGACTTCGATATTTAGATGGCAAATGATAATGATGATAGTTTTGCTGACGCCTGTTAAGATCTCTTGTACTCAAGCTCTCTCTATGTCTGTTATTTTACAAACTCAAATTTTGCATGATTATTTTTTTAAAACCGATTGGTGTTTTTTTTTTTTTAGTTATGGGTTCATTTCTTTTTCTTTTCTTCTTGTACTTTTTTTTTGAGATTGTAATTTTTCTCAGAGAATTGGTTACAGTTAATTTTTTGTTTTATTAAAACATTTTTTAGCTTTAATTTTTTCTTTTTGTTGTTATATATTTTTTTATATAAAATTTTAACTGTTTTTAATATAAACGTATGTACATATTAATTATAAATGTACATTTTAAAAATATTTTTTTTGTAGACTTCGTTTTAATTGTCATTTTTGGTGGATTTTACTGACAAAAATGTTTTTTTTTTTTTTTTTTACGGTTATCTAAGTAGAGATTTGTATTTGTGTAGGCTTGCTTTCTTTCTTTTAGTTAGTTAATTTTTATGCAATATTATTTTTTTTTATTTGTTGGTCAAATTTTTATTGTTCTTTTATTTTTTATATTTCATGATTTTTTATAATTAATAAATATATTTATATGTATATATTTTTTTTAAGTTTAATACTTTTAAATATTTTCAATATTTTTGTATTTTAATTATATTTTTCCAAATTATATTTTTTCAAATAAGTTTTAATACTTTTAAATATTTTCAATATTTTTCTATTTTAATTATATTTTTCCAAATATATTGTTTTTTTTTCTTATTTTTTTTTAGCACAGAGTCACAACACTTTAACTTCCAACCACGATTTTTTTTTTAAAACGGCTTTTTTTTTTTTAACGGTATTCAAAATTCCTTTTTTTTTTTAATGTTTTTTTTTTCTTAACCACTGTCACGGTCGCCATGTAGTGGATAGTGGTCGCAATTAAAAGACGATGTTCACAGCTTCATAGTTTGTAGCAGACTCTGCCTAATGTTTATTAGTACAATCCTTATAAACACATTAGAAACTAGAATAAACTACATTATAAGAGATTAACCTAACTAAGAGCTAATAAGAATAATGGGTGATGAGAGTTTCCTTACAGTTTATCAATAAAAGCACTAAAACTGTAATTTTAAGTAAAGTGGACTGTCTTGGTATATAAATGGTTTGTTTTGGATGATTAAAAGAATCCTGCGATTTTTTACAGGAACATACTTAGGGATTTATTTAGGAGAAATTTAAGGCACTAAATCCTTAGAGTTACTGAGTTTATCGATTAAAAAGTCTAACAGTGATATCATTTTTAAAACATGAGAACGGATTATTTTCTCTTTCTAGTGTCGGTTTTTACACAGATTATATTTGTTTGAATTTTTACACCGATGCTTGTTCTCCAAAGTAAAACACGTACTCTTTAGTTTTCTTCCATTTTCAGTTTTATTGATATCGGTTTAAGTGGAACAAGTGTTAGAGATGTAGTTTGAAAAAAATTTTATAAAATTTTCTATTTAAGAAAAGTGGATTTCCAACATGCAAATTGAGAGTTCAATTAAAGTAAAAACTTAACTTGTTTTTTTTTTTGTGAATTTTATAAAATCTCTTAATCGAATTTGCAAAATTTTAGCTCATGATGGTAATTTATATTCCACTTAATTCATTTTCTCAAAAAACAATTAATATATATATCAAAATTATCAGAAAATTCAATCGGAAATTAAATTTTTATAACTTTTTTATTAAAATTAATTTTGTATGAATTTACTATAGAGAAAATATAAAAAGTATGTATTTTACATGTCTAATTTAAAATCGTTATTTTTAAGAAAGCGTACTTCAATTGGCTAGAACTTGGTTGGTATTGATTAAAAAACATGTGTTTAACATACTTTAATGTTTTTATCTGAATTTTATTAGTTAGGATTTGTCACAGACACCATATTTTTAAGGCATAAAAATATATCAAGTTTTTTTTACTTTAAGCTATTTTTTTTCTTAAACTTAAATAGATTGTATCAAATTCTTTCTGTGTAAAGTCGCATAACAATTTCGCTCTGTAGTTTATTGTCAATTAATAATAAACTAAATATCTAAATATTGTGATTTATATAAAAAAAAATCTTAAAATAATCCTGTTAATATCACTATACAAATCATCAAAAAATCACCAAAGTACGCGATTTTTTTCATAAATTAAGTAACCCGTAATGTTTACTAAAGGTACATATTAAAATTTTAAATCTTCTCTTTGTTAAAAATTTTTTATTGCCGAAATCGCGAAAAATTATAAATTTCAACATAAAATACAGGCATATGGAATATTATCTCATCTTTCGATATATTTAATTAGCAATATGCCAAAAAAACAACTTTTTCATTTTCAAGCTATTAATCCCGAATGATTTTATATGTTTCGGGGGTAGAGTCAGGTACCCTATTTGCTTATTAGAATGCCCCTCACTTGTCCTAAAACGGATATTTAGGGTGGCCCTTTAAAACTTGGATTTTTTGACTTTTTATGAATTTAACGCATTATTTATTTTAATAGCTACAAAATCAATGTTTTTATGTGTTGAATAGTTAGTTTGGGTAGTAATCTTCCATTTTTGGTTTTCGTTGGAATAATACACTGAAAAAAACAAAGTGGCAACAACAAAACTTGGAAGTAAGAAAATACTACTTCTAACATTTAGCGCGGCACAAATTGGGCTGAATATTATGGCTTGCCATGCAACACAGTTGTTAATGACATTAAATATAAAATTCTGCAGTGGTGCTTGGCGATCGCATTTTTCGTTTACAAGAAAATTAGGAAAATGTAAAAAAAAAGGCGAAAAAAAATGAAAAAAATGGAGTTTTTTGACTTTCATTCACTTATAACTTTTGAAGTAGGAATGTTATCTTCAAGCACCACGGCAAAATTTTAGATATTTTAGTCATCAACAACTATATTGTCTCCCAAGGCATAATATTCAGCCGAATTGTGCCGTATTACAAACAGTACAGCCTATTTTCGACAAATTGTATTAATTGATTAAAAAAACAGGGTGAATTTTTAAAAAAACGTAAATTTATGCTACTGAAATTAGTTATACATTAGTTATTAAGAACATAGACACTGTTTTCACTTTGGGAAACAAAATTCCTTTCCATGTGATAAGTAAATATACTTATATTTCATTTACTATTGCGATAAAGCGGCAGTAGATATTTTAGCCGTCACGTTTGCGTGCTTATGAATTACACAGCCTCACAAAAATATAAAAAGGTTCTGACCCAGAAACCAGACCCACCAATCCTTATGTATTATGACCTCCTGAATGCGATGCCGCCATAAGAATTGAATTATATCGTTGGGTTTTCATGTAATTTACAAGCAAAGTCCGCAAAGTGAACTTACCTAAATTTGACCATGTTAAAAAGTGTTTGTTTAAATCCATGTTACTTTTAAAATTTTTGACAGATTTTATTAAAACACCTCTTATTTTTTTCGTAATAAACCAGACTTGATCTTATATAAAGAAATAAAATTTTAAAAAATTTTAAGTAACAATAAGTCAAATTTACAAAGAAACCGGGTAGGTTCACTTTGTGGACTGTCCTTGTAAATTACAGAAAAACCCAACAATTGAATTCATTTCTAATGACGGAATCGAATTCAGAAGGTCAAAAGACATAAGGATTAGTTTCTGGGTCATATTTTTTTTTTATTTTTTGTGGGGCTGTGTTATCAATCTCTTATTATCTGTTCTCAAATGATTTACTTAATAAAAAACAGACGAAAAATAAACGTCAACAGTCGTTTACTTCACTTTCAATAATTCAATAAAATTGAAAAAGTTTGGCAAACAGCAAATTTGGATTTAGAGTCCCAACTCAAAGAAAAGCTAAAGAATTTGCACTCTTATGTAGATCTCTAAAAATTTATATAATAAAATAACTTGATGTTTTTAAAAGTACAAATAATAAAGATTTCTGTTAAATACAATTCTAGTAAAATAACTAAAATTTTTTTCGCAAAACTAAAAATGTAAACTTTAATGATCAATTTAATAAAATTTACATAAGTACATATTTTAATATAAATTTGGTACTATCTCATTATCTTATAGATCTTTTCTTTCTCATTCGGTTATTTTTCATCCGATTTTCAAGTTTTTTTTTTTTGTTGGAAAGGTATTCAATTACCTTTCTAATTGTTGAATTTTGTTAGTACAAATTATTGCCGCTAGATGGCGTAAAATTCATTTCTTTTAAAAAATGCATCAAAACACCCTGTATTTGCAAATATTTTGAGTTCATATGTTCTGCAAAAGTACTCGCCATATGATTTTGTACAAAGTTGCCAAACAGCATTTGGTTGAATTCTGGAAATTTAATGGTCAAAATTTTGATTTTCTTCAAGAACCTTAAAATAACGGTAATTTTGTAAATAACGGAATTATAAAAAAGTCGCGGAACAAAAGTTGCTTCTGATACCCTAAAGAACCATTTTCAACAATAAAAAAGTTCTTTTTCGCAAAAAGTCGATATTGGCATATTGCTATATTTAATATATCAAATTAAAAGGCATGCTATTTGAATGTTGCAAAAAAGTAGCATTATTATTTTCAATTTTGTATTTTATGCAAAAAGTTTGTCAAAAAATTTTAATTTTCAACAAAAGTTTTTTGCAAGTCTATCTTTAACTATATCTAACTTTGAAATTCGAAATCCATATTCGTAGTCTGCGTGCTAATCTCATTTGGAAATGATTTGTTGAACGGTGTTATTTTAAACATTAACAAAAATTTCCAAAACTGACTTCTAAAATAAACTCTTAAAATTAGTTAAAGTAGTACTAAGAATTTTAGTTTGAAACAATATTTTAACAAAAAAATTTATAAAAAAAAAAATAGAAAAATCGATTTATTTTACTATTCTTTACACGTTTTACAGAATTTGTTATTGACCTTTATTACAAGGTGTAGTACTAACGAAGACGTATGAGTAATATAAGATAGAAATAATATTACTCATGCGGCACGTTGTTTTCATACTAACGAAAAAACAAATTTTTTGCTACGAATTTCTAACGGAATTTTTGTGTTAGCTAATGCAGTGGAGAACCGGTTTAACAATCATCAAGTATTATCAGTTGCATATGTGGGGACAACCACATGTTATTGAATTTTATGTTTTGAATAATACCATAAATTATGTTTTCACTTATTTTCATTTGACAATAATTTTGTTTTCAAAAGACTAAGATATTCGATATTTTTTCTGTAATCAAATTTTAGGGATACGTATATAATACTGTTATGCAAAATACTGTTCAGACAAAATACTGGTGAAAAAAATTTTAAAAATTCTGCTTTTCATAATAATGTTTTACAAAATTCTGTGTTTCATAAAACTGTTTTACAAAATACTGGATTTCACAATACTGATTTGCGAAATACTGTGAAGTAAAAATGCTGGTTTATGAAATTTATTTTATTAAAAATAACTTCAACAAAAATATAAAATTTTCAAAAATTAACAAAAACATTTAACAAAAAATTAATTTCAATGCATTTTATAAACTTAAATTAGTACATTTTTTTTGCAATTCGCTTTCAATTCATTTTATAAACTTAAATTAGTACAAGATTTTTTGCAATTCGCTTTAGGTAGCCTGTATGGCTTAATTCACACCTTTTCCTTACAACTTTTTTAATGTTGTGTACTATTTTCTTTTCTTTAAATTTATGTAACGTCTTTCTCCATTTGCGCGTTTTGAAATGGTATTTACAGCTACCACGACCTCATTACCCAACTGGCTGATAAGGTGGTATAATCCTGACTTTCTACGCCCAACAACAGATTCTACGCCAAGCTTCCACACTATTTTGAGTTCTTAACAAAAAGACAAGACTACTAAACATATGATTTGATTAACTACAATATCAAATCATTTGCATATGATAACAACAACACAGGTGAACTGATAACATCTGCAAAGCGTGCGCTTTTTTGCTTTATTTTTACAAAAACTTACGCCACCCAGTAAAACAGGATTTTGCAAAACAGTATTGTATTATACAGTATTTTGTAAAACAGTATTATGAAATACAGTATTTTATAAACAGGGCTTTGTTATACAAAGGATTTCGACCTGAACCCCAAATTTTAATTAAATATTTTTCATAAAAAAATAAAACATTGTGTCTTTCATCATTGCTGACCCAAGACGGTTTTTTTTTGTTATTAAACAATGTCAGAAGACTAGCATTTTTATTCTGCTCCAACCTCACCACCACTTCAAATTTCACGAGTGAGGTAAAAGTTTCTCCGTTTTGGAAGACTAACCCAAAAGAAATAAAGAAATAAAGTGCTAACCGAATTGAAAAGTTTATTTTAATGGTATTCAGTTAGTACAGCGATAATTACATTCGATTTCTGAATATTTTGGGTGTTGCAACTAAATTTTAGTTGAATTCACCGAACTTTGTTCTGAAAACTAACGTTCAGTAGTACTAACCGACTAAAATTCGTAATAACCGAGTTTGAGTTGATGTACTCGAATTTCAGTTGGTAAACAGCTTAATTGTTAATCTGTGTGCAGGTATTTTCTAAGATGAAACGTAATACTATACTCTGGTTGGATCAGTGAAGAGTAAAGTGCTAAGCGCTGTAAGTCACATTCTTAAAAACCCACCAGAAAACGACATGTATGCTACTTTGAAGTCTGCACTGGTGGCCGAGTTTCAAGATTCCGTAGAAAGAGGGTCCAGAGGTTGTTAGAAAATGTACACTTGGGGTACAAACGTCCATCGGCAATGCTACGTGAAATGTGACAATTATCATCTGGTCAGATGTCTGATGACATGCTGAAATCTTTATAGTTCCAACGACTTCCAGCAACAATAAAAGCAGTTTTGTCTGTGAAGTCAAATGGTCTGTCAAACTGGCGATTAGGCAGATAAAATAACCGATCAAATATATAATTCTTTACTGAGTCAAGTAAGTACAACATCCAAATTCACAACATCCAATTTACATTTCCAACAATTATATGTTCAAGTTAGATTCTGAATCGTATCGAAGGAATCACTACATGACAACAACAATATCGTGGTAGAAACAGGAGCAATAGTTGAACCCGTGGTACTTCTAAAATGTTAATGTCATTTTACATTTGTTGCGAACGCTACTAAATGTCGTCCTTCTCCGATTCCTTTTATATGGAGTTTGTCCTATTTGCAATAGGTTATTTACCTTCTAACTAGAACAGGTTACCTTAGAACCGGTTCTAGAACTGGTACTGGATTGTGGTACAGCTTCTTTATTTTTAATGTAAATGTCAGTAATTTTTAGAACAAATAAAGTTTTTTATTAATTTCATTTGATTTGACTACATTTGATGTCGTCTTTAAATACATAATATGCTTAGTGTAAATGTTTTGTAAATTAAATTTTTGGGGTTGTACTCATTTACAATCTCAATTTCGTTTTCTTTTAAAATACCATTTTTCATTGCTGGATGTTTTTCCTCCATTTCTATACACCCAAAACAATATCGTCTGCGTATAAGAGCAACCTTATATTCCAATCATGACTAAAAATACCACCTGTTATATGTTCGTGGAGATCATTGATATATAGAGAAAATAAAAGTGAAGGCATTAAACAACCTTGCTTTACACCTGATATTGCTCTAAATGGTTAAGACAATTCTGTTCCATTCCGAACTGTGGATTGAGTAGTTGGGTAGATACTTTCCAAAAATATACCATTTTTGTTGAAACACCAAGTACTTCCAGTTTATACATTAAATACTTTCGAGAAACTATATCGAAAGCTGCCTTGAAATCAATAAAGAACGCATATACTTTTTTTTCTTTTGGTTAAGCTTAATGTTAACTATGGCTGCCAAGTTATAAATGTTGTTCGTATATTGTTGAGTAACCCTTTCGAAATCCAGCCTTGATATTAAGTGATTTTACTATTACGTTCACACCATGCGTACAGCCGTTCATTTTTAAATGCCCATCATAATTTTAGCTAAACAGTCCACGAAAGATAATTGCTTGTTAAATTAATATTCCCTCTATAATTGCTTGTTAAATTAATATTTCCTTTTTTAAATATAGGATAAATGGCACTTAAAGAAAACGTTTCATCTGCTTCCGTTTTGTTGTATATATTAATGTATTTTTTGACCAGTTCATTCAGAAGTTGCACAGGAGCATTTTTAAAGAATTCATATTTAATTATATATTCACTAGTTGCTTTGTTTAGTTTAGCTTTATTTAAGGTGAACTTGATTTTCTAAGTTGTTATATCACAGTCCAAAAAACTATTCTCCTTAAACATTGGGGCATAACTCAATTCATTTGTTATTTGTAGTGCATTTAAAAGCTTCCGTCATAAAATATAATCGAAACTCACAGGATGAAACACTGGCGAATTGTTTAAATTCCTGAATTTGGGTTTCTTTTGCTATTTTGCACCAGGAATTACTGTCGTTTACCGCATTTAGCTTAAATTTTAGTTGCTTATAATATTTTATTTTGCTTTCCTCACATATTTTTTTAAATACGACATTGTCTTGTAAACATTTTCTTTCATTTAAATCATCTTGGGCTTCTTTATATTTTTTCAAAAGTTTAAATGAATCGGTTATAAATGTTTTATTTGATCTGGTATTTGGTTACTCAGAGTTTTTTATTACAAACGTTTTAGCATTTAATTTTATTTCAGCATTATTTTCTTTCATATGAAGTATTCTGGATTTAGCAATTTGTGTATTCTAAACAAAAAAATATTATATACTATGCAACCGGTTGCAATAAATCTACAAATTTTGCACAAATTTCTTTATGGAAAAGGTATATAAAAAATTGTGATATCCCAAAGCTAAATTTTCCAAACAAACTCTAACAATTATCTTATTTATTTATTTATTTTTATTATTAACGGTAAATTAAATTTACAGATTAATAATACAAAGGGGAGGAACTGGCTACAGATGCCTTCGTCCTTACTAATAGTAATATTTACATTTCAAGAAAAAATATTTTTATTCTATAATAGTTGAAAATAAAGAAAAATGATTATAAATTTTTTAATATTTCGATAGGTAGGTGTTGGATTCCAGCAGGCTTTTTGAGAGATCTTTGTTATTGTAACAGGTTAGTAGGCGTGACATGGAAAGTGAGTTGTTACATTTTGGGCATATAGGTGGATTTTTTTTCATCAGATGATATTGGTGTGTTAGCTTACTGTGTCCTAATCTTAAACGTGTTAAGGTTTTCTGTTGATATTTGGGGGTTTTTGCTGAGTATATTATTTTTGTATACGTGGGATTTATCGTTTTATAATGTCTGTTTGGAGATAGTATTGTTGATAGTTTACTTTTTTCATGCAATTGTTTTTTGATGTGCCTTTTTATCTATTTTTTTGTGTAGTTATTATCTGCTATTGTTGGAGATAGTACTGCTTCTTTGGCACTTTTATCCGCAATCTCATTGCCTTGAATGCCTATGTGGCCTGGAGTATATAATGTTGTTTTGCCTAAAAAGTAATTCTCTAGTGTTGGATATTAATGGTTCACTGTTGTTTATATTTTTTATAGCATTTATTGATGATAGACTGTCGGAGCATATAACAAGTTTTGTTCTGGTTGGTTTTGATTTTATGGCTTCTTCTATGGCTGTGATTTCAGATGTAAAAATAGAGGTAAAATTCGGTAATAGCCCTTTTTTGATTAAGAGTCCATTATCTGTTACAATTGCATATGCATTGCCTGTTTCTGACTTCGAGCCGTCACAGTACCAGAAGGTCCATTTTTTTTTTGTTTCCATTCGTTATAAATTTGAAGATGATATTAATTTAGTATATCTGGACTATTATTTTTTTTTTTTTGGGCATTTCAGATTCGATGAAAAATTCAGAAATATTTGCCCAAGTGGGGTGAGTAGTTCGAAAAGATGTAGGTTTGTTTAAGTCTATTGAAAACTCCTTGGCAGAGTCGTGAATTGATGATATCGTTGTTTGAACTTTAGGTTTTTTTAAGTTTGAGATATGCTTTTGAATCTTCAGAGATGATATTAGATTTATTTTGAGAAATTTTTATGATTTGATTACAGAGGAGTTCCATATACCTATCTTCTATTGTGGGTAAGTCAAATTCATGAAGAATATTTTTTATCGGAGTGGTGTAAAATGCTTGTGTAATTATTGGAAGTGATGCATGATAATATTTTTTAATTGGTAATAGATTCGATTTAGCTGTTTTACCATATATTATTAGACCATAGTCTATTTTACTCAGAATAATTGATTTTGGCTTGATGAACCATTTATAAACTTTAAGACGTTTTAACGTTTTGTCAGGTCTGAGCAGAGTTGTTTTATATGATCATTCCAATTTAATTTTTTATTAAAAATTAGTCCAAGAATTTTTAGTTCTGAGACATTTTCGAAGTTATAATTGTTTATTTTAAAGATTGGTGAGGTGCAATTGTGTTTGCGACATATGTGGAGCTGTTTGGATTTTGGTCTGGATATAGATGCCCCTAAAATGGAACACCAAATATTTAGATCAGCTATCAAATTGTCAAGATTATTTTGAATTTTATTTTCGTTTGTAATTTTTGTTAAAATGTAAAAATCATCAGTATAAAGACAGTAAAGAAATTGTTTACGTTTGTACATTAATTTTTTCAAACGCGATTAGGAATAATGCCACTGACAAAGGTGATCCCTGTGGAATACCATTTTCCAGTTGTGTTACTGTTGATTTATAGCCATTGTTTTTAAAAATGTATCGTTCTGTATCGTTCCAATTTTAGTATATGTTCTGCCGAAGCAAGAACAATTATCTTAAATCCGTCGGAAAATTTATTTTATTTATTTATTTTATTAATTAATAATCATATAATTACAAATTATATACTATTACCCTAACCGAGCACTAGCTACTATGGCCTTCGGCGAGTTGTCGCGAAAACAGACCAGTGCCTCTGGTGGGATTCGAACCCACGAACCCCGCACTGATAAGCCAGCACGCTACCAACTAGCCTACCGGGACGCACCGTCGGAAAATTCTGTAGTCTTGTTTGTAGTTAAACTTGACTTAAGTTGCTTTTTTTGTCATCAGCTAAAAAAATTTTAAAACTTTGAAAATTGCCATATTATTTTTAAATACTCGATCAAAGCCAAATTTAGCTAAAATAAGCAATGTTTCTGTTTACACAATTCCGACAAAAAAAAATTTCGGGCCCGCCCTGAAATAAATTTCTGTCTACGTACCTGCACCATACAACTTTTCACCAAGAAACGATATGAAAATTACTTTTTCAGTGAATGTATCTCCCAAGTCTCGTGAGTCCATTTTGGTTTGGATCTGATAGCTAAAAAGTATGAGCAAAAATATAAAATGAATAAAACACTCGTGTAACTTTTCGATTTTAAGTAGCCATCAACTTTTTTGGAGAAGACGTTGCAATGTGATACTTTGCTTTTAGTATAGTCAATCTTACCATGTCCATCGTTCATCTTAATTCATAAAACCTTGAGAAATAAGAGAAATCTAAAGTCAGTTTTAACTGGGGGGTTATTATGTAATTCGATTCGAAAATTTTTGTTAGAATTCGGAAATCTAAAAACTCTTGTAAGATGATATCTGTATTTAAAATTCCAACTTTTTTTACTTTTCGCACTTTCTAAAACATTGTCTACACGTTTTTAAAATTTGTACCCATTAAAAGGTACTTTTTATTACATTATTTTCAATGTCAAAATTCTGTTCGAAACGAATTTCTTTTCGAATCGAATTACATAATAACTCCCCTGATGTCGAAAATTTTTGAAGTAGGTCATATAAGCTTCGAGCAACGTAGGGTTTTATGCAAATTTTTGTACAAAAATATGTTTCTTTCAGCTTTTAATCTTGATTTTTATTTTTTGAAACGTTATTAGCATTTGCATCATAAATAAACGTGATCTAGCTTAATACCATAAATTTATTTTTACTTCATTATACATAGAGAATAAAAAATAAAACTTCACAAAAGTTAGTTGAATACATAACTTATTTTGTTGCAAAGTGTTGTACTTTACTAAAAATGCTTGGGTACAAGCATTTTTAAGTAAAATAAAAAGTCAAAACCAATATCGTGAGACTGCATTTTATGAATTCTTTTTTTGTAAAAAATATAAACAGAATATCTGTCTTTTGTACTCTACAAATTTGATGAAATATACCGAATATAATTCAAAGAACACCTTACTTTTGGTCGTTGCAAGTATTTATGAGGAAAACTAATGCTTTTTTTGCATGACTAACGTAAACGTGCTAAAGTGGAATAATAAAATGATTTAACAAAAAATTAATTTTGCAGTTTTTGTTACCAAAAACTTGTAAATTAATCTTTGAACAAACGCTGATGCAACTGACAATATTACTACTGACGAACATAATAAACTGCTGCCATGCATAATGATGTAGAACATGTACTACAATCATACATATTTGCTAATAAAGCATAATGCAAACTTACTTAAATTTGTATAGGTAAATACACTCAAATAAAAAAGTTGTAAAATTTACAGTAAAATCTGCAATTTTACAAAAAATGGAACTATTTTTAGGACAGCAGACTTTTTATTTTTTTATTAGTTAGAAATAAGTTTGTTCGCTTACGCAAAAATTTGCACAAATTTGTAAAAGTTTTTACTGGAAGGTGTTCTTTTACACAAATACTCAGTAAAAAATAGTAAGAAGAGAGAGAAAAAACTTACAAGTTTTTACTGGATAAATTTTTGCCAGTAAGAATTTGTAAAAAGAAAAAAACATATGATTGAAAAAATATGCTTGTATTTTTAGTAAACAAAAACAAATATTAAATTAAATTTTGATTGTTTATGGATTTAAAGTGCAAATATTAAAGAATTAACTATGGAAGAAATTAAAAAACATTCTAAATCATTTCTGGTCGACTATTTCAATTAACTTTTATCTTTTCCATAACGACCAGTTGATTTTTTTTTTAGTATTTGGTATTTAAAATCAGCTGTTTTATATATTTTACCATTTCTTACAAATTTTCCGTTCGTTTACTTTTTTTGTAAATTTGTCTTACTCTCTGTAATTTTGTTACTGAGTAATTTTTACTTTACTTTACTGGGAAAGTAATTGAACACACACACAAAAAAAATGTAGGTAATATTGCCTTAAATTGTAGGGTGATTTTGCCTATTTTTATAGGCAACATAGAACTTCCTATATTTTAAGGCAATAGTACCAAAAAAAATAGGTATTTTCAATTTTCGAAAAAAGTTGGATTTTTTTTTAAATACCCTTTTAAAAATGTGTTTTACCCTCTTGTAAAGCTAAAATGCCTTTTTATATATTATTTAATATAGGTAAAATTACATTTTTGTTTAAGCTAAATTACAAATATTTTAAGGCACTTTACTAGTGTAATTTGCTTATTAAATTTAATTAAAAAAACAGTTATATTATGTTTTATTATTTGGTTTTATTATATGGTCCTTAGTAGTGTTTTTTTGTAGCTGAAATTAAGAAAAATAAATAATTAAATTCTCATGAACTTTAAAATGGTATCTTGTGGCAGTGTTGTGTTGGCTTCAGAAGTTTCAAAAAAAAGTGAGGTTATGCTTCGTGATGTGTAGGAGTTTTGAGTTTTCAGCCTCCCGGTGAGTTGGTGGTGTTCTGTTGAAGTGTTTGAGTGTTTTAAATGTGTAAGAATTTTTAAATATTATAAATATTGTATGTCGAGCGTTATTTGTGGCCATTTGATTTGTGTCCATAGATTGCTATGGACACAAATGGCCACAAATAACATTTGCAGACGTTAAGTATTTTTTCAAATAAAATACATACCTTTTTTTCTTTCAATAATACCCCTTTTATGCTTTATTACATTAGGTTATATTGGAGCTGCAATTAAAAAAACAAAATAATTTATAAATTTTTTCAGAAAATTTTATTTTCATCTGATACATACCTTTTTTAACAATAAATATTTTTAAAATGGCATTTTCGAATTGAAAAAAAACTAAAATTATTTTCGAAGAGTTGCCTATTTTTGGTAGTAAAAATAATCCTCCCAATAGGTAAAAAAGTTGTCTATTGGCATAGGCAATAAAAATTTTTTTTTTTTATTTCATACAAAAATGGGGTGCCTATGCCAGCAAAGGCAATATACACTGCAGTTTTTTTTTTGTGTGCACTTATTGTGAGAAATAATATTTCAAAAATGCTTCAAATTTTATGCTTTTAATTTTTAAACTCAATTTTTGAGATATGAGATTTTAAAGTTGATATTATGAAAATTCAATTCAAAACATCGAATTAAAAAAGTTAGTAGAAAATTTTGTAAAACGTTTTACAGATTTATACTACATAGTTTTTAGTACACGGTATTTTTTAAGAGAAATTATTTTTATTCGTTAGACACGAATTAATAATTTTTTTTGCGAATTTTCGTTGTTGATTTTAGTAAAACTTTAACTACACACGGAAAAAAATGTTACCAGTTGACAACTAAACTATGGTTGATACAATCAACGTTAACACAACTGAATTTTAGTTGCAACACCCAAAATATTTATGATGGTTGTATTAAGCGAATTTATTGATTGTAGCCACCAACAAATAAAATCTATTATATACGCACGAATTTTTAATTTCACAAAACTTAAGCCCAATAGTTTTGACTATTTTTTTAAAATGGTCTTTTGTGATATTGTAACGTAAAACTGCACAAAACACGATTTTCCGTCATATTAGGGACTTTACTACACCGCAAATAAATTTTCTTAAATAAAACTCGTTACATTTCCCAGTGTAGAAATGGTAATGACACATCATGACTTTTTTCACTACCAGTTATGACACCAGCTTACTGTCGGCATTACATTGACACAAATAATAAGGACTTAGTAACAACTAGTTAATTTTCCCATTATTTAATGCGGATAACGCGTTTTTTTTTTATAAGTACATATTTTTAACATTATTTTAAATATAAAGTAATGATCTTAATATGTTTTGAAAATCTATTTTTAGACTCATTATTTTTTCAACTTTAATAAGTACATATATAACTACTATGTTTTGATTTTTTGTAAGATGGAAAGAAATAACATTTTGTGCAAGCATGTAATTAATGTTTTTATCTATCAAGTACGATGTTAATTTTGAGTCACACCTTAACGTCAAGTTTTTTGTCCAACTTAATTTGACATTTTTTGGTTTCAGTGTTTGACAAATTCAACCATGGAGAGGTACACAATTGAGCGGCGCGTTAAGATTGTTGAAGCCTTTTACGAAAATGAACGGCGTAATATGCAAAAATGTAAGTTGCGATTTCTCTCATTTAAGTTTTCTCCCGTAATCCACACATAATAATCATGCATATAAACATATTTTGCACCATTCATATTTTAATGAATGTTAAAAACCAATTTTAAATTCTTAATCTAATTCGAAAGAAGTGGTTTCTACCATTTTTTTTAAATTATCATTTTGACAAATATAAAAAATGTGTTTGAGTAATAATTGTTAACCTTATGAAGTGCAAATAGAAGTGTAACCGTTAGTTAAATTAAAACATTGTGAACAAATTTAAGATTATAATATTTTTTCTACAGGAAATATGAAATACTTAAAATATTCAATTAGTATGAATTGTTGGACTGTAAGTATATATTTTCATTTAAAATTTCTAACGTACAAGAACATAATTAAATATTACTATTAAATATAATATTATAAGTTTTTTAATTGTAAGAGAAAAAAATTTTAATTTTTGAGTAATTCGTATTTTTATCTGTAGGGCCTTGTTACAAAAGTTATTAGGGCAAAAAATATTTATGGGAGAAAACTTAAATGAGAAAAATCACAACTTACATTAGCATAGTCCAAAGAAGTCAACAGGAGCCGAATGACAGTAGACTAGCTGCGAATTGTACTTATTTACAAAAAAAAAGATGTTGAAGGGGTTTTAGATATGTGTGAATGTGTGGAATATGTGGAGTGCGTGTGTATATTTTATTACTAATAAGAGAGTTTATTTCCTTTTCACAACAAAATCCACATACAGGGGAATAAATGTGTGTGTTCATGTTTTTGTATGTATGTTTGTTTTTCTTAGAAAAATAAACTTCTAAGAACTTTTATTTTACAAGAAAACAATAGCGTAGTGAGTGTTAATTTATTCTATACCAAGTGTATGTAGAAGAGTTTGTGTATTTGAGGGTGATAAAAAAACTATTATAGGTGACCAAAAAATCAAATTTAGAAAAAAGTTAAATTGCAATGAAAATTCAAATTCGAAAAATTAATTAACTAAAATTTAAATAAGAAACAAATTAATCTATATATATATAAAACAGGATGTGTGTATGTATGTAACGTATGGACTCCAAAACGGCTGGGCCGATTTTGATGATATTTTCAGGGAATCTTCAGAATATTCGGGCGGGTGACACTGTGAAGTCCGATTTTAGATTTTCGGTCTGTGTGCGGAGGGGCGTGGCAAAATCCAATTTTCATATTGTGCCACCAATGACATAAACATATATTTATTTTTTGTGCTTTTTTTTATTTTATTTTATTTTTTTGAAAGCTGTTGTCATGTTTTTCAAAACAAGATATCAAACTCTTAAATCGGTTATGTAGTTCCGAAGATATTTACAAGAAACCTATGTTAATCTTCAAGCTATGTTACACGAACACAACAGCCTCATCCTATTCAAAACAGCCCTAGACCAGATGACGAGAGATGATTATACGGTTGTGATAAGAGCTGACAACACACCGGCTGGTGAGCATGAGCGGTGCTTCAATGCACCGGTGATAGGTGACGTCACAGTTGTTATGGCAGTTGTTTTCAGCTATTCATTTTATATACTTCAGCAAATAAAGGCGATAGAAGGACAAAGAGGCGTTGGGCTTCCCATGAAATTACAAATTTTAAAATGATTTACTAATGTGAATTTATTTTTTTAATTATTTATTTAAAGAATTAATTACAATTAAAATTTGAAGGCAAAACAACGTTTGCCGGGTCAACTATATAAAATAAAACAGAATTGAACTAGTTTCAAGCAGAATAGAAGTATTTTAAGTTTAGGAAAACGAAAATTAAATAAAAAAAAATCCCACAAAAACAAGATTATATAAAAAAAATCACTTTACACAACATAAGTCAAAACGAAATTAAAGTTTTATACCAGAAAAAAATAAGACAACCAAATACAACAGTACGTCAAAAATATGAATTTCGACCCATCCTAATGGTCGTGCGTGTACACAGGGTAGGTTTATACATAATTGTACAAATACAAAAAATCTTCCAACTTGACTGGCGCTATCTGTATAAGTACATGGATAGTACAGAAGAATTAACGCTCATCCATATTCATCCATATCAGAAGAATTAACGCTCATTCTTTTGATGAAATGTTAACCGAAATGTAAACTTTCCAAACAGTTTCGTATTGCCAGTGCAATATCGGTAATAAACCAAAACAGAAATTTCGCTCTTCTACCACTCTTTGACATATAACACACAAGCAAACTTTTAAATAAAATATTCCTACAAAGTAAAAATGCATAGCGGATGTAAATTTTCTCTTTTCAACAAACTAGACAAAAAACTGCTTGCCAACAAAATTCGTATGCCTCAGGTACCACTTTCATTAAGGATTTGAGAAGACAATCCCACAATGAATGAAAACAATTATGTTTTTTCCTTATATTTAAAATATTCGTTCACAAAAAAAAAACGTTTTCGAATTTCCTTTAATCCGCACAACCGTCTCACACAAATAAAATTTTTCATTTGAAACAAAATTTTCAAAATTTTGTCAGCACTAAAAATATTAAAGTCAAGGCTAGCTTTAAGTAAGTAAGTAAGTCAGTTTATTTGAGACTTCATACAATAAGTAGAGAACATAAGTTCTGTTAAAAAGGAATCTTAAAACTATAATGTTTTGTTTTAATAAAATTTATGTTTTACAGCAACAAACTTATCTGTTTAAGTGAATGTTTAAAAAGTTTAAGTGTAGTGCTTGCTCCCGGCACAACATAAGTTGAAAATTTAATAAAACTAAGCTTACAATCCAATCTAAAATCTAATATTGAAACTAAATGAAAAAAAAAAGAAATTTAAAAAAAAATAAAAATAAAAATGTTTGCCCCCTGTGGGCACCCTGAATTTTTAAAACGTAAAATTTTGGCAATAAACCGTTAACACATGCAACTTAATGTTCCGCATAGCAAGGCTAACTTTATTAAAACTATTATCTTATCGAAATTACACTCATACAAGAATGTAACTCCCTTAATTAAAATTCGGTCATAAACTAAAATAGTCGCCCTCACAATTTGAACATAAATGACCTCTTTAGCTAATATGAAATAACATATACTTCCATATATATCCAAATATGAGAAACTTTTGCAAATATGAAATCACATATAGCTCCATATGTGGCCATATATGAGTACCGATAGTATATATGGAATCACATTCACTTCCATATATGTCCATATATGAAACCTATATGTCCATATTTTTCTATACACGCAAACATTTACGTCCATAAAAACAAATTCATAAAAGAATTTAATGAACAAAATAAAAAATTGTAATGAATTTTCCTTCAGTTAATAAAATTATTCATTAAATTAATAAATCCGCTTTTATGAAATCGATTCATTAATTAATTTCATTAAAAATTTTAATGCTCCATAGGTTTTGTGTTAAAGCATGCAAATAATGGCAATTTTGAAGAATTTCGCGCAACAGTGTTAATGGGCCGGAGCAAAACTTGCTAAAATAAAAAAGACAATTTTTTAGCACAACATGGCTTTTGAAACAAATATTGTGAGGGCGATCAATTATAAGCGCTGCCTTTATAGTAATTAAATGTGCTAAAGTCCCAAAACTTATTTAACAAAATGTGAAAAGCAATCTGATGTAGGCGTGTCCCTATCCGGATTTCATTCCTGCCTAAGGAAATCTTCAGGGGACTTTGTTATTAGAATTTCTAGAGATATTTGTTATGTTAAATCACAAACTCAATGAGAATTTCTTGTCCTCGTCTAGGAGCGAGATTCAAAATTTAAAATATCAAAGAAAAAACCAAAACAACAACAAAAATTGTCACAATTGGCTTTGTCATCTTCCAAATACTACTCTGTTTTTTTGACAGACCTAGCAATGTAGTGACGTTTATTCAAGTAAATCAACAATAGAAAATCATATGTTTTCTATTAGTGTCAGTTACATTTAAATTTGCACAAGCACCTGCATATTTGTTATTTAAATTTATTTTCATCGGGATAAACATTAATTGCATTTATAGTAATTAAATGTGCTAAAGTCCCAAAACTTATTTAACAAAATGTGAAAAGCAATCTGATGTAGGCGTGTCCCTATCCGGATTTCATTCCTGCCTAAGGAAATCTTCAGGGGACTTTGTTATTAGAATTTCTAGAGATATTTGTTATGTTAAATCACAAACTCAATGAGAATTTCTTGTCCTCGTCTAGGAGCGAGATTCAAAATTTAAAATATCAAAGAAAAAACCAAAACAACAACAAAAAATTGTCACAATTGGCTTTGTCATCTTCCAAATACTACTCTGTTTTTTTTTTTTTTTTTTTTTTTTTTTTTTTTGACAGACCTAGCAATGTAGTGACGTTTATTCAAGTAAATCAACAATAGAAAATCATATGTTTTCTATTAGTGTCAGTTACATTTAAATTTGCACAAGCACCTGCATATTTGTTATTTAAATTTATTTTCATCGGGATAAACATTAATTGCATTTATAGTAATTAAATGTGCTAAAGTCCCAAAACTTATTTAACAAAATGTGAAAAGCAATCTGATGTAGGCGTGTCCCTATCCGGATTTCATTCCTGCCTAAGGAAATCTTCAGGGGACTTTGTTATTAGAATTTCTAGAGATATTTGTTATGTTAAATCACAAACTCAATGAGAATTTCTTGTCCTCGTCTAGGAGCGAGATTCAAAATTTAAAATATCAAAGAAAAAACCAAAACAACAACAAAAAATTGTCACAATTGGCTTTGTCATCTTCCAAATACTACTCTGTTTTTTTGACAGACCTAGCAATGTAGTGACGTTTATTCAAGTAAATCAACAATAGAAAATCATATGTTTTCTATTAGTGTCAGTTACATTTAAATTTGCACAAGCACCTGCATATTTGTTATTTAAATTTATTTTCATCGGGATAAACATTAATTGCATTTATAGTAATTAAATGTGCTAAAGTCCCAAAACTTATTTAACAAAATGTGAAAAGCAATCTGATGTAGGCGTGTCCCTATCCGGATTTCATTCCTGCCTAAGGAAATCTTCAGGGGACTTTGTTATTAGAATTTCTAGAGATATTTGTTATGTTAAATCACAAACTCAATGAGAATTTCTTGTCCTCGTCTAGGAGCGAGATTCAAAATTTAAAATATCAAAGAAAAAACCAAAACAACAACAAAAAATTGTCACAATTGGCTTTATCATCTTCCAAATACTACTCTGTTTTTTTGACAGACCTAGCAATGTAGTGACGTTTATTCAAGTAAATCAACAATAGAAAATCATATGTTTTCTATTAGTGTCAGTTACATTTAAATTTGCACAAGCACCTGCATATTTGTTATTTAAATTTATTTTCATCGGGATAAACATTAATTGCATTTATAGTAATTAAATGTGCTAAAGTCCCAAAACTTATTTAACAAAATGTGAAAAGCAATCTGATGTAGGCGTGTCCCTATCCGGATTTCATTCCTGCCTAAGGAAATCTTCAGGGGACTTTGTTATTAGAATTTCTAGAGATATTTGTTATGTTAAATCACAAACTCAATGAGAATTTCTTGTCCTCGTCTAGGAGCGAGATTCAAAATTTAAAATATCAAAGAAAAAACCAAAACAACAACAAAAAATTGTCACAATTGGCTGCCATTATTATTTAATTTATTTTTATAATGTCTTAAAATCATTGTCTGCTATATAAAAAAGCTAAAACAAATTATGCAATTTTTGCACTATTTTCAAAATGTCCATATCATTTAATTTGATTGTGCTTCTCTGATTTTTTGCTTGAAAATAACAAAAAAAATTAGTTCATGCAGCAAACTTCCTATTTAAAATAAACAGCGAATGTTGCAAGCAAAAAGCTATATTGTTACAAAATTCAAACTCATGATTTTCAACTTTTGTGGTAATCGTACTATTTATCTGTGAAGGGAACACCAACGAAACATACCTCTAACTGTTCATTATTACAATATCAACGAAAAATTGTTTTAAAATTTGTATTCGATGAAGTGGCGTCAGTGCCCGGCTAAAAAACACCAAAAAAATTTAAACTAAAAACAGGTTGGTTTAAATTTTCAACTGCCATATATATATTTGTTAGGTGATGTCACACCAATAAGGTAAGGGAATTTTCACAATTATGGCCTTTTCGCTAAAGTGGATCATTCATTTTGTTTCGCTTTGTTCCATGAATATGTCAAAACTTTCAACTTTCATCAAGTTTTATTTCCGCCATCACTATTATAAAAAAATGTTGACTTGAATGCACACATTTTTCTTGGTTTTATTGTGTCGCACTGTGGGTTCAAATGATATCAAAGTGGCGATTAATTAA
This sequence comes from Delia radicum, assembly GCA_021234595.1. Lineage (NCBI taxonomy): Eukaryota > Metazoa > Arthropoda > Insecta > Diptera > Anthomyiidae > Delia > Delia radicum. The sequence continues at coordinate 123,966,925 of CM037852.1, forward strand.
AATTAAGAAATCAAGTTTTTATAATTAAATTTAGTATCAATCAACTAAATTGTTTACAGTGAGCTGTCAAAATTAGAAAATTATTTAGTTTATTTTATTATGTTTTTGCAAAAAGTGAAAAAAACTAAAATTCTTTGCGATTCAAGTGTTTATTTTTTCTATTAAATCTTTCAAAAGTAAAACTTTTATGATGGAACCTTAAACTTCAGGTATTTTAGTATATAAGAAATACTTTTTTGTTAAAAAAAAAAAGTATGTGTAAATATTTTTAACATTTTTTTTTTTAATTCCAGAATTGGGACATTTCCACATTTAATGTTCTGAACTTATTAAGATAGTTATAGTCGGGTTTAGTTTTGTAGATTTTAAAAAAATATATGATGTCAGTTTTTTTTTTGTATGGCTACGCATTGTAGTCCTTTTTTGTTATTTTCGTTTTTGTGTAAAAATCTGGTTGTCATTTACTGATCAAACCGGTAATTACATTTTGGTTATTGTTATTGTTTTTATTAATTTTTGTTATTGTTTTTATTTTTATTTTAGCATTGTGATTTTTTTAGAGATGGGTGCGTAAGTGATTTTGATCACTTAAGCTCACTTACACAAATTTTGCCACTCATAATTTACAGTAGGTTAAAAATGTGTTTAATATATTTGGCAAAATTCAAGTGATTAAATTGCATTTCAATCACGACCACAAATGATCTACTCACGCTCACGAATTAATTTATGTATTTATCCAAACATATACCCCGCTTTTCCAAAATTTAAAAATTGCGAAATTTATTAAAAAACTATGTCAGTTTCAGAAGATTTAAAAATTTTTGGCATAAGCCCATATATTTTTTTTTATTTTATACAAAAATATTAATAATTTAATCACCAAAAAGTATTTTTCAATTATTTGGGATTTTCGTTCGCATGCAGCACAGATAAAACGTGCAGTACACGTATATTAGTGTCATAAATAATACAAAAATTAATTATAAAATATAAACGACAACGACAGGAGCAGGAGCAGTAACTACTACATGCCAACATCAACAACTACAATAAATAAAATACTACTGCGTATGTAATTTTATAACGATGTTTTGTTTTACAAAGCTCTATAAGTGCCATACGTATGCGAAAAAAAATAAAAATTTTTATTTTATCATGCTTATACATAATACCAAACAAAATTTTTTATATGTTGCAGTGTCATTTTGCAGCACGTACTTAAACAACAGACACATAATGCATATTATGTGGTTGGATGGCTTGCTCGCTTGTTCGTTGTATGAATCAAGTCAAAATTACGAGTACCTACATATTGTAAGGTACTTATACTCACACTCCTACACACTTATATATATACATGTATGCGTACCCTGTTATTTGCAATACCATATTGTTGCAAAATAATGACTGATAAATTTTGTATGAAAATAATACGGAAGTACCATAAATGTCGCTGATGTTGCATAACAAATGAGAGAAAAAAAAGCTTAACAAGGACCGTTAAAATAGGCTCATACATGCATGCAGGCATCAGACCTCAAACACTCTCATGTGCACTCATATACACACGCATGCACTTGTAATGAAAAATAAGTGCTAAATATTTTGCCATTATATACAGTTGCATACATTTAACACTTGTGTTGTGTTTAAAATTGCTCCCTCTGTTATGTTTGTTGGGTCAAATTGACCCAAATTTAAGATCATTAGTTCTGAATTTATAATTAGGTTTACCAAATCAGCCAGCTTATACTACCTTTGCAGCACTTTGTAACGTGGCAAATAAATTGACGAAGGTAACCTATCGCCGTACCGACTGAAATGAATAAGCTACGGGACAAGTTAGAAGTAGGCAGTGTTAAAGTAGGATCATTTTAGGATTTATGTGACATGCAACAGGACCAGTGGGAAAATATTTATCACGTGACTGGTGTAGGTGTACGTATCGTAGAACTAGAAAAACATTTTTGAAGGAAAACTACACTTAGGAAATTATGTTGGTAAAGACGACAGCAATTGTAGTCAAAAACAAATGAAGTTTCATTTAAAAAAAGGACGACTTACATTTCATTAAATTCAATTAACATTGTCATTTGTTTTTTAATGTTCAAAAAATGACTAACAATTGTAGTAAAAATGAACCACATGGTAGTAAAAAATAAACCAAAATTTTTTTTTTTTATTTTTTTAAATAACAAAAAACAACTGTAAAAAATGAATGTAAAATCATAAAGCAGTCATTTGATGTGAGTTGTTTTTTTAAATGAACTACAAGGTTAGTTAAAAATTTTATTTGTTCTACAAATGACTTACATTTACATTAAAAATAATGAAACTGTATTACAACCCAAACAACTACATATTTTTAAAGCAGAAGTTCCCTGAGTGTAGTCACATATTAAGTGCAATGTGTGCTGTTACAGGGGTAGTTTGAATGGAATAGCTTTGTGAAGTACCACTGCACTGGTCTAGGGAGTACATGTCGCCGGGTGTGCGAAAAGTATTTAGCAAATAACCTGTTCATTTTTATTCACCGTGTGTCATATTATATACGAGTTGCTAAATTTCTCGTCAGGAACCAGTCACTAAACTTCACCAAAACAGTGTGTCATTGCACCTGTTCAGAAAACCTTCAAAAAGGCACAACAAAAATCAATTTTAAAATAAGTTTATTTCAGTGTTATGTCCGCTTTGTAGCAGTCAAGGGACTGAACCAGTTCAATTACCAGTAACAACTTCAACTGCAACGGCCCTAGTTGCTTCAATACACTAAGATTTCATAAAACAGATAAAATCAACTTTATGAGAATTTATCTGCCTTACTGTATAAACTGACTGATATGGTAAACCTAATTATAAAATCAAAACTGTAGGAAAAGCAACAAGTTTTACATATCAATATACTTTGTATATCACTGTATGAAGTATGTGTGTTTGTTTTATTACAATTTGTAAACCGACCCTGCAGGAAATGTCAATAGTGAAAAAGTATTGATTCACTATTGACTGTGTCACCAGTACTACTAACCAAATATTCCCCAGGCAATGTAATTTGCTATAGACATTTAACATGTACGTGTCATTGAAAATCACTAGTGACATTAGAACTATTGACTAGGTAGTGAATAGGTAGTTCTTATGGGACCATGTGTAGACATTGGAACCAAAGATTCACTAGTGACTAGGTAGTTCTTATGGCACCATAAGTAGACATTAGAAACATAGATTCACTAGTGACTAGGTAGTTTTTATGGGAACATATGCAGACATTGGACCAAAGATTCACTAGTGACTCGTTAGTTCTTATGGGACCACATGTAGACATAAGAACCATAGATTCACTAGTGACTAATTAGTTGTAATGGGACCATATGTAGACATTGGAACCAAAAATTTACTAGTGAGTTAATAAAGTAAAAAGTGTAGACGCTTAGTTGACAATGTCAACAAAATAGTAGACAAAAGTGGAGACTTGGAGACACTTGACCCCAAGTTTCCTGCAGGGGACATTGTAAACCAAACATACATTAATACAATATTTGATAAAATAAATATAATAAAACTGAATTTAAATTTGTTTTTCAAAATTGTGTCATTTTTACCCAAACATGTCAGAAGAGTTAAACAAAAATTAGGTAACCGAATTTTAAGTGGTAATATGCCAACATGCATTTAACTAAAAATACATAATGCATTTTGTAGTGTATAATGTATTTCATTAAGAGGGAATTTACTATATTTTCGCATTTATCGTTTTTCAATTTTAATTTAATTCTTAATTTTATATTTTTTTTTCAATTTGTTCCTTTTGATTTGAAATTTAATAAATAATGTAGCTCGTTGAAATAATGAACTTCTTGTTTTAAACATCTATAGTACCACATGGCGTATGAGTATTAAATTAAATATATCTATAGTAAGTATACGTCTAGGATAATACACATATTTTAAACGTATAGAAATTGTTAGGAGAGTTCGTTATTAAATTGTGTTTATTTAATGCAGTGTTTCCCAAACTTTACGTATCATGCTTACTCGGAGAAGTCCTAGGAAACTCTTTCCTAAGTACATTCAAATAAAAAAGTTAGTAGAAAACTTAATAAAACGTTATATATGCCACTTTACAGTTTTTGTATTAATTGTACGTAAAAAATCTTTTTTTTTTGTAAAAATGTTTTATATTAATGCTGATTTTTTGTGCTGATTTTACCGCAATATTAATGTAATGTTTTAAACCCGCATGGCAAAAATTAGCAAACATTTTAACTCATTTTCTTCATAATTGAGAGAAAAGTTAAGTTCCCTATCAAAAATAGTTATTTATTAAATATAATATTATATCTCATTTGACATAGATCGATATTTATTATTATCCAAATTTATTTCAAAATAATATTCGATTAGATCCCTCAAATATATTACTGGATTCAATTAGATCAAAATTGATCTCAAAATTGGGGGAGCCAATAATATCTAATTTACGATCCTGATAGATCCAAAATATGCCATAGATTTAAGTTAAATGTAGTTGGATATAATTAGATCCAAAAAGATAAGTAATGACATGAATATTATATTATATAAAGATAGGGATATATATAATTATGTAAGGGGTTATATACAACAATATATAATTATATCTTATACGCATAGGAAATATTAATGTTGTTGGACCATATATACTAATATCTCATATATGGAATATTATATAATTACGTCTTACCAGGCACGTAGCAAGGAATTTGTTGGGGGGGGGGGGGGCTTTTCGATTTTTTATTTTGATTATATATATTTTTGTTTTTTTTTTGCACACTAGAGTAACAGCTTTTTTTTTTTTTTTGTTTCCTAAATTTTTGTTAAATTTTTACACGTAATAATGGGCAAGCATGTACACTTAGAAAACTATGTAGGTAAAGACCACTGCAATTGTAGTTGAAAACAAATGAAATTTCACTTAAAGAAAGGACGACTTACATTACAGTAAATTCAACTAACATTGTCATTTGTTTTTTAATGTTCAAAAAATAACTAACAATTGTAGTAAAAATGAACCACATGGTAGTAAAAAATAAACAAACATTTAATTTTTTTTATTTTTTTTAATAACAAAAAACAACTGTAAAGAATGAATGTAAAATCATAAAACAGTCATTTGATGTGAGTTGTTTTTTTAAATGAACTACAAGGTTAGTAAATATTTTAATTTGTTCTACAAATGACTGACATTTACATTAAAAATAAAGAAACTGTATTACAACCCAAACAACTACATATTTTTAAAGCAGAAGTTCCCTGAGTGTATTAATAGTAGAAATCGCTTTCTCAGGTCATTTTGCAACAAAAACCTCCCGCATAATGGATATGCATCGTTATTGTCTAATTACGTTAAATTTTTAGCTAAATATTAATTTTTAGTTTAATTAAATAAAAAAAGGATTATGCGGAAAACTTTTTGAAAACCGCGAAAAATAAAATTGCGTTACTTTATATTTTTATGTGCTAATATACGTCTAGGGTAGCTAAAACTTGATAAATGTTAAAAAAAAAGTTTCAACTTCTAATAACCCGATTAAAATTAATATGATGCTTTATATAATCATACGAAATTTAATATGAGTCTTAATACAGTTTTATCCGAGAAATGGGCATTATAATTAAATAACATCCGAATAATGACGCGATACAATTTAATACGATTTTATATAGCGGTATAAAATTATATCTGAACTGATAATGATATATACAAAATAAGCTATAGTTGTATCCGGTTTCTGATTTTAAAACGTCATGAAAATCCGAAATATCTATTAATCCTTTTAGACTTTAGCCACTTGCAAAAGGTTTACAACTTTATAATTTATAACAAATTCCATAGCATTTGGAAATTTTATTATATTCAAAAATAAAAATAATATAATGAAAATGAAGATTTTGTGAAATTTATTAACTTGCACCATTGACTAACAAACACGGAAAAAACGTTAAAACTAAATTTAGAGTTTTAGATTGAAAAAAATCTTAGACTAAATTAAGAACTCATAATGTTACAAATGAAACAAATTCTTTTTTTAGGGTTAAGAACCAGAAAGAAATCAATTCAAAAGACAAAAATTTGGGTAAATTTTGTGTATAAAATTATACACAAAATGATGCAATTAATTGTACTATTGCATTTATGTAATACATATTTATATCCAAAATATAATTGACAAATTTTCTAGTGTGACTCTGCATGGGGTTGTTGCATTATAAAATACTTTATAATATTTTACTTTAAAGGTGTTTTTTTAAATATGATATAATATCAAAATATATATTATTTTGCAATGTCTAGGTATATAAATATAACGTAATAATTAATTGGATTAGTTTTAGTGTATTCTAAATGCAATATACAATAATTATACGCAACTATATTTGACATCATATTAAATTTTTTCTACGAAATTAATTTTATATATGAATTTATATAATTATGTCCGGATAAATGCACTGGCAAACAAAACCTTATAAGTTTATATAAAATAATGTATTATTTTATGCAAACGCTTTAACTCGAGAAATTAAAGATTTATAACCGTCCAAAAAACAAATTAAAAGCAAATATCCTATATAATTTGCCTGACACTCATAAGGAAGATTTTCCGATGGTTCCCTTTGAAATTAATGAAATTCGGATAGGTGATAAAGCAGCAAAAATATATGAAAAACGTATCTATTTTTAAAATTGGTGGTGAAATTTAACACATCCTTGTATGTAAATATGTTTAAAGTTTATGAAATTTAGACTTATTTAAAAACAGCGTTAAAATGCTCGAGAAAACATACATTTTGAAAACCATTTTGACACTATTTCGTGGACCCCGGCTGCCACTTATTTGAATTATTTTAACAAATTATTCACTATTTTTTCCCCTTTTTCATATATCCGACTTCATGTCTTGTATTAAAAAAATCGCAAATTTTACAAGCAAGCGTGATTATAGTCTGAAAGAAATAATAATAAAGAAAAAATATAAAATTGGAAAATTTAAAAATATACCTGACATCGCCTAGGTCTTATTTAAACTAAATTATGTATTTTCAATTCACTTTGATTTATATTTTGGACAATTTCAAACGCTTTTCAAATTGTTTTTAATCAATTTTTTAAATAAAAACCCTTTAAAATGTCAAAAAAAAACCACATCGTTATAACACAAAGACTGGTTTAGCTGCTTGATTTTAAAATGTCGCATTTCAAGGAGCGCCGATAGAAATTTGTTTACATTTAGTTAATAAAAAAAATTGAGAAAATTTGAGTCACATTGGACCACGTTAACACATTATGCATATCGATCAAAGTTTGAGGCTTAAATTTGTTTCAAAAAATATATGAGATATCGTAATATATATCGTAAAAAAAATACTGAAAACTATGTTACCAGATGCGTGCGTAGCAAACCAAATTTAAATAAAAAGAATGCACTGTAATTAAAGTAACGACTTTTACGACTTTAAACTTAATTTTGAGTCTTAGTGGTATCTCCATTTTAAAAGATTATGTCAAAATACACAGAAAAAATCATTGTAAAAAAAATTTAATTAACACTTGTGTTACATCCTTCCTTACAACCCTTCCACTGACATCCTTGGTACAGCTGTACCACTATATAACTTACATTGAAAAAATGGTCTATTACATTGAAAACAAAAGAAATTTTAAGTTTGCATCACAAATCTTTTTTTTTATAATTTTTTTATTATAAAAAGGAAAATTAAAGGTGCAAATTCAAAAAGCACAGAATAAAAGGTTGAAAAATAAATATATAAAATATTGAAAGAAGAAACTTATTCGCATTTTTTTGCATGTATGTTGGATGCTATGCTGAGCACATACAGGATCACCACATTTAGAGCACGTCTGGCGTGTTTTACAATATCTTTTAACGTGAATCACACATAGCTTACAACAGCCTTTTACTGGACCTGATGATGACGATGTTGAGGCAACAGTTGTTTTCATAACATGTGATCCGCCCAGCATGTCGGTAATTGCATTTTTAGTGATTGTTTTAGCCATATTGTGTTTATTGTTTACACGACGATCTAATTCTTTTTGCACGAGCTCCTTGGAAAGCTAATGTAAGCTTTCACGCCGTGCCTCCGTGTTATTAGATGGATGAAAAGTCGAATATATAATGTGCGTAGCTAGGGCAGCTACGCCTAAAATGTTAAAGAAAAACGCGTAGGGCCAGCGTCGAGTTCTGCGCTTGCATGTGTACGTCCCAAGCATTTGATCCATCGAGTCTACGCCGCTTTTATATTTATTGTAATAATGTATGGCCTCGGGCTTCTTTTGAGTACCTCGAGTGCTCATATCATAGTGTACCGTGGAAAGCAGTAACACGCATTTATTTATTTTTTCGGAACATAACTGACCATAGACGTATTGTTGTTGTCAGAATTGTGGAAACCAAATAATGATGAGTGTACTTCACGGCGTCTGTTTGATCGAAATTCTTCTGGAACGCAAGTCTTATTTATTCGTAAAGTGCCCACATATGCTAAGCTGTTGGACATAAGATTTTTGCACAGCGTAAGTGATGTAAACAAATTGTCTCCCACAACTGTTCGACCCGTGTTGTAATACCTCTGAACTAAACGTTTCACAACATTATCTCCAACATTTGTTTGTTTCTCAGCTTCTGGTCGTTTGCCGGTATAAAGTTCTCCTTGCAATGGAAATTTAGTTATCGAATCGCAGACCCAAAATACTTGTATCCCGTACTTTGCTGGTTTACTCGGAATGTACTGCGTGAAACGTGTTCGAACTTTGTATGGATACAATTGCTCATCAACAATCACAACATCGTTGGCTTTATAATTTGGCTTTATATATTGGTCTTCATCAGAATCCTCGTCTGCGTCATACTCGATACGAATTTCCCCTTCTGCATCTGAAGCTTCTTCCTCATTTGGGACGTAATCAGGATCATCATCTGAATCTGCCTGAAATGGCTCCACAAAATCTCTTGACTCGATGTTTTCCTCATCGTCATCCGCCATATATAGGGCTAGCGTATCGAACCATTCCTGATGTTCTCGTTCATTCATTCGTAAAAACCTTCTTGAAGTGATCATATCGATCACATCTCTAGCCTCTGCAGCCATTTCACTTTGTTGTGCAATTCAAAGTCTACAGCGGACAAACAAATAAATAAGTACTAACCTGTAATAAAATGCAGAAAACACGAACAAACACGCTAGCACAGCAAAAGCAAATTTTTGTTTTACTAAAACACGTCTGATCGAAGTTTTTAAATTTCTGCAATTTTGAGGATTGTTTTTTAAATTTTGGCGATTTTTTTACAATTTTGGTGATTTTTTTAAAATTTTGTAATTTTTCCCAATAGTAAACAATATTCAATTAAATTTTTAATAGACGTTAATAAAACTATATGTAATTGAAAATTTTAGTTTTTTCTGTGTAGACATTTAATTTTTAGTTTGCATTGTCTCAAACAGTTTTTTGATTATATTTTAAGTCAAAGACTTTGAAATCTCTTATGAAATGATTTTATTTATTGCTTTTTGTCGAAAATCAACTCTAACAATGATAGCCGCCCATTTGCAGGCGATGTTTTCTAACGAAATTTTAAGATTTGAATCATATAAAACTATTTCCTATTTGATACAAGTCAAAAATAAATATTTTCATATTAAATTTATCAATAACATTGTTACTTTCTAACGAATTGTATTAAGTTTTAAAATTTGTGAAATCATTTCGGGGGGCTCTAGCCCCCAAGCCCACCCCCCTAGCTACGTGCCTGCGTCTTACATCATATAATATCATGTATAATTTTATCTTAAGTTTTATTATATATGGCAGCATATGTAAGCATATCTTATATCACACATAAAAATATTTTTATAACATATTATATACCTTTAAATATATAGATTATATGTTACCATATATGATTACATATCATGCTATATGTGAGGGTGTATTATTATATATGACAATAGATCAACCATATCTTATTATATATATCACATATGTTCAATATCTAATTTTATAAATGTCAATATATTGTTATAACTGTTACCATATAAGAAACATATAATTATATATGTATATACATGACACCATATATAATTATATGTAATTATAATCACATATAATATATCTAATAATAACTGAATAAACTCGAAGTCAGTGTTATACTGGCTTATGTCAAACATTTTTAAATCCTTTAATACTGGTATTATTTTCAATAACTTTCGAAATTTTTCTATTTTAGAATATCTGGTTATATTTTTGGATTATCAAATCGTCGAAGTTCAAAATTTTAAGGCCATAGGTCTATATTTTTAATTGTTATCGTTACACAAAGTTTAAAAATTTAAAAAATCGTTTAAAACGAGCTTACTTTTTTTAATTCTTTTTATTTATTTGTTTGGAGCTTTAAATTTTTGGATTCCATTTGGTAAAAAATTTAATAAATTCAAACATTATATGGATTTTTTGAAAATTTTGCGAAAATTGTATAATTTGTTTTTTTTTTTTTTGAAAACCTAGAATTAGTAGTGGCAACACATATAATTGATTGCCATGTCAATAATATAACACAAAATCATGGGTTCATTAATAAATTTATAGAAATAAATATTTTATGGACCAAATGAAATTTAGTAAGCATTAAAAAGCATAATGTTAAAAAACTGCACATAGTTTGAACTAACTTGTAGAAAATACATTTTCTCTTCAACTGATTACGTTAAATTTAAATAACTTACAACATTTTAAAGACACTTTCACTGATGTACAAATTATGTCTAAAGACTTTAAAGTATTCTTGTTATTAACAAAAATTACTTTTGAGTAACATTAAATCTGGCGTTTTGTTAAGAAATTTTAGTTGTATTAAGCTAAAAATAAAGATTAGCAATGCGTATTTAATTTCATCGAGGGGTTGTCTGAGCTTTTTCCGATAATCGAAATTAATCGGTTTTTATGCGACTTTTCGCGATGAACGCGAAAATGTGGCAACTCTGGGTCCACTATAGAGGCAATGTGGGTATCAAAACTTTCGTTTTCTTGAGTACTTTAACCCTGTGTACAAATAAATTTAATTTTCGTAAATTAAATACATGTTTTCATACAAAAGCAACTGAATTTTTAAGTATATTTTTAACCCTTAAACGTGAGATTTGGCAGCTAAAAATAAGCATATCTCTTTATTTTTGCTCCAAAGTTCATAAAAATCTGCTACTTCGGTTCAATATACGTCTCTTGTTAGATCGAAAGTAAACTTTGATATACAAAAATATTTCTCCCTTTATTACGAACATAAAAGAAACCAAAATTTGACATCTAGATGTCAGACCCAAAAATCGTGTCTACCGGTGTTATATTTGTTTAAGGATTCAATTAGTTTCATTGAAATTGTGTATAAAATTCTTACCATTTACAAAAGTCCGACTTGGAAAATTCTTTAAAACTCGTTTGCGTTTGCGGGTGCATAACAACCATGAAAAACGGATGCATTCTAGTCAAAACTTTTTTAAAATAGCTTTAGCAAAAATTAAACTCAATGACATTTGACCGTAATGACATAATCATGCAACAAACCGAAAAAAAACTTTAGGAAACAGGCCGCAATAGGGAACATTCCCTTACTAAACAACATTAATATTAATAGATTAAAATTGAGGTATCAATGACTATCGTTGCTTAAGCCGTTAAAAAGATATTTGCAATTATGTGCAACTTCTTTTAAAGAACTTTTATATTTTTTTGTTCAATGAAATCATTTTTTTATGTAAATCTTTTTTTTACTGCATTTAGTATTTTTTTCAGATTTGTATCCATAACATTGGATCCCGTAAGAATACCATATTTGGCAACTACATAGCGGTATAATTTATAACTCACACAAAATCTTTTCAAAATTTTAAAATACCAGTTTTTTTTGAAATACAGCTTTTTGAACTACGAATTTAAAAAAAAAACTTTTTGGCTTTTAAAAATTATTTTTCCCATATTTCGTTTAAAGCACGATAGAAAAAAAAGGTACCAGCGATTAATGTAGCTTTAACCGTTAAGAAGATATGAACGATCGTGTTCGACTACTTTTGTTAAATTTTCGATTTTTTTTCATATTTTGAAACGGGACATAAGATCTAGAAACGCAGAACTTGGACGATGTAATATTTGTATGCCACTTAACTTCCACACCAATTTTGGTTAAAATTGAAAGCAATTTTTTATGCATTTATATGGAACGAGCTTAATAGTCCGATACTTTGTTACCGGTACATTAGGATGGAAAATTAATTATTTGTTTAAAGAAAACTTTATTTAAGTATATTTGTTTAACTTTTTGGATGCTTTAGTAATCCCAGGTTTGAGATTTCTACACTCAGGGAAGTTCTGCTTAAAAAATATGTAGTTTTTTGGGTTGTAATACAGTTTTTTTATTTTTAATGTAAATGTCAGTCATTTGTAGAACAAATTTAATTTTTTACTAACCTTGTTGTTCATTTAAAAAAAACAAACCACATCAAATGACTGTTTTATGATTTTACATTCATTTTTTGCATTAGTTTTTTGTGGTTTAAAAACATAATAAATAAATGTTTGTTTACTTTGTATGTGGTTCATTTTTACTACAATTGTAGTTCATTTTTTGAACATTAAAAAACAAATGACAATGTTAGTTAAATTTACTGAAATGTCTGAAGTCGTCCTTTCCTTAAGTGGTATTTCATTTGTTTTTACCTAAATTTAAAGTGGTCTTTACCTACATAGTATTCTAAGTGTACCTTAAAGGAACTGCATGGGTCGTTAAAGGTTGAACTTCTTTCTTTTAAATCCCATTTATACAAAGATTTTATAAAATGCATATTTTAAATTTCAGAGTTTTAGTCCAAATCGTTTGTGCATTACACTTTCTAAGACCAAGTTTTAGTAGATGCTTATACCTTAGGCCGAAGACTTTTCTGCTTTTTAGACAGCGTTCCTGTTGGAGTTTTTAAAAACCACATCTATGCTGGAGGAATTTACAAACCAAATTTTTCATAACTTCAGCGGATTAGGCAAAAAGTTCCAAAATAAATCTTATTAGTAAAGAAAAATTTTAAATTTAAGGGTTCTAGCTAAAAGGGTATAGGCATTCTGTCAATGGGGATACTTTTCTGCTTTCCACCCCTGACAGCAGAAATTTATTTTGGCTTTTTACAAATGTTTGCTCCCACTAGTAGTCCATGTTAATACCATTCATTGGACATACATTCCTGCCCAGGAAAAATTTATTTTTTATAAAAACGGCTATTTTTAAAGATTAAAAGTAATTGTGACCTGGAATCCATTTGCACGCATTGTAAATGTGTTGCCCGGTTTAATACCACTCTTTGGACACACATTTCATCTTCGGAATTTTTAATTCCATCCCACAGCCTGCCCAGGAAAACTTTTTTTTTAATAAAAACGGATATTTTTAAAGATTTAAAAAAAAATGTGAACGTGAATCCATTTGCACGCATGGTAAATGTGTTGTCCGGTTTAATACATATGGACATACATTTCATCTTCGGACTTTTTGATTCCATCCCACAGCCAGCCCAGGAAAATTTTTTTTTTATAAAAACAGATATTTTTAAAGATTTAACAAAAATTGTGACCTGGAATCCATTTTCACGCATTGTAAATTTGTTGTCCGGTTTAATACCATTCTTTGGACATACATTTCATCTTTGGACTTTTTGATACCATTCCACAGCCTGCCCAGGATTTTTTTTTATAAAAACGGATATTATTAAAGTTTAAAAAAATTGTGACCTGGAATCCATTTGCACGCATTGTAAATGTGTTGTCCGGTTTAATACCATTCTTTGGACATACTTTTCATTTGAGGACTTTTTGATTAAATCCCACGGCCTGCCCAGGAATAATTTTTTCTTTTATAAAGACGGATATTTTTAAACATTTAAAAAAATTTTGACCTGGAAGCCACTTGCACGCATTGTATATGTGTTGTCCAAGTTAATACTATTATTTGGACATACATTTCATCGTCGGACTTTTGGATTTCATCTAGGGTCTGTGTGGAAATTTTTAATATAAAATAATAATACGAATTTGGTTTTTCCTTTACAGTTATTTTATTTATTAATAAAAAAAAATACAGGTTATTTGGTATGAAAATGAGGTAGTTTTAAATTTCCAATCCGATTGTGTCACTCCCATGGATATTGAACTTCATTTGGAGGAATTGTGGAACATCTGTCAACTTGAAGGACTTACGGCACTGCCATATCAAAAAAAATGTTGCTAACTATTAAAAAAAAACGTTGCTATCTGTACTCACGTATTATTTATTAAAACCAATTTAAATTAAAATTAAATGCCAACAATGCCTAAAAACCAATTGTAATTGACGAAAAAAAAAATTGTTTAAAAACATATGGCAGCTCTATAGTTAAAGAACAATGAAAATAACAATGTTGTCTACATAAATCTTTTAACCGCTTAGAACTACAATACATTTTTTGATTAAAATTTTTTAAAATATTTCAGTTTAAAAGTAAATAAATAAAGGCACCCATACACTACGTTATATTCTTGTGCAGCTTTTGCTATTGTGCAAAATATTAGGTTGTATACAACCTTCAAGATGACATACACACTATAATACAATATATTGAAAAAAATCAAAATGTTTTTGATTCTTATTGTTCAACCAAAAAATGGGAAAAATATTTTATAGTGTGTTGGCAACATTGTGCAACTTTTATTTCCGTCCATATTTTGCGCAAAAGTATTGTACATCTTATTGCACTGTGTAAGGCAAAATTGAAATAATACAGGCAATTAAAATTGCAATAGTATTGCAAAATAAATTGATGTGTTTGTATATTTCAAGAAAAAAATCTAAATTCAGAAACACATAAAATAAAAATAATTACCATAAAAAAGGCTAGATTTTTTTGGAAAACCGACAAATAAACAACACTGAAGAAAGTGCATATTACAAAAATAACAACTCAACTACAAATGTACTGTATTTTGCTACAAGCATAGAATACAAGCAGAGGGCGAAGTTGACCGGCCGTAAGTCGGCGCACAGCCGCCGCCATATAATTCTTACTTGCATTAACCGCCGCCGAAGCATGCGGCTTTCATCGGCTAAAATTCTTAGCCGACTTAGATAGCTAAGCTGAAATGTTCATTTTTTTTTAGATTATAGCTTTTGCGGCAAGGCAATTCGAAAATATTAATAAAAATGGTTTAATTTTACTGAGTATATTTATGATTTTTTTAAAGAAGTTGGAATTTGCGTAAATGTGGAAGTATGGTTTTTTGAAAAACAGATTATTCTTTTTAGCATTTTCATAATGTAGCAAAACTGACCAATTTGTGTTTTGGGATTCCAGCCACGTCAGCATCTTCAGAACAAGCTTTTTCTTTTGCTGGGAATTGCGTTAACGAAAAAAGAAGTGGACTCTATCCTGCTACAATAAAAAAAACAGCTATTCGTGCATGATAACATGAAACACGTGGAACCATTTATATCAAAATCTTACAAACTTAATTAAAATGCCTTATATTAGTTTAGCAATGAATTACTTTTACTTTTTTTAATCCCTTTTTTAAAATAAATAAGTCAATTAAATTTTTTTAAATATTTCTAAAAACAGTCAGCTACAAGCCGGCTTTAAGCTTTATTTTTGCTTAGCCGCCTCCGCCGCCGTAAATTTTAGCTCGGCTTCGCCCTCTGAATACAACAACAGACATTGAACAGAAAAGCTGAGAAAGAAAGACGAAGTAAAAGATTTATTAAAAATTTAATAAGTACCACAAGCAAAAGCAGTAACAACAACGCAATCATTTAATTTAAAATTATAAGAATATTGAGACTAAAAACTGCAACGAACTAACGATGGATTATGATGTAAGTTATGAAATACGATAATTTACACAATTATTTAAATATTATTATTTATTAAAGCCCATACCAACAGTTGTACCCGCTGAACCTTTAGATGTTGAATCTGACAGTGCTGCCTTGAGGGCAGCCATGAAAGGTTTTGGCACCGATGAACAGGCCATAATCGATATTTTAACTGCTCGCTCCAATGCCCAGAGACAATTGATAAAAGAGCATTTTTTGCGGGAATATGGACGAGATTTGATAGAGGATTTAAAAAGTGAACTGGGTGGTAAATTTGAAGATGTTATCATAGCTTTAATGTTTCCGCCCGTTCAATATATATGCAAACAATTGCATAAAGCCATGGCCGGAGTGGGTACCAACGAAAGTTCTCTGGTAGAAATACTTTGTACTAAAACTAATGAAGAAATACATGAAATTGTAACATGCTATGAAAATATGTATGACCGACCATTGGCTGAGCATATGTGCAGTGAAACTTCTGGACATTTCAGACGTCTTTTAACATTGATTGTTACGGGCGTAAGAGATCCAGCTGGAACTGTAGATCCTGAAAAGGCCAAGGAACAAGCCGAAGCTTTATATAATGCTGGCGAAGCTAAATTGGGTACGGATGAAGAAGTCTTTAATCGTATTATGGCTCATGGTAGTTTTGCCCAGTTGCGTTTGGTATTCGAGGAATATAAAGAAGTATCGGGTCAAACAATTGAGCAAGCCATAAAACATGAAATGAGTGGAGAATTGCATGAGGCTATGATGGCTATAGGTGAGAAAAATACAAATTTTTTACAATTACTAACTAATCAACATTTTAGAAATGTTAATATCAAGATTAACTGTTAGGATTTTTCTTAATAATAAAATCTTAATCCGTTTCAGTGGAATGTGTTCAATCGCCTCCTGCCTTCTTTGCCACTCGTTTATTTAGAGCCATGGGTGGCATGGGCACCGATGATACCACTTTAATACGAATTATTGTTTCTCGTTCTGAAATTGATTTGGGTAATATTAAAGACGAATTTGAGCGTTTATATAACCGCACCCTAGTTAGTGCTGTCAAGGTAATATAAATTGAATTTATACATACTTACAAAATTTATTAAAAATTGTGTTTTCTTTTTTTTTTCAATAGTCTGAGACTTCTGGTGATTATAAACGTGCTCTTTGTGCCTTAATTGGTGGTGCCTAAACTTATGCTTTCAATTTAAAATGAAATGAATCCCTTATTGTTTGGATTGCTATTTGATGAAGAATCTCTTCTAATTTAATTACTTTAATGTTTGGTTTCCCAGAAGTGCAGCTTTTAAAATAAAGTATTAGTGTTTGTCATTTAAATATATAATAATATGAATTTAAATCTGTAAGAAAAAAATTTAAAAAACCTGTTATTAACGACTTGACCTTAGTTCAAAATAGATCTCAAGAACATTTTTTGAACCCGTTGTAAAATTGATAGTTCCAGTTATATGGGGTTCGTTAATAGCATTATTAGAACTAGTACCACCAGTTCTAGAACTCATTATTGTTATTGAGCATTTTAACATAACTTATGTGGTGTTTTAAGAACTAGTGCTTAAAAACAGGTTAAACATTGCTTCCAGAAAGATTCTAATGATTTTAAACAAGTTCCAAAACAACTGCAAAGATGTTTTAAAAAAAAAACTTGGAATCTTTTATTTGAAAAAAAACAAAAAACAGAAAAATCATATCAAAAATATGCTACAAATCTTAAACTAAAGGCGACACGAAGGAAAAATTAAAAATAATTACATCATTTGAAACAGTTTTCAAATTAAAAAAAAAACATTTAGAATAGCGATCTTAGCAAAAGACGGTTACCTTTAACAATATTTAACGAAACATGGCTAAACTGCACTTTAGCGGGCACGGGGAAATTAAAAATAAAAAGCAAAATCGATTTCAAAAATGAAGTGGTTATGATTTCAATTAGATTTATCTCAAACTAGAGCCATTTTAGAGAGGGGCAAGTTTTAATTATTTTTTTTACCAGCAAAATGGTGTTGAAATTATTTGCATAAATGGTATAAAATAAGTGCTTTTAGTTAAAAAATAAAAATTTGCCTATGGTGCACAGTGGCGTCTTTCACAAATATTTTGGAAATAATTCAGCCATTTCTTCCTGGGTGATCGGATTGTTATGAAAGCTTACACAGCCATAATCAACATAATTTCAACATTCAAAGAAGGGCACACTAGATCCATCAGTTGCTGATCAATTAGACTCCAAAGTGTGACAACTCGGGTATTTAAAAATTTTGAGATCTTGCAATTTTATATTTATCAACCGATTTTAACATTTCTGTAATCTGCTTGTAATTTCCAACAATACATAAGCTTACTCATGTTGGTTAACCTGCTTTTTTGCAGCAATTTTAACAGGATTCATGCAGGCCCCACTCTTTAATCGCTAAACATGAGATTGGGCCGCTAAAATACGTGTCCCTTTTTTTATCACATCAAAATTTCATTAAGATCGGAGTGAATCCATCGGAAGACTCCCCTCGCAAGTAAAGTAGAAGGAAAGGAAATGGATCGTGTGGAATTGGAACACTAAACAGAATGAAATGGAATAGAGCGGGGAACGAAATTTGAATTTGGTGTGTACTTATTAGTATTTTTAAAAACAACTAATAAGTCAACCTGTGATAATTTTCTAGAAATAAATCCTTTGATCCCTCCCAAAACGCTATCTCGCTTAGTTTTGGAGATACCATCCAAATCACATATCCAAATTTCATTAATATCGGAGAGAACCCATCGGAAGACTCCCCTTGTAAGTGGAATATTCCAAATACATCAGCTAATATTACAGCTCCTCGGGCATTTGTTGGCTATAGATCATTTCTTTTGACAGCTTCTTTAAAAATTTGTACAACAATTTTCAAAACAACTCAAAAGGTCCGCATTAGGGAACATGAACACTAACGTGGACCTAAATTAAAAAACACACTAAAAGAATATAAAATTGTTAGAAAATAAAGTAAAATCGTCAAAAATCTATACTTAAATTACAATTTATTTTAATTTTGTTTATTAAAACGCTTTATGTTTCGTTTAACCCTTTATAGTTGCATGGTGTTAATATATGTAACGAATAAATTGAACCTACATATATGTCACCTTGTGAACGAATCGAATTAAAACATTTTTTCTTAATTACACAGCGCTACAAAATGTACCCACAAAATCGAAAACTCCATTGAACCTACATATTTCGGCCACGCTGATTTTAATGGCGTAATCAGTTTTTTTACTTATGGCCCAGATTTTTTCACAAATTTTTATTGAAGTTTTTAACATATTGAAGTTATGTTTTTTATTTAATTAATAGACAATTACTTTCACAAGCCGGTAACAACACACAATTTAAGTTGTTTAATCCACAATTTTGTTTTATGTATAAAAAACAGATACAAAAATCTTCCATGGTTGATTTTTTTTTATATGTCTAACAAGAGTTGTAATTTTTAGTATCTTTTCCTTGTCTCTACTTCATCTTGACATGACCCGACATCTACTTCACTCTGTGTATATCTTTCAATCTGGTTGTTGTCCACACTATTAATTTGCTTATCAGCACAATTTTAAGCAACATAATTTAGTAAAACATTAGAAAAATATTAGCAAAACATTAGTTCAAAACCGTTAAAAAATTTGCTGAAAAATAGTATACCTGATTTACAAGACGTTCTACTAACTGTACTACTAACTTATTTTTTTTGAGTGTATGGTTTCAATGGTAATGAAATATTCCCAAGTATATACGATTGAATTACATATATGTATATTCCTAAAAATATGCAACTCTTTATACAAAAACTACCGTTTATATTTAAAAATTCAAACCATCAATGAGAAATGAAAACACACACACCAATAGGGGGGTAAAATAGAAATTCATGAGTATAACGGTATATGGTGGTGGAGTATGTGGTGGTGGGTCGGTTGGCCGTACTATGATGATACATACAAATTTAAACAAACGCGAGAATTCGAAGCACACCCTTTATAAAAATATATGAGAAAAACATAAAGGAAAATTAAAATTGAGTACCGGCATATTGCACAAACACAAATACAGACTGCTGAATATTTATATTGAAGGGAGAGCATACTTTGTCTGTATACACCGTGATTGCCTTATCTATAGAATATGAGTTTTGAATGTTTAAATGTAAAAAAAAAGAAATGTGTTCTTTAAATGATTAAATTGGAAAAAAATACTAAAGTACTGAAATTTACGAACTCAGCAGTGGCACAACAGTGCGACTAAAAAAACATTGTGTCAGTTTAATAAAAGTCACAAATCGGAAGACAAACGGAAAAAAAATAAGATATACTAATAATAAATTAAAATTTTTGTCTGTGAAACTACTGCAGATCAGATAAAGAAAGTATAATAAAATCGTATTCAAGATGGATTTTGATTGCAAATGCATGCGTATTTTAGGAACGGCTGCCATATCCATAGTGGGTTATCAATTGGTTACAAAATTGCTGCCTTGGTTGTACATTAACATAATTGGTCCCAATCTTCTTGGACCTAAGGTTAATGTGCGCAATATGGGTGCTTGGGCTGGTATGTGTGCTCTATTTCCAAATTTCAATCGTGTAAAAAAAAAATTCTTATCGCAAATTGTATCTAATTATTTTCATATATACGTCGATCAAATATATTTGAATGCATGTGTTTTATTACTTCTATTAAACAAAAGTTTTCTTCTATTTTTGATTTAGTCATAACGGGTGCTACCGATGGTATTGGAAAATCGTATGCCAAAGCAGTAAGTAAATATTGATTTTTAACAAAAAGGCCATCCATCATAAACGAAATAACCTAGAGTTCCAGCTAATTTACAGTTATAGATCAAATTATATTTATTTGACATCTATAAAGGGCAATTCACGATCCAGCTTGCTCTTTCAAATACTATACCAGTATTGGGGATATAAATTGTCAAAGTTTTGTAAATTCTTATTTGAAATCTACATTTCATATTCCTAATAATGATAAATAGTATATGGGATATTTTAAAAAATAGATTTTGTGCGAATTTGTTTAACGATACGTGGTGGGATGATAGATTGGTTTCACAGTAAACATTGTCAATACACACAGATAAAAATTTTATCATTTGAAAACTGAAATTCGGTTAATACGACTCAAATTCGGTTACTACGACTGAAATCCGTTGGTACATCTCAATATTGGTTATCACAACAAAGTTCGGTTAATACAACTGAATGTTAGTTTCAACACCCAAAATATTCAGAAATTAAATTAAAATATTGTTGTACTTACTGAATTTTTTAGTTGTTACTAATAAAATACACCTTTTAATTCGGTTGGCACTTAATTTCTCTGTGTGTATATTTTAAAGCCTAATCGCGCCCTTTACACCTTTTGCAACTGTAAGTCAGAAAATATTAATTGGAATTCAGAAAGTATCAATTGAATTTCAGAATTTTCATTTGAAATTTAGAAAACATCAATTGAATTTCAGATACATATCCATTTGAAATTCAGAAAATATCAATTGAAATTCAGAAAATATCATTTGAAAGTTTTTTTTATAATCCTCTGATATTATGTTGTGAAATAACAAAAAAAAACTCAGTTCACGCAGCAAACTGGCCTACTTAAAAATAAACAGCTAATGTGCCATGTGAAAAATTGATTTTTTAACAAATTTCACGCTCATACTTTTTAACTTTTGTGACGGTCGAACTCTTTATCTGTTAAGGGCTACTTTACAATAAAGCTGTATATCGTTAGCTGAAATGCAAAACCACGTAACTAACAAAAAATACAAACCCGGTTTTATTGATGATTATGATTCATTTGGCTAAACTTCATGCCTACACAATATTTTGGAATTCTACGATAAAAAAAAGCGGTTTTATAAATAAAGTTCAAATCTTATATGTTTCTGTTTTCGAGCATTTTTTTGGTTGCCCTGTAAATTATTGAAGTAGGGTTGAGTGATTATGAAGCACTCTATCGAACTACATTTCTCTACAAAATTATTTGGTTCTTTGATTAAAACTATATGTTTTATTAACAATATTGTTAAAATATCTGTGAACGTTTTTTGCTTCTCCTGTAAAAAAGTAAATATCGAGGGCTTATATTCAAAACTTGCTATCTGCATAATTACAATTTTTCAGGAGAGCAAAAAAACAGTTTTTTTTGTAAATTGTAGTAGTTATTACTAAAGTTTCTTCTACAAAGTTATTTAAAAACGACGTCTAAGTTTTACAATTTTTTTTTTAATTGCTGTTAGTCGCGCTGATATAGCAGATAGCACTTTTTGCAAAAATAAATTATATCAATTCGTATGTTCAAATTATCAGATAGCACTTTTTGTAGAAAAATACAAATAAGCTTTATTGTAAACTAGTTAACGTTTTTTATTTAAATAATACGATTTTTTTATTCAAGTTAATGTTGTTTTAATATAAAACAATAAAAATAAATATAATAATATGTATTAACAAAAAATCTAGTAATAGAATTCGAGGTATTAGTTAATGTTTCGGCTTTTTAATATAAAATAATATTAAAGAGTAATATAAAAATAATAATAAAAGAAAAATTATAGTAATAGAATTCAAAGTAATAGTAACTGTAATTGAGTTTTAAATACAAAAAATATTAAGAACCAATTAATAACAATATGCATTAAAAAAAGTATAGTAATAGAATTATAAGGCACAAAATTAAATAATATAAACTGCAATGATTTATGATTAGGCATTCTTCGCCTGTTTTAAGTTATCATAAAAATAATGATATTCTAGCGGAATAACAGACTTCAATGCTTGCAAATATTTCCATTTGCTTGGCTGGATAGGACGGGGACCAGATTGTAAGGCCTTTGGTTCTTTATAACCCCCCTATGTTTTGATTTTGGTAGGAAGGTTAATATATTCTTCATCGAAATTCACTTTATATTTAATATCGCCAATTGGTAAGGGACGGCAAGTGGTTGATTTGTTCATTTTCGGAATCTGGATACAAATTTATGTTACAATTGCATATAATTGTCTTTAATTTTAAGCAACAAACCAGTTATAAGATCGGCTCCCACATCCCCTTTGACCACATTGTCGTCGATTTGTTCATTCTCGGAATCTAGATAAAACGTTTGATTAAAATTATAATTGTCACGAGTTGTAGACAACAAACCTTCATTGGATGACATATAATCAGTTGCAATATGTTGTAGGGAATTATAATCCCCGGATTTATGTTGACCATTTTTTGAATAGTTCATGCTGTTTATATCTTTATTATTTTTAATGATTCAATACCAACACTTTTAGGTTTTATGATAATAAAAACCAATTTTTTTATGCATATAGCTACTTTTTATTCGCAAAACTACGTATAGTAGATAGCTAAATCACAAATTTAAGAAAAAAAATATAAAAGAAAAAAAATTTCAGTTCAAATTTTATATGATATATGACAACTAAATCAGTGAACAAGTTGCCATTAAAAACTCATTTTCGAGAAAACTGCAGATAGCAAGTTTCGAATATAAGCCCTCGATATGTTACTCAAGTCCTTTTGCATTTTAGGTGACGATATGTCCTTTGCAGTCACTTAAATATTTTTTTAAAAATTGTTTTGTTCTTCAAAAAATTGCCAATGTGTTCAAACGTCATTACCCTGCTAGGTTGCAAATTTAGATATTTTTGCGGGTAGATTTTGCCATTTTATTTTTATCTAGACATAAAAAATAGCTAGATTAATAGATTAATTCCATACAAAAGTGCTCAAATTTTTACGATTTTCAAAATTTTGTTACAAAAATGTAATTTTTACATTCGTTTTAATGTTTGTTTTGTTAAAATTTCCTAAATATTTGAGAAATTAGGAAAACATTTAATTTTAAAGAGTACTTTCATTAAATTCGTGTTAAAACTCATTATTATTAATAATTTACATTAAAATTATTGAGTCTTATTGTCATTTTCCGTAATCTAGTCATTTTTTCGCTTCAAGGGTTGGCAACCTTGTTCCCCTTGGCTGTAAAAAAAATCTAAAAATACACAAGTTTGATATAATTTTTATTAAAAATAAAAATTATGTTTTTTCGACCTTTGATTGTGCAATGAAAACGAAAATTATTTAAGTTCGAGGCCATACTCTATATTTCTTTATTAGGATTTTATCCTAACAAATAATCTATAGAGTTTTTGTTTTCAAATTTATTAATAGACCACTTTCAGGAATGTGTTGATAGATCTATTTCCGAAATTTTCTGGGTTACCATCATCAGAACACGTTTTGAAGAAGTGACAATCCCATGCCAAACATCAAACATTCATATAAACTAGTTTTCTCACTAAATGAGAACTAATATATGAGTTCTAAGTTAAAGATTATCATTATTGATCAAAAATAAATTGAAAACTTTTTTGTTATGTGCACCCTCTAAATTTAATAGATATATAATACACGCTTTTTGTTTTTGTTTCCTCCTTTTTAATTTTACACTTGTTTTGTTTAAAAACAAAATGTAAAGGGGGAGTAAACGAGGCCGTACTTTGTCTTTTATACAAGTTTGATATAATTTTTATTTAAATTAAAAATTATGTTTTTCCGACCTTTATTTAGGCAATGAAAAAACTCTGTAGATTATTTGTAAGGACAATATCCTAATAAAGAAATATAGAGTATGGCCTAGAACTTGAATAATTTTCATTTTCTAAAAATAAACTTTAAATATTTTAGATTTTCTTATGATTTTTTTTATCGACTAACAAATGCTATTAATAGATTACTTTGTTAATTTCAATTATCTAAGATTTAGCTCAAATATAACTTAATATTTGTAGATTCAACAGATTTATTTTTGCTATTATCATCTTACTAATATTTACAAAACAAAATCTGCTAATTTGATTAGTAGTTTGAATATTTGAATGTGTATGAAAAAATGTGTTTGTTGTTTAAAGAAGAAGAAGCGTTTGAGATTTGTGTCAGAAATTAACTTAAATATTCTACATTGAATATTCTATATTGAAAATAGTGCAGTTACTGAAAATTGTCAATATTGTAAATTGTAGGTCAATAAATAGTGACTGATAGATAGACCGTATAAAATTCAATTTTAAATTCTTCCCGTGTTCGTTTTCAACTACGAATAATTTCTTGTAATTTAATAATTATTCATTGAATTTAAATACAATAAAATACCATACATGGGACTAATTAATTGAATGGATTACTTAATTGAATGGACTAATTAATTGATGATTTAATTACAATTTCATTGATATCAATTGTAATGAAATTATTTTCATTAGCATTTTTTTAATTAATGATAATGTATTTCATTGATTTGATTTTATTTCATTGATTAATGACAATAATTTTAAATTTCATTACCATTAGTAATGCATCAATTAAAGGAAACGAATTATAATTGACAGATAAGATTTTCGAAAAACTAATGAATATCGAGGACTTCACAGTAGCATTAAGTAACCCTCATAATACAAATAGTCTATGTCCGGGAAAAATCCCGAAAGATCAATAAAACAGCCACAGGGTGTCCGATAATAGAATGTAACATTGCTCCAAAATTGAACGGTATGGAATGAAACGTGAAACGAGTTACACTGTTGTATTATCGAAACGTGCTACGTTGTCCGTTTTGCGATATATCGCTTAGTTGTAAAATATAAAATGGCGATTTTTAAAATGGCCAGTATCTCCAAAACTAAACGAGATAGCGCAAAACGGACAAAATGTTTGCTCCACACCAGTATTAATAAACCCTCATAATAAAAATAGGCAAGGAAATATCCCAAGAGATAAATTTTTTATGAACCAGCCACATGGTGTCCTTGATATTTGTTTACCCAGGAGTATTAATACACCCTTATAATATAAATGGGCTAAGACCCGGAGAGATCCCGGGTGATAAATTTTTATTAAACAGCCACATATTTTTATTTACGTGATAATACAAATAAATATACTCGGATAATAGAAAGTTAGTTCCTCGTTCCATTTCATTTCCCGTATTTAGTGTTACAATTCCTATAGATCTCCGTTCTGTTCCTATGTAAAGCAATTTACAATCTTTTTTTTTGTAAAATTTAGTAGTTTGAATATTTTTGTAAAAAAATGCTTTTTTTGCTCAATTGTAATTAGATTTTTAGGCATTAGTGCAGGCGCGGATTCAGGAAAAGATTTTGGGGAGGGAAGTTAGAGTATTTTTTTACTAATTTTTCTATTCGCTAATAATTTTGTGTATAAAAAATGTATTTTGGGGGAGTGTGATTTCATTAGCATTAGTAGGAAAATGCTAATACCAAAAAATTTTGTTACAATTACATGGTAATGAAAATTTATTTGGCATTATTGAATTAATGCATAATGAAATTTCAATGCTAATGAAAAAGTCCCAAGTATGTAAAATACAGACATATGCAAGCCTGTATATAAAATTATATTCAATTGTTTTTGGTGCTCATTTACGTGTTATAAATAATTGATGAGTTAGCTGATTTCAAATAAAAATTTTTCCAAAAAATATTGTAAACACTTTTATAGAATATACCTAATGGACAAAAATCTTTACACACAGAAAAATGTTTTAAACCAAGTCAAAACAACATTTACAATAAGTTAGTTTTTACTTATGAATTTAATGCAAAAAAACACTTCACTTTGGCTACGAAAAAAAATTGGGCAATGAAAAAAAAATTGGGTTGAAAAATCATCGTAAGGTAATATTAACCCTCTAACTGGCAAACAATGTTTTGCAACGAAATTCATACCATGTACTCCACTCGAAAAGCAAATAATAAGTTCTTCAACAAAATTGTTTATCGTTGCCTAATTTAGTCGATATGAGCCAAAATATTTTAGGGTGCATTTTGGAAATTAAAGCATATAAAAGTTTTGTACAAAAATATTTCTCTTACCAAGATATAACCACGCTCGAAAAACTATTTTTTTCGCTCCTATTTAAGAAGATATCGCGATTTTCGCTTTTTGGAAAAAGCGAAGATAGGCGAAAAAGTATCTAAACTTCAATTTATATTTCAAATTGTTCAAACTTCAACGCTTTGCCATTAATACTTAATGTCTTCTTTCTGCAAAATATCATTAAAATCCGTCTATTAGTTTATATATTATAAAGAAGAAGATGTCCTTTGGAGAAATCCTGATAAGATCCTGTGAGTTCTTGGACTAAAGAAGGGACTTATTATTAAAGATAAAGCTTCAATCTTACTTATATTTTATTGTAAAGAGTTTTTAGTCAACTTAAATTGGGTTTTTAGATTTTTGAAAACTATTTTTTTTTTTAAATAGTTTTTGAAATTTTACATAATTTTGATTTGAAACTTCCTCGCTTTTAAACCGTGGACGGCACACGAAAAATTTCATCGCAAAATATTTAGCAAATTTAGTTTCCTATAGGAATATATTAATTTCTAAGTATAAAACGCTTATTAGATGCATTTGTGGTAAATTTTATGAAGACTGCCCTGAGGCTGCCTTACCCGTTAGAGGGTTAAGAGCCTTCTACGACATGTTAGAGAAACAAATATTGTGTTGGATATCCAAAAAAAAACATAATTTCTAAATTTTTACACAAAAAAATTACAGGTTTTCAAATAATCAATTTTTAACTGATTAAGACTAATATTATTCAGTATTCGGACGAATAGAAAATAACATGCCGAATACACCGAATACTAAATATTCGTGACTTCTCTAGTTCTAATGCAACAAATATAGTAAACTAAATACTATTAAGATAAGAATATCAAAAAAAAAAAATCTGTTGAATCTACAAAAATGTTATATTTAAGCTACTTCTTACACTCAAAAAAATAAGTCAGTAGAAAAGTTAGTAAAACGTCTTGTAAATCAGATATACTATTTTTCAGCAAATATTTTGCTAAAATTATGTTTTCAGCTAAAATTTTAGTTATACTTATTCAGCACTTAACTGTTTTGAACTAATGTTTTACTAATATTATACTAATGTTTTACTAATTTATTTTGCTAAAAAAAAATAGTGCTGATTAGCACATTAATGAATGAATTAGATGCCGCGGCATGTCAAGACGTAGTATTGACTAGAAAAATTATACTAAAAAGTACAACTCTAATGAGACATATAAAAAAATCAAACATGGAAGATTGTATCTGTTTTTCAGACATAAAACAAAATTGTGGATTGAAACAACTTAAATTTTGCGTTGTCACCGGCTTGTGAAATTAATTGTCTATTTATTAAATAAAAGACAAAATAAAATATTTTAATTTAATAAAGATTAAATGTGTATTTGTAAACCAAATGTTTATAGAGATTAATAATCTAGTGTAGTCAAATTGCAAGCAAATATACAACAGGTAGACAGACTAAAGCGAAAGACAAAGACACACATCTTAGTTAGATTTTTATGTTTCGTTTTTCTTTTTGCAAAAAAAAGGGTTATACAGTGGACTCGCAGAAACGTGAACATCCAGTAACATGAACGTCCCAGAAACATGAACACTATTTTACATTGACTATTCCAAAACGTGAACAAAGTTCAATAGCTCTAAAACGTGAACACATTTTTTTTTTATAAGAAATGTTCCTATTTCTTTTTTCTATAGGCAAGTGTCTGAATATTTAAAAAAATTTTCTAAAAATGTATGTTTGAATTTCAGAATTTTTCAGGAAAAAAAAAATTCAAAATCTTTGCATATTTTATTTTTTTGTTAAATAATCAAAATAATGTTTGGTTCTGAAGTACTTGGAATAGAATTTATTCTAAGTTGATCAATTCTGTAGTAAAATCAGAAACGCGAACACCCCTTGCAAAAATTAGTTCACGTTTTTGAGAGTTCACTGTACGTATATGTTATATTTTGTTATTTTTATAGCATCATTAAGACAACGATTGATGTAAGTAGTTGAAACATAATTTTGTTTATGTTATATATAATTAGTTCTATTTTTTTAGATATTACATTAATTCATGTCGTTAATTCGGGAGTATGAACATTTTTATATTTTTTAACGAATTGCAAATTATTTTTAAAAGAATCACAAAAATATGTTTTTCTGATTTTCAGCAAAATAAATTAACTAAAGTATAATATTTCTACAAATTTTTTGAGTCTTTTTCAGTCTACTAATGTTCAGCAAAAATTTTATTAATTTTTAGCAAGGGTATTTTAATTTCTAATCCACTAAGTGTTAGCAAAACTTTTGCTGAATCTACTAATTTTGCTGACATTAGCAATTTTTTTTGCTAGCACCCTCCTGACTAAAATTTTGCTGACTCAGCAAAAAATTTTGCTGACTTTACAAATATTTAACCAAATATTTCTGTTGATTTTAGCAAAATGTACTATTGTTTGCATTCAACTAAATGTAATATTAATATAGCAAAAATTTTGTTGATATTACAGTTTTTGTCTGCGGTTTTATATCTACAAATATTTAGCAAAAGTTTTTGTGGAGTAAATTGCTAATTTGAATTAACTAAAAATAAACTTGAATTAGACTAAAATTTTGTAAAGTTAACAGTTTTATTTTTAGCAAATAATATATAATAATTTTAGCAGTTTTTAACTCATTTTTAGTAAATTTTTCTACTAACAGCTTTATTTCTATAAGTGTGTTGCGAGAATACAGTACTTTTTTTAAATAACTATTATAATAGTTAGCTTGTATTAGTTTATAGAAATACAACTGATTACTTATACACACAACTGTCGCACTCAGAAAAATATGTAGGTAGAATCAACTTCAAGTGGCAGTTAAAATCAACTGCAAATGACAGAAAAAATAACTACATTAGCTGTGGAAAAGGTGTAAACTACATTTTAAATTTTCTGAGCTCTTAATGAGTCATTTATGATTAATTTTGGAGTCGTTTGTGAGTGTTGAAATAATTTAAAAAAAATTTCAAATAGGCTCATAAATAAGAGTCAATTATGTTTAATTTATGAGTGAGAAATATGAGGGCTCAGAAAATTATCATAAGTCATAATTTTTTAGCGCTCAAAACAGTGTTTTCTGGGTAGTTATTTGTTAAAAAAAAATATTAACAAAAACTATAACAAAATGAGTCCATGAATATATCTTATAATGTTATAATACAAGGTGGCGCAAAAATAACCTTCCGATGTTTTTTGGCTGTAATTTAAAAAAAAAATGAAAAACTTTGATTCTTGTGGATTATTTTTATTTGGTATTTTAATTTTTTTTACATCAAGTCGAGAATATGATGTCATGTAAATGGCCGCCGCCACAGTTGATTGTCATTTGAGCCCTTTTTTGGGCATTTTCCATCACTTTGGCCAAAACTTCCGGCGATAGGTCCTCACATTCTTGACGGATATTGTCTTTAAGAGCTGCAAGAGTCTGAG
Organism: Delia radicum; assembly: GCA_021234595.1. Lineage (NCBI taxonomy): Eukaryota > Metazoa > Arthropoda > Insecta > Diptera > Anthomyiidae > Delia > Delia radicum. Next base: position 123,997,291 of record CM037852.1, read on the forward strand.
GCTTGTCAACAAGCCCGCGACTTCAAAAAGCCCCACAAAAAGAAGTCTGGAGCGGTCAAATCAGGCGATCTTGCTGGCCAGTGCAAATCGCCAAAACGGGAGATTAGGTGTCCGGGAAATGCATCCTTCAGCATATCGGTTGTGGCACGTGCAGTGTGTGCCGTTGCACCGTCCTGTTGGAACCACATGTTTTCCAATCCCAATTCATCAAGTTGCGGCAAAAAGAACTCGTTGATCATTGCTCTGTAGCGCTCACCATTAACAGTAACCGTTTGGCCCGCGACGTCTTCGAAGAAAAAAGGTCCGATGACTCCTCCAGCGAAAACAGCACACCATACAGTGACTTTAAGCGGGTGTAATGGCTCTTCGTGGGTTACACGCGGATTTTCAGTGCCCCAGAAGCGTAAATTTTGCTTATTTACGCACCCGCTAAGATGGAAATGGGCCTCATCACTCATGATTATTTTTGATGAAAAATCATCTTCCTCTTGGTGGTGATTAAGGATGGCTTGAGCGTATGTTACACGCGATTGGCGGTCAGCAGCTAACAGCTGATGCACCGTCTGGACTTTGTACGGAAACATCTTCAAATCTTGTACCAAAATTCGCTGTAAAGACCGTCGACTGATACCCATTTGCGTGGCACGTCATCTGGTCAATGTCGACGGCGCTTCCATGACATCCTCGGCTACAGCAGCAATATTCTCTGCAGAACGGCTACTCCGGGGTCTGCCACACCTGGCAGCATCTCGTGTTGTGCCAGTCTCTTCGAGGCGAGCGGCTAAACGTCGCAGTGTTTCACCAGTAGGCGTTGGACGGCCAGGAAATCTGCGAAGAAATTCACGTTGTGCCAAAGTCACCGACCGATTATTGGTCAAATAAATAGTCACCAATATTCCGCGTTCTGGAGCACTGTAGCGTAACATTGTTTATTAACGTGTATTTCGCATGTGTTTACTACACAAATGTCAAAACAGAACTGACAATAGGGGCCAATCGCAAAATTTATAGCATTTTCTGATAGGAGGATTACTTTTGCGCCACCTTGTATAAGACTTTAAGTTTTTTCGTACTAGCGGAATCACAATAAGAAAACAACTCGCATCCGTATGTAAGGCTTGGAATCAAGTAAGCTTTTGCAAGAAGTATTCTTACATTCAACGGTGTAAAATATACAGTAAAAGTTCTATAATTGTCACACGCTTTAAATGTCGGTATGATTTAATTGTCACCCCCTTTAAGGGTCGTTAACTTATCTCAGGATAACCATGGGTAACTAACCAGTGCTAACTATTTATACTGGGTACTTAACTTTAGTATGAGTTGCCAAAATATAAAACAAATAGAAAACCAAAAAAACATAACACTAAAAAAAATTGAAAACGCCAAAAATTACGAATTTTCAAGATTCGCGGTCACTAAATGCTATAAAATTATTGTGTCTTCTGTGATTCTTCTTTCATTTCATTTCATTTATTAATTCAAAAACCAAGCCCATAGGGCCAAATATGGTTCGTATTCAACAATAAATTTTTACAAAAAATAAAAAAATAAATTTATAATTTAAAGGAATGCCTAAAATAAATAAAATTATAACTAAAGTTTAACGGTCCAAAATGTAGCAATAAGATTATCAAAATAAGTAGACGATTAAAAAATAAAAAAATATATGAAAAATGATCGTAAATTATCAAAATTATAGTGAGTGATTAAAAAACTGCCTTAGTTTGCGTTTAAACGTAGCACTTGCAACAACAAAGCTTTTAAGAGATCTAGGTAATGAATTCCAGACTCTAGTTATCCTTACATTAAAGGATCTCTCGAAAATAGAAGAGTTTATACGTTGAACCCTAAATCAATCCTAGAATTTTTAAATGGGATTAACTAAAAACTTAAATATTTAAAGTTTTAACTGATATTCTAAGCAATCAATGTACATATAAGTTTTGTAAACAGCAATTTGTCCAGCTATATGTATTCAAATTGCATTTTGTAAATAACAAAAAAAAAAACAAAAAAAAATGCAAATTCATTTAAATTTTTGTATGCAATAATAATGAAGTGTCATTGTCAAGTACTCGATGAAATATTTTTTAAACTAAAAAAGATAATTTGCTTAAAACAACAAAAAATCGTTAGTAACTAGCTTTTTATAAATAGAAAACTAAAAAAGAACTAATATTTACCTATTGAACTTTTTATGTATTTAAGAAAATAAATAATAAACGTATGATTTTACAATAATTATAAAATTTAATATTGAATTAATTTTAACCCATTCTAAATCAAACACACTACTACGCAGTGTAGAAAAGCATTACCATATAAGCGGTTATATAAGTACATATTTGGCATTGGCAAGTACTTACAATTGTTATTACAAATCTCATTACTATTACATGGGGATGTCGCGCTAAATAATGATATATCATTACTAACCACATTACGAAAAATAGAAAAATATGTGGTTACCAATATGCTTACCAGTATGGACAAAAATATTCAGTCTAAAAATAAAATTTCAAAAATACAAAATATAATAAAAAAAATATTTCTTTTTTGGAAATATTTTTTAATAAAATGTGCCCACATGGGATTCGAACCCGGGCCACCAGGTTGTCAGTTAACCCCCCTACCATCTGAGCTATCTCGACATGTTATACTTGATAGATAAAAACATAAATGACTTGCTGCAGAAAATATAATTTTTTTCCATCTTACAAAAAATTAAAAATAAGTAGTTATGTATGTACTTACTAGAAGTGAAAAAATAATAAGTCTAAAAATAGATTTTCAAAAAAATGTTAGATCATTACTTTATATTTAAAATAATGAAGAAATAAGTACTTTTTAGAATCGCATTATTTTTTGTATTAAAATAATGGGAAAATTAACTAGTTATTAGTAAGTCCTTATCATTAGTATTAAAATAATGCAGAAAATATGCTGGTGTCATTACTGGTACTGAGAAATGTAATGACATGTCATTACCGTTTCTACACTGGGTATTAATTAAATAATTTATTTAATTTTAGATGGCCAAACAAGGTTTAAATGTTGTTTTAATTAGCCGATCGCTAAGTAAATTGGAAATTGTAGCTAAAGAAATTGGTATGTTTTTAAATCAAAATTCAAATATTGGATATCTTCAAAACTGTAGTTTTAACATGTAATTTTTTACAGCTGAGACTTACCATGTTGAAACGAAAATTATTGATGTAGATTTTACTGGCGGTCAAGAAATATATGCCAAAATTCAGAAAAATATTGAAGGTTTAGCTATTGGTGTACTGGTGAATAATGTTGGCATGAGCTATTCGTATCCAGAATTTTTTGTGGAATTAAGTCAAAAGAATCCACAATTCTTGAGAGATATTATATCCGCTAATGTTCATTCGGTATTACAAATGACAGCCCTTATTTTACCACAAATGATAGAAAGGAAGAAGGGTGTCGTCATAAATATATCTTCAACGGCCGGCGTTATACCAAATCCTTTATTGACAGTATATAGTGCATCCAAGGTAAAGTATTAAAAAATTCTACTTAATTATATAGTCTTGCGAATTTAAATTTTGTTCTATTTTAATTTTAGGCCTTTGTTGATAAATTTAGCGCTGATTTACAAACAGAATATCGTGCTCAAGGTATTTATGTTCAAAGTATTCAACCAGGTTTTGTGGCCACAAATATGTCAAAAATTCGTAAAGCGACAGCCTTTGCCCCTTCACCTGATACATATGTTGAAAATGCCCTGAAAACTTTAGGTATTGCAGAACGCACTGCTGGTTACTTACCCCATACACTGATGCAGGCAGCCATTAACTTAATATCCTGCATTTTTTGTGAACAATTCGCTAGTCAATTAGTGTTTAGACAGTTGTTAAATACTCGAAAATGTGCTTTACGTAGAATCGCTAAAAACCAATAGTCAAATAAAATTACAAAATTGATATACTTCCTCTTGCGATTAATTAGCATTAAAATTTAATGGACTGGGTTAATTTCTTAACGTAATATTTAGTTTCTTTTGGTGAAACTTGTTTTTGTTTGCTTTTAAAAAGTGTCATATGTATGAATTTTAAAAAACACAGAATATTATTTAAAACAATATAATAAAACTGAAAAACTGTAAATTGTATCCTTTATTTATTTCTTTATTAATTAAGTTATACACTTGCCGATTGAATCTACTGAAGATGACAGTTAAAACAAAGGTAAATGTCGTTAAAAAGGCGACAAAGCTAATCGCCTTTAAAATAACTAACAAATGTAGTAATAATAACTAAGAATCTCCTAAAAATAACTGAACATTTTTAAGTACAAACATTTTAAACAACTGAACAAATTTTTAAAAACTACATTTAGAAAATTATGTAGGTAGTTAATGTAAGTGTATTTGCAGTTGAAAAAGTGTGCACTACATTTTTGCACACAATTTTGAATTATTCAAAATAAACTGTCCAATGTAGTAAAAACATGTACAAATGCAGTTAAAACAACAATACCAGAATTTAAAAAAATATTAATACAGAAAACTTGTTTGTAAATAAATATTCTCAATCTGATTTTATTATTTAATAAACACACTATTATAAAACTATATTCACATAAAATATGACTTTAAATATTCACGTTTCAAGCATTTGTTGCAAATCATTTCTGCCACATTTCTGTCCTCCAGAGTTGTAATATTGTTCTTTGATTTCTTTTCGTCACATTAGCCGGATTCATGTAATTTCGTATATAGTGTGAACATCGTATTTTTATAGCCTTAATGCCATACATTTTTTGCCGATCCTGGAAAGTTTGTTATACATATTGTTTTGTATTTTTATTTTTTTTCAACATTGCAAACATTTTAAAAAATTTCAATAAGTATTTTTTTTTTTTTGATTGTTTATGATAAAATATATATTTTAAATCTATATGAATATTTTTCAAAAGAAATAATCGTGTAATTTGAGAAGAAACGAAGCAATTATATATAAAATTTAGCAACAATTTTTAATTTCCGTTCCTGCAAATACGATTTCTGTACTATTAATATTTGATTTATTATACAAATATTAATAGCTAGCAGAAAATAAATACAAATTTTTTTACAGCATTTTAATTTTGTTTGTCTATTTTCGAAACAAGAGCATAAAATAACTGTTACCCGCAATGTAGTAATTTTGGTAAGTTGTTTAAAAAATTAACCCTTAAAAACGTCAAATACTACTTTTCTAAGTAAAACAACTGCAATTGCAGTTAAAATAACTACAAACGCATTACTACACAAATAACTGTCATGTGGAAACTGCAGAACTTTTCTGAGAGTACACACAAAAAAGTGATAGTTGAATCTTCGGAAAATGACAGTTAAAACTAGAAACTCAGTTAAAAAGACTACAAAAGTCATTACCGTTAAAATAACTAAGTATTTAGTAATTTTTAACTCTTGGAAAACAACTACCAAATGCAGTAAAAATAACTAACAATATCTTAAAAGTAACTCACAAATTTTTACTACAAAAATTTTGAAACAACTTTAGTTAATTTTCAATTTATAACGAGCTTTCAACCTCCGTATATTTACAAAAATAAAGCAAATCAAACATATTAGCTAGGTTGATACTAGTATTTCGATCTGGCTAAAGATCTCATCAGAACCCGAAGTTTTAGAAAAGTTAGAGCCTCCATAATAGGCAGAACTTTAACAAAAACCTATTAATAATCAATTTTGCAGCATTCTTGTCTTCTTAGTAATCAAGCACGTGGTTAGGTCTTTTCCTAACAAGCATCATGACGTTACTAAACTTTGAAGACCAAAAATGTTCTATTTATATAAAAAAATTGTAGTTTGTACTCTGGCTCAAGTAATATTTTTTACAGTTATATTAGTTTTTTGTTTTTATATACATCGAGATTATTTTTATGTTATTTTCAATTTATAACGAGCTTTCAACCTCCGTATATTTACAAAAATAAGGCAAATCAAACATATTAGCTAGGTTGATACTAGTATTTCGATCTGGCTAAAGATCTTATATTTGTTATTATTGAGATGTTCATAGTTTGAAAATAATAATTAGAAAATTTCATTATATCTACATAAAATGCATAAAAACATGCATAACTGTCGAACCGTTTGGAATTTTGACTTTGCATTTTAAGTAGGATGTAGGAAACTTAAAGAAAAAACTTTTTTTATTAAAAATATTTTTAAAATACCGAAAAAATTATTTTTAAACCCAGTAATTTTTAAAAATTTTTACAGTTATTTAAAAATGTTTGTAGTAAAAAGTTTTCAATTTTTTATGACATTGTTAGTTGTTAGTTTTTTTTTTACACAGTTTAAAACGACTATATTTTTAGTAATTTTAATGGTAATTATCTTTGTCGCCTTTTTAACTGCAAGTACAGCTGTTTTAACTGTAATTTTTAGTAGATTCTACTGTAAAACTTTTTTGAGTGTACAGAAGATATAGAGTTTTTTACAAACAAGGAAACTACATAGTGGTTGAATCGAAGATTTAGTTGAAACTTGAATATATTGTGGAGGATAAAATATTATTAAGCACTAGTTGTTTTAGGTACGCAATCGCACGTTTAGGCGTTAAAAGGGGGATCTTAAATTACAAAATTTTTGTATGGAAATAGTTAAAAATTTTTCGAAATTTGGATTGTATAAAAGTACTCGAGAAAATAAAAAATCGGAACCCATATTACCTATGTTGTGGACATAGGGTTGCTACTTATTTGAAATAATAAAAATAAGGGCTCTAAAAGCACTTCGGGAAAAGTCGCGTCAATACCGAACAATAACGAAAAACTTAGAAAATCAAAGACACAACTCGATAAAATTAAATAAGCATTATTATATGTCAATTTGAACATAAAGCAACAACAACTTCCCATACAAATATTTGTTTAGTTTATAAAATTTTATAAGAAATACATTAGAAAAAACTTTAAATTGGGAAAATATCTCGAAAACTAAGCTAGATATAGCAAAGCGGACAAAATTTTTGCAAAACTTGACCGTTTCTGTTCCAATCGCTCTTCATTTCATTCCATATCGTTCCTTTAGGGCCAATGTTCCGTTCTATTTGCGGAGTGATTCAATTTGTATGTTCACGAACCAATTTTGGCTACACAAATAATTAAGACACCCTGTTGCTGTTTCATAAAAAATTAATCTCTCGAGATCTTTCCCGGACCCATTAATTAATTAATACTTTTGTGGAGCAAACATTTTGTCCGTTTCGCTCCATCTCGATACTGGCCAGTTTATAAAATCGGTGTTTTAAAAAATAGCCAGTACCTCGATAGCTAAGTGAGATATCGTAGTTTTTGCAAAACTTGACCTCAATAATTTACACCGATAATACAAATGATGTAGTTCCGGGATTGATCCTAAGAATTAATTTTTATAAATTGAGAAAATAATTTTTTTAATTTTTATCAATTTGTGTGATGATACAAATTAACACACTCCGATTTTTAAAATTTTATTTTCTGTTCGATCGCATTTCGGTTCCAGTGTTAAGTGTTTAAATTTCACTCGTTCCCCGTTCCATTCCATAGTGTTTTAGTTTAAACCAATACTCCATTCTAAAATCGAAATGTTTTAATCTGTATATTCACGTTAATGGTTAAACTATCGATTGTTTTATTAAAATGAGAATAAGTCCTGATTTCATCGATATTCACCATTCGTAACGTTATTCGAAAATCTAATTGATGCATTACTAATGGTAATAAAATTTAAAATCATTGCCACTAATCAAAGAAATCAAATCATTTCAATTCAATTCATTATCATTAATTAAAAAAATGCTAAAGAAAGTAATTTCATTACAATTGATACAAATGAAATGGTAATGAAATCATCAATTAATTAGTCCATTCAATGAATTAGTCCCATGTATGACCTAAATGATAAACCCGTTTTTTACCAAAACACGTATTTAAGTTCTTTATTATTTCATAAATGTTATATATTCTTTTACACGTGTTTTGCAAAACGCGTGTTTAGCATTTAGATAAGAATACCATTTAAATCAGCGGGTGTAGTTTCCTTGTTAGTCAAATTTGGAACAGCTGTATTAATGGAAATGTAATTTTAAAAACATAAAAATATAAAGCATATTTTTAGGATCATCATTTGACATATAGCTATTGTGAATGGTTCTTCTTGTTTACAACAGCAGTTTAAATGTCATTTTGACACTTTGTTAAACAAAACCAAAAACGTAAAAAAACACGCAGCATTCGGAAAAGTAAGTAGCAAAATAAGGAATTAATTATAAAAAAAATCCTATAAAATATTAAAATTTAATACGAAAAAGTTAATGTAATTAAAGTATAAAGAAGTAAAAACCTTAATTAAGTCTCTATAACTCTGAAATTATGTATTTTGTTTACTTTTATTGTGAAATTATATTAACTTACGTAATACTCTTGGAATTTTTTTACACTTCTCCATTATTCTTCCATTTCAGATCTTCATGGCCATTAGTGTTGTTGCACGCTTGGCAAAGAAATACGGAGCAGTGATTTTCTTTCCCACATTTACCGCATCCACCATTTTTGCTGATTGGTCTCATACCCAGGCCTGGAAAAGCCAACAAAAAGAATATTCAAAAGCACAAGAACTTTTAAAACAACAATAAACACTACAGCAATGTTGGGCATTGATAAACGTTACGTCTGGGGTGTATTACCCTTGCTTGGCTTTGCTATTGGTCACTTTTTGGATCTTAAGGAAACCGAACGTATGACAAGATTCAGAGATAAAAGTGCACTCTATGGTCGTCCTGAAGGTAGACAACAACCATCATGGTAAAATAAACCAAAATGGAATGTTTATTTTTAGTTAAAATTTTTAAAATAAACAAATAATTTAATTGAAATTTATAAAATTTGTATTCGGTGAATGAAACCCGGAATAGAATTGGGCTCGGTTAATTGTAATCAAAATAAATTATCAGGAGTTACATATTGGCGGACTAAGGCCTGTCATGGATGGTTGGTGTTCACTAGGGTTAAAACTTTTGATTTGCAGTTTTCAATTCAGGGAATGAATTTCTGTGAATTCAAAGAATTCAAATTTAGAGAATGAATACCACAACTAAAACATTAAGCATTAAAATTAAGGAATTAGGCAGCGGGACGATATAGCCACTAATATATACCAAATAAATTTTCACTAAAATTTTCATTTTTTCTATATATCAAAAGACTTGACAGATCTAAAGTTTAAAAATATTCGTTTTCATAAAGTTTAATATTTATATTATTTTTTCAGGGTTATAAATCTAAACTTGAAAAAAATCTGGTCATGGATTTCACTCCCTAAATTCTTAGGGAATTTATTCCATTTTCGTTTAATACCCTTTGGGAATTAACTTTTTGTTTAATTCCCTGAGGACTTAACTTTTTTGTTTAATTCTCCGAATTAAAGCATTTCACTTATTGCCCAAAAAAATAACTTTTCACGTTGTTAGAATAAAATGTAATTATGCGCTTGAAACCAGTGGTCTAGTGAACTTTTTTATTCTGGTGAACTTTTGATAATTCGCATCATGGAGCTAAACATGACAGCCGTTTATGTAGTAATTGTTTTTTTTTTAACTGCATATGCACTTGTTTTTCTATGAAATAATACAAACCACCTATGATAGTCATTTTAAAAAACTGATACGTGTTTTCCGCGACAGTTGTTTTAAGCAGTTAAGTATAGAATTGTAATGAACACAACTAATAAAACAGTATTTTTATAGCAAGCAGTTAGTTATTTAAGAAATACAAAAATTCGGTGTGTTTTTAAAAATTCTTATTTAGTTTATATTTTTTGTTATTGATAGTTTGGAAATAAAAATCAGAAATTTGCATTGTATCTCCAATTTTAAGTAGAATGTAGTAAATATAAATTTCTTTTGCATCGAAGAAAAAATTATTTTTTAATAAAGATAAATACCGAGAAAAAACTGTTAAAAAAACAGTAGTTTTTACCAATTTTGTCAGTTGCTTCATAGTTTTTGTAGTAAAAAGATGTCGGCGATTTTTTTTTATTTTTATTGATAACAAAAAACAAAAGAAGTTCCTTTATTTTGCATTAAACGATTAATCGATTGACCACCGTTTTTTGTCGATTAATCAACCCGAATAACCGGTTAATACATTTTTCAAAAATTTTCATGAAGGAATTAAAAAATGGGAATAAATTTCTTCAAGACAAATCGAATGAAAAAAATAGAATTCATTCAATTCCTTAAAGTTGGTCATGAAATTCATTCCTAAAATTTAAATTCATTTAAAAAAAAAATAGGAATTAGGGAATGACTTCTTCAAAGCTCTGCTATCTTATTAGTAGTTTTATATTAATACTATTTTTTTTTAAATACCCCACTGTGCAACGTTCAGCAGCGAAAATGTATCATGATAAGCTGTCATTGAGAAGGTTTGTATGCGAAATGAAATATTTTGTAGAATATTACCCACATCTTAGTACAGCGCCCTAAATTTAGATATAGCATTAATGTATACATGTTTTTTATGATTTACAACATTAAGCAGTGAGTCAATGTTTAAGCGTCTATCATGTGATAGATCAAAATAACATTAGATGATAAGATAAAATTATATAATTGTTTACATAGCAAATATGTGAGTTTATTAGAGCGATTATCTACTTTTTCAAATTTATTTTCTATTAAAAGCTTTACAAATCTATGATCTCAACATGTAAAATGATAAAATTAAATGCGCTGAACAGAAAGAAAACATTGCTTCGTCAACAAATCTATATTTGATCGATTTATTTAGTTTTTTTTTTTTTATTTATTCGATTTAACGTATTTTTTTTAATACTAATTTAAACAGAAAAGTAAAAATACATAAATTAAAAGATCAAAATTACATTTCACAAATAATTAAGAGTATAATATAAATGTTAATAATAGTAGTGATGAAAACGAAAGGAAAAATTGAATGACTGCCAACACATATTCCACAACATTTCAAAATGAAATTTAAGATATAAAAATTATAAATTAAATTGAGATTTGTTTTTTTTGTATTCCAAACTACAATATGGATCATTTAACTTTAAAGTAAAATTGTAATTGTTTTTTCTTATTAAAGTTTTTGTATTTAATCGAAATAGGGAATTAATATGATATCGTAGTTTCAAAGTAAACTAGATTATCTCTGCTGGCTAAATTTTTAATTTTAACTTCAATTGTAAGCTTCGTAATTGCAACTAGTGTAGTTGTTAATACATTTAGCTCAAGATCTTTTCTGCGTAATACAATTTAAGAAGTAGCAACTCCCAATGCTATGCCACCAACGAATGCGGTTAAGAAAATGTGTAGATCATTTATTTTCGGACCATTTTCATCACCAACCAGCTTACTGTACCATTTTTTAGCTGATTTGGATTTACCTTTAAGTAAATCTTCAGCACGATCCAATTTGCGATCAACAAATCGTTCAGCCTTATCCACCCACGTCTTTTCTTGCCCGGTTACAGCTTCCTCTACCTTGTCGGTGACTTTATCTAATTTTCGTGTTATCTTTGACCAATCGATTTCAATGTAGCCCTCTTGATGCGCAATTTCCATTAGTATGATGCCGCCGCCTATAGCAAAAGCAGCAAATTTGCCAATTTTCATTGTTGCAAAACCAGTTGCCCAACCGGTTGTTGCCCCAATGGCAATTTGTGCATAAGCAGATCTGGAGCTGATGTCCCCCAATATGCCTCCCAAAAATTTAGATGCGTCATCAGACATTTTTTCAATGTTTTTGTTGGTTTGATTTTTTTGTGATTTCGCCCAATCGCTCATAGTATATAAGACTGTAGTAAAATTCACAAGTTTATAGAATCTTTGGTGTATTTTTCGAATAAAATGTGAGATAAATCTTTAGATGATCTAATATAAATGAAATTTTCGTTTTTTTATTATATATTTTATCAATTTTCGTTTTCTTTTCTGCGGAAGAAATGCAAAGAAATAGAGTTGTATCGCTCATCAACAAACTAGTTCAACATACAAAAGTGCTAGTTCACGACTTATCACTCTTTCATATGGCCTTCACACCTAGTTCTTAAAAAGGTGTTTATAAGTTATTCACATGAACTAAATGACTAAATCTACTCTTTTCGGAATGTCAAAAAACTTAAAATTTCTATTCAAAAATCCCTAGTAAATCTATTCCAAATAGCAGGTGTCATATAGGATTTATCTATTACCATAAAACTTTATTTGGCTAAAGTGCAGTTTACGGGGTTTTGGAAATCAAAAAAAAAAAAATACATGGTCCTCTCCAGAATGAAAAAAGAAAATTTTTTTCTATCTTCGGTTAAGGGGGCTGACGCCCCTGGGGCCCTCTAGGGCCAAAAAACCGGTATTCGTAGTAACATATAAGTGGGGGTACTCTAATGAAAGGAAATTTCATCTGGATTTCAAAAATGATTTTTTTTTGGATCCATGATACGAAGCGCCCTCTACAATCGTTTTATGGCGCCTGGCCCCCCTGGGTTAAAAAAACGGAAACGGGTTTTTTGGAAAACTTTGCTTAGCAAGGCACTTCCTACGCATACCGGGGCGAAGCCTCAGCGAAGCCGAGAATTGGACTGATGGGAGTAAAAAAAACCCCTAAGCCCGGCCGAAGGCCGGTTACGCAGAAAAACTTTGCTTAGTAAAGCCACTTCCTACGCATCCCGGGGCGAAGCCTCAGCGAAGCCGAGAATTGGACTGATGGGAGTAAAAAAACCCCTAAGCCCGGCCGTAGGCCGGTTACGCAGAAAAACTTTGCTAAGCAAAGCCACTTCCTACGCATCCCGGGGCGAAGCCTCAGCGAAGCCGAGAATTGGACTGATGGGAGTAAAAAAACCCCTAAGCCCGGAATTGGTGTTATCGGTTCAAAAATAAAAATCATTTTTGAAATCGTGAGACAATTTCTTTTTATTTGAGTACCGTTTTTGTTTAATTTTATTTTTGACTTTTTTCGTATATTACTATTGGTCGAATAATGGCTCTAATTTGGAATAGGTGTTATGGATCCGAAAAAAAATATCATTTTTGAAATCGTGAGACAATTTCCTTTAATTTGAGTACCCATACGACCCTGTTACTATGGCCCCCTGTTTTTTGCCTCCCACGGGCCTCCCGGGGCCGAGCCCCTCCCAAAAATAATTTCGGTTTTTTTTTTTTTTTATTCTGGAGGGGGTCATGTATTTTTTTTTTTGATTTCCAAAACCCCGTAAACTGCACTTTTGCCCTTTATTTTGTGACATTATATGGTAAAAGAATTAACATCTTATTTGAGTTCGTCTTAAACTGCTTTTACATTACCTCGAAAACCAGTTTTAAGTAGAATCCAAAAGCAAGACATACTAAAACAATATTATTCTTTTTGGTTTTTTATTCTATTACCATATTTGGTGCATGCACAGCTAAAATTTGTTACCATGTATTCGTTTCTTAAGTTAGTTTAAGTTTTTATTCAGTTCTCTATTACCATATGTTGGTGGTAATAGATATATATAAACAAAAAAAAATGGAAAATTGTGCAATAATATTGCTGGTGTATGGGTGCCCCTATACAATAGAAGGAAATTATGAAAAAATAGAATAGCGAATTGGTGCATTAAACAAATCTCCAAAACCATGGGAAAACGAACTAGAATGCCAAAGTTTAAAACATATATGGTTACAAAATAATATGGCGTTCACACATTCCTGCCAAACACGAGTTTTGCTAATAGGGAGTTCAGACTGCGAAATTAATATTAATCCACCTTTTTAATATTCCTCGTATACATATGAATTTTTTGATTAACTGGACAGCTAAAAGATTAACTCTTTCAGTTTAAAGGTTATTTTTTCTTTTACACTCGTTTTGGTAGAACAAGTGAAAAAAAACGAGTGAAAAAATGCATGGGAAAACATGTACAAAACATGTTTTGTTTTTTTATTTGAATTATAAAAAATATAAGCTAATGTGGCACTCACACCTAAATGTCAAACACGTGTTTTTCCAAAAGGAACTTTTTTAATGAAAAAAAGCGCTTAAATACACGATAAAGTATTGTGTGACCGTGGCTTTATTTTAGATCTTAATAGGGAGTTTAGACTGAAAAGTAAAATCAGTGCAAACATAAGCTGTTAATCCACTTTTTACTAGATTAACTTTTCAGTCTAAGCTCTCTATAAGGCATGTGATGAATATCAAAAAATAAAACGATAAGTTTTGCATTCTACTAGAATTTAAAATTTTTCAATATAAAGTTGGATTAAAGTGTTTATATATCCGATTGTATTACTGAAAACGTTTAACTTATAATGTGTTTACACGTAAACTACATTCACATAGAACTCCAAAATGCGTATTTTCGTTTTCTTCATGTTGTCGACTGTCCATACAAATTTTAAATCAAAAAAAAATTAAAATACGTATTTTGGGTTTCAATATGAACGTAGTAAGTATTACATGTATTGAGCAAAACATGTGGTTTGGTATGTGAAATTGTATGGGAAAACATGTGGAAAACATGTATTGTTTTAAAACACGTCCAAAACACCTCCAGTGGAAACGTAGTATTAGTATTATTATTAAAATATTAAGCATTTGAAACTCATCGTTTTCTATATGCACACATCACTACGTAAATTTTTTAGTTTATTGTATGAAAGTTGTCATCTCTAACACGGTCGACACTATTTATATCGCAAAAGTACCATTCCTATCACAGATCACTATCTTTCAAGAGTTTGATTAAATGTATTGAGCTCACATTATTTTAATCAATAAACTCACAGTAATAAATTGTGTTTCTAATACTAAAAATAAATTACTCTGAAATGGCTAATTTACAAAAAGTATAAATAATACATACTAATTGATAAGATTTAATTTAGAAATCTACAGATTAAATTTAACTATAAATTAAAAGCCAAGACTCGATCACTAAAAAAAACACAAAACATGAACCAGAATAAAAATGAGAAATTTCCTTTTCTTGGAGTCCAAAAGCCTGTCAGCCTTACTCCATCATGGGAGGCTCAAAAATTGCCTAACGATGAACTAAATTTTAAAGGATTGACAATGGATAAAGCTAAAATGTTTTTAAAACCTCCCAACGATAAATTGAAAATAGTTTTCTTTATTTTCCTAATTCATGGACTTGGAACACTGATGCCTTGGAATATGTTTATAACAGCAAAAAGTTATTTCGTTGACTTTAAACTAGTCTCAAATGGAGGCAATGAGTCGTCTATATATGCCAACAACTTTATGCAATACATCGGATTTGCTTCTCAGATACCTAATCTGGTTTTTAATTGGTTAAACATCTTCGTGCATTTGGGCGGTGATCTTACGAAGCGTATTGTTTACAGTATCTTATTTGAGTTAGTTATTTTCATCGTTACTGTGTTACTTGCCATTTTGGATTCATCAAATTGGCAGGACGTGTTTTTTTGGGTCACAATGATTAGTGTTGTACTATTAAATATGGCCAATGGTATTTATCAAAATACTATTTATGGAATGGTTGCTACACTACCTATTAAATATACTGGTGCTGTTGTGCTTGGATCTAATATCAGTGGCCTCTTTGCTGCCATAGTACAAATTTGTAGTACTTACATATTTTCATCATATCGTACATCTGCTATATACTATTTCATTACAGCAATGCTTATTTTACTTGTGTGTTTTGATACGTATTTTGCACTGCCGTTAAGTAAGTTTTACAGATATCATGAAATTATGAGACTTAAGGAAGAAAAGCCTTTAAATAAAACGGATACCACGAAAGTGCCTTATTGGACGGTTTTTAAACAAGCTTCTCCTCAACTTTTTAATATCTTCTTTACCTTTTTTGTTACACTTTCTGTATTTCCCGCTATTCATTCTGATATTAAACCTTATTCTGACAATTTCATTATTCCCAAGGAACTTTTCACATCGATAACCTGCTTTTTGACTTTTAATTTATTTGCTATGTTGGGTAGTTTGGCAACATCATGGGTACAGTGGCCGAAACCAAAATTCTTATGTATTCCTGTTATATTACGTGCTGTATTTTTACCGTTATTTTTCTTTTGCAATTATTTACCAAAGAGCACAATTAGAACGCTGCCAGTTTTAATTACTAATGAATGGATTTATTGGATAATTGCTATGACCATGTCTTTTAGTTCAGGCTATTTAAGCTCCCTTGGAATGATGTATGCTCCACAAATGGTGTCGCCAAAACACCAAATTACAGCCGGAATGTTTGCAGCTGCTATGTTGATAACTGGAATATTTTCGGGAATTCTCTTTTCGTTTATTTTCCCTACTTTAGTTGCTACATAAGAATTTATATAATTTAGTTGCTATTTAATTTAAGATTTTATATTTTTTGCTGTTACAAACCATTAAAATCTTATGTTTTCGTACATTTTTAGCAAATCTAGTAAACAAGAATAAAAATGTTAAAGTTTATCAAAAAATGGAAAATTTTTAAAATAAAAGACTACGAAATGTAGACAAATTGCTAAATTACAATCACAATATTTTAATAATAACTCTGGAGGACAAAATCTTAACTTTTAAAAATTAACAACCACCAATTCTCTATATTTCAGGCACGCTGATTTCGATGTATGGTACAGTTTTTCCATAAAATGACTAAAGTTTGGCGTATACAAATACAGGTTTTGTTTGCATATAACGTTTTTAAAATTGAATCAATCTGACGGTTTTTTGTTGAAATGTAAAGCCAAGCCCTATATTCTTATTTAAGGTATATATTGGATTCACAAAACTTAAGATTAAACCGGCTATTTAGCGGTTTTTAAAATGTTTCCCAATTTGAATGGTTTACGCGAACTTTATCGCTTAACTAGCAGTTGACCTTAACAAATGTTCATGTAGTAGAAAGAGCCTATTAGGAAGAGGTATTTCAGCAAGAAAACAGTTATTTTAATACAGTACGAAACTCACGATTTGTCAACAAATTTTATATATATTGCAGTGTAGCTTTCCGAGATGAAACCAGAGTCCAACTTTTAGCATGATATGTGAGCACCTATGAAACATTCACCACTACTACTTTTGACATATTCACAAAGCTGGTGAATGATTTTTTAAAAACAAATGCAAACACAACAGCTGACTGTCAAAATAGGGTAAAAATTGCTGGGTATCAATTATATATCTTTTTTACGACAATGAAATGACACCTAAATCATTCTCGTTTTAACAGCGTAAATGTAACAATTTTTGTTCCATCCCCGAAACGATAATGATTTAGGTGTCATTTCATTGTAGTGTGTCGTAAAAAAAAATACATAATTCATACCCTGGACAATTTAAATCAGGAATGGCAGGCAATACCGCTAAAATACCGTTTCCGATTCAAAACCCCTTCAACTGACTACCGTTACCGAAACAATTGAAATACCATTATCCGTTAAATACCTTTACCGATATAATTAAAATATTAATACCCTTAAAATACCTTTACCGAAATAACTAAAATACCGTTATCGCGGTAACGGTATTACCGAAATAATTAAAATAGCGTTACCCTATAATACCGCTACCGACATGACTTACAAAGATCTGAAAAAAATTGTTGTAAATAGATATATTTCCTCAAAGTTTGGTCATAAACTAGCCTGTCATTAAAACTCGGGCGTAATGGGGCTAAAAATATCAGTGTGCATTAGCTGTAATTGTAAAAAGAAGAGCTAAATTCCAACCAACAGCAAATAAAAGTGAATTTAAAATATAAGCAAGCTGGGTTTAAAACAAAAATTTTTTGACGGCGGCTACAAAAAACTTCACGGCGGCTCGGCTCAGCCGCCTTAAGCCGACACGGCGCAGGTCTCTGTCCGCATGTACCCGTATTATTTAATTGGTTTCATCACGTTTTTATATTAAACGAAAATTAAAGCAAAAAAAATAAAAGCAAAAATACATTTAAAACTAAAGAATGTTAAATAATTTACCAAATAGTGCTAAAAAGACATACTAAGTGTGATGCAATTGAATATAGAAATCTCTCACAAGGTGAGTCTCCCGATGGGTTCCTTTCTACCTTATTGAAATTTGGATATGTGGCAAAGAAAGCAAATAAGGGACGCATATTTGTTAGTCCACTAATCTTAAAAAGGAGTATAAAAGTACCTAATTTTTCTTTTTTGTGCTTATTTTGAATAATTCAAAATATTGTATTCGAGAAATTTTCTACAAATGGTGTAAAAAATTAAAGAGCTTCTGGGGACGCATTAACTGGTACATATGTATCCGATAACTTTAAATATTTTTTTTTTATTCATAGAATAATGTGATATTAAAAACGGCGTTTAGTGTGTGGGAGCTTTTTTCTTAATTTCATTAGTTTTAGACATGTTTTCATACAAACATTTATTAACTTTGCCCCCCCCCCCCCCTTTTCAACCATTAAACGTGAGACTGGGCCGCTAAAAAAATGTATGTCCATAACTTTGTTTTTTCTTTATCACATACCAAATTTCATTAAGATCGGAGAGAACCCATCGGAAGACTCCCCTTGTCAATGCTCTCAATTATCTAGAATTGGATTTAATTTAACAATAAATATCTAAAAGAAACCCGAGTCTCAATCAGTACAGTAAAACAAAAGCAGTCCACGAAACATGAACCAAAATAAAGATGAAAAGTCTCCTTTTCTTGGAGTCCAAAAGCCCGTCAGCCTAACTCCATCATGGGAGGCTCAAAAATTGCCTAACGATGAACTAAATTTTAAAGGATTGACAATGGATAAAGCTAAAATGTTTTTAAAACCTCCCAAAGATAAATTGAAAATAGTTTTCTTTATTTTCCTAATTCATGGACTTGGAACACTGATGCCTTGGAATATGTTTATAACAGCAAAAAGTTATTTCGTCGACTTTAAAACTAGTCTCAAATGGTGGCAATGAGTCGTCTATATATGCCAACAATTTTATGCAGTACATCGGATTTGCTTCTCAAATACCCAACCTGATTTTTAATTGGTTGAACATTTTCGTACATTTGGGCGGTGACCTTACGAAGCGTATCGTTTACAGTATCTTATTTGAGTTAGTTATTTTCACCGTTACTGTATTACTTGCTATTTTGGATTCATCAAATTGGCAGGATGTCTTCTTTTGGATCACAATGATTAGTGTTGTACTATTAAATATGGCCAATGGTATTTATCAAAATACTATTTATGGAATGGTTGCTACACTACCTATTAAATATACTGGTGCTGTTGTGCTTGGATCTAATATCAGTGGCCTCTTTGCTGCCATAGTACAAATTTGTAGTACTTACATATTTTCATCATATCGTACATCTGCTATATACTATTTCATTACGGCAATGCTAGTTTTATTGGTTTGTTTCGATACATATTTTGCACTGCCGCTAAATAAGTTTTACAGATATCATGAAATATTGAGACGTAAGGAGGAAAAGCCTTTAAATATAACTGATAACTCAAAAGTGCCTTATTGGACGGTATTCAAACAAGCTTCTCCTCAACTTTTTAATATCTTCTTTACCTTTTTTGTCACACTTGCAGTATTTCCCGCAATTCATTCTGATATTAAACCTTATGCTGACAATTTTTTTATTCCCAACGAACTTTTTACATCGATAACGTGTTTTTGACTTTTAATTTATTTGCTATGTTGGGTAGTTTGGCAACATCATGGGTACAATGGCCTAAACCAAAGTTCTTATGTATTCCTGTTATATTACGTGCTGTGTTCCTACCATTATTTTTGTTTTGCAATTATTTACCAAAGAGCACAATTAGAACGCTGCCAGTTTTAATTACTAATGAATGGATTTATTGGATAATTGGCATTACCATGTCTTTCAGTTCAGGCTATTTAAGCTCCCTTGGAATGATGTATGCTCCACAAATGGTGTTGCCAAAACATCAAATTACAGCCGGAATGTTTGCAGCTGCTATGTTGATAACTGGAATATTTTCGGGAATTCTCTTTTCGTTTATTTTCCCTTCTTTAGTTGCTATTTGATTTAAGATTTAATATATATTTTTTTTTACTGTTATCAATTACTAAAATTTTATATTTTCGTACATTTATAGCAAAACTAATAGAATAAAAATGTTAAAGTTTGCCAAAAACAAATGGATTTTTTTTTAAATAAGACTTTGAGTGGAGCACAGGTTAAATTTGGGTCGTTGACAAATAATGTTATATGTGTAAGATAACATACAGTCTCTTAATTAGAAAAAGTCGATTTGGTATGAGCGCGTATATTGGTATATTTTTAACAGATTTTGTCTCGTTGATTCCAAATCTATTTTTCCAAAAAATGTTTTTCATTACAATAATTTTAACAAATTTGATTGTATTCTTTTTAGTTTAAACGAGCTTAAGATCATTTATTTATTAATTATTTATTTCCAATATTTCGTCTCCACATTGGGTGACTTCTTCAGGGAACAAATATTACAATTAATATTACAAAGAAGTCACCCAATGTGGAGACGAAATATTGGAAATAAATGATCTTAAGCTCGTTTAAACTAAAAAGAATAAAATAAAAGAAGATCGAAGAAAACTTAACATTTTTAAATTTGATTGTATTCAAAACAAAATTTTTAAAAGCTCCGTATTTGTCAAAGTTAACAATAATATTATTTGTTAATTCCCAATCAAAATTTTTTTTAATCATTTTATAATTTTTCTTTAATAAAATGGCTAACAATTATAATCAAGCTCATACACCAACAAATAAGGGTCCAACATTTATAGCGTCTGCTAAAGCTTTAGATTCCAATCTAATTGAATGTAATAATTATTGGAAATATAATGTAAATAGTAAAAATGAATCGATGACAATTTTACCAAATTTTGATGATTTTCAAACATTATATACCAAATGTGATCATCGCTTGGAACAATGTGCTCATGAGTACATACTAAACTTGGAAGATCAATTTAAAGATCACCATGAGTTAGTGAAAAAAGAAATGGATATACAAGATAAATTATTAGATGTCATTTGGATAGAATCACAAAGATTTTTATTATTAACACAGTTAAGCCGCATTCTATAGCTCTAATATATTTTACCTAATATGTTTGCCATTTTTACAGAAGTGGTGTTTGTGTCAAACTGTATCCGGAAATCATATCCGTATCCACTGAAAATAGAGCCCTGTGTAAGTTCCATAAAAATCTTAAACAAATAAAGCATTCAAAGTGAGTAATTTTAATATTAGTACTTACAAACTTAAATTTATTATTAATTTAAACAGCTGTCTTATAGGTATATCCTTGGAAAATATTCGTTTATTAAGGGATAAACTGAATCATTTTTGCAATCAACTTGATGTAACGGTAAAAAGTCCATTTATTTTAGGCAATTACTATTTACAACCATTAGCTAATATTCGAGAAATATTGGAAGATTTATACAATTATTTTAATATGCAGTTTTGGAAATTAAAATGTTGGGCTCAACTTTTAGATCCTGTCGATACTGTTGCCATTAACAATTATGCGGCTTTGGTTAAATCAAATACATATAATGATAATTAAATTGAAAAGGAGCTTATTAAATCTGGAAATAAGTGTATTCTGATAAATATTTTACAAAATTTCACAATTTTTTTTTTTTATTAAATTTTTATAACCTTGTGTATTTTCCCAAATTTCAAACCATACATTTTTCAAACAGATTGTATAAACATTTCTCTCAAAATTCTCTAAATTTCGAATTTTTTAATCATATCTTGAAAACTAGCAATTGGATATCAAAATCTTTACCAGATTCGTGTTCAGTATACCAAATTCAAAAAGATATGTGGTAGATTTATAATAAATTAGTTTTTTTATAAATGTCGGAAATTTACAATGGGAGTTAGCATTTATTTTCACCAACAAAAAATGTACTTTGAGATAGCAGAATAACAAAAATGTATATAAAACGAGAACAAATTATTTTTGATGTTTTGAAATTTATATCACAGACGAGTATTGTAAAGGGGAGTTATTTACAATCAGAAACTTATTTTACCAAATTTAAATTATCATATTTTGAATATAAGCTCTCGATACATTTTTAAAATAAAATTATCGAAAAATTACTCGGATTAGACGCAAAAAACAGCCAAAAGAGCTTTTTGGAGAAACGCCCATTTCATATTTTAAAAATGGGATGGAAAGACCAGTAAAATTAGGTTTAAGGGATTCATTATGTAAATAATTTTCAAAAGCTTTTCTAGACTTTACCATTTCTTTTGTCAAAATTATGTGTACATTTTTGTTATTTCGGAGGAGTTGAATTTCCATGGGCACCAGCGCACAGTGCCATATCTGGCGAATTTTTGAAGACAAACAATTTTATTTTAAAGACTTGAAAATTTGTATGTATATAGCCCACACTGACGTCAATGTTCCTAATAAAAATGTGAGTGTTTGGACCACTGCCACACCCAAATTTTTTCTTTAGTAAAATTCATGTAAATTTAGACTTTGTTCAGAAACTAAAGTTTAAACCACAATTAGCTTTCCTTTTGTTAATTTGGTTCAAAATTTGTATTGATTTTTCTTTAAATTTAAGAAAGACCATATTACATTTACTTGAATTTTAAAATTTTTGCATTTGGCAAATTTGATTTAGAAATGTTGAGGTTAAGAAGAAAAATGCGCGTTTTTTCTCTAAAAATTATAACACTATTTTCAAATCAGACTTGACAGGCGTCATCAGTGATATTTTTTTGTGAATTTTATAAAATCCTTTAATCGAATTGGCAATATTTTAATTTAATTTTAAAATCTTTAGAAAATTTCCTTTCATTTGAATATCCACACACATTAAGCTACGTGTACCGGTTTTGTGCCCTAGAGGGCCGACACCTTAACCTAAGATAAAAAAAAAAAATTCTTTTAATTCCAGAGGGGTAATTTTTTTAGGAACGCCCCTTAAAGTGCACTTATGCCTCGTAAAAATCAAAAAGTGACTATTAACTGAACAAAAGTGTAAGAAAAATATGTATGTAAATCTGTAATGACATTTATAAAATTAAAGTGTTACAAATTGTAAATGTCTTTAACAACAAAAAATAAAACTTCATGTGGCACGCGAAATATTTTCAAAATAAAATTGTTTTTAACACGCACCTTAAAAAGTCTCTCCACCCCTGATGTAGTAAATGTCATAAATTTTGTAAACTTGGCAGCACTTTCTAATATAACCTCAATTTTTTTTAGCAAAACAAACAATAAAGGCAATATAAGAACTAAAGATCTTTAATAAATTTGTTTAAAAACAATAATAGGCTTGTTTTTTTCCAATACATGTTACAAAATTTGACATTGATGGTGTTGACGCTTTTAAAATTTTTCAACGTCGATAAGTTGTCAGTTTCTATGCAAATAAAAGTACTGGCAATATTTTTTTCACTTCCATGTTAATAACAAAACAAAAATAAACTAAAAATGTCTTCTGATACACAGAGCCTTAGTGATAATCTATTGCAACAATCTAAAATTGAAGAGGAAACGACTAAACAACTTTTGCAACTGGAAAAAGAATTTCGAGAATACAACGCAACTGTTAAAAAAGAAATGCAGTTACAAAAGGAATTGGTATCGAGAATATGGGTTCTATCACAAAGATATATATTGTTAGAGAGGTAAGATTAATAAAACCGTATAAATTTGGTGCTAAACAATTAACGAAACGCTTTCAAATTTTAAGCAGCGGGCCATGTCAGTATCCTGAAATTTACACGGCACCAGCAGAAGACACATTACTTCAAGAGTTTACGGAGAAAATCCAACTAATTAAAGATACCAAGTATGTATAAAACAAATTAAATACTAAATTATAGAACAAACATTTACATTTTTAGTTGCTGCATATGGAATTCACTCAAGGAACTTCGAAAATCTAATCTAGTCTTTCAAAAATTATGTGCTCAGCTGAATATGCATATACAAAGTCCATTTATCACTGGCGATGCATTTCACAAACCAATAGCATTTTTTATTGAATTGTTTAGTGATTTGTTTAAGTATTTTCATGCTTGGATTTTAAAACTTCGTTATTCATCACACCAATTTGATCCATATAAAATGGAAAGCATAGAAAGCTATAAAAAGTTGTTAGAACCCTCGGAAGACTTTGAAGAATATCTTACAGTGGGCTTGACGTATTGCAAGTGTCTGCGTTAGAAATTTACATGTTAAATTTCTGTTTCTGCAAAACAGCAAGTTTAGCAACCAAGTTCAGCATAATATATATATTTTTCTAAATAAATGGGTTTTCACTAACACAAACACTATCATTTGGTATTTTTTTGTCTAATTTACAAAGTCTTTTAAAGACTTTAAATTTATTTCTTTTTTTTTTTTGATTATTCACTGCCCATTCCTTAATTAAAATGTTGTGTGTGTGTTAAAAGTATAAAAAAAATAATCCACAAAGTTTAAAGCACATTACTTCCCCAAACGTAGTCAATTACAGCAAGCAAATATCTAAAAATCAAAACAAAAACTTTAATTAGCAACAAAATTAGCCACAACAATATCCAATAATCTACTGTACCTTTTTGTTAAAATAAATTTAAAGCCTTTCTCCAACTTTACGCCTTACATCAAATCAAACAATGCATTTTTCTTAGCGAAGTCTTCTGGCTTCACGTTCAGATTCCAGCAATGTCAAAATATCACCCTCACGTACGGGTCCCTTTACATTGCGGATGATTTGACGGTTTTGCTCTCCAAGGAATTCAACTTTAACTTGTGTACATTGACCTTGGGAGCCAGTACGGCCCAAAACTTTGATGACACGTGCCCAAACAACTGGTTTATCCATATTTATTTAATAATTTTGTGATTTTATTAAAAAAAATTCACGTGCGACACACACTCAAAGTGACAGCCGGAAACAGAAAGAACGTATTTTCGTTAATTTTTGGCAAATTTGTTGTTTATTTCGTTAAAAATATTCGTTTAGTTAGTGAAATGTCATTTGTATTCAACACCACAGAGCTGTATTTCAGCATAAGTTGTAGTTGGTGTTGAATTGTAAAGTCACATTCACACCTGTACACAAAATAATCGTTATTCAAAAAAATAAGTAGAAACAAGTAAAAATTTTTGAGAAATGTTACTAGTTTTCACAGTTTCTTTGTTTTTACATACATCGGCAATATTTTTTTGTTATTTTTATTTATTTAAAACGAGCTTTTAGAATCCATATATTTACAAAAATGAAGCTAACTAAATATATTTATTAGGTTGGTACATGTATTTCGATCTGGTTGAAGATTTCATCAGACCCCTAAGTTTTAGAAAAGCTACAGTCTCAGGAATAAAATAGTTTTCGCATAACATATGTGTATAAACTCTGTTAGCTGAAATTATCCTAGTTTCTTGGCAACGTTTTTTTTTTGTGTGTATAAAGCCACATTCACACCTAAAAGCAAGCATGTGTTTTAATTTACTTTTAATTTATATTAAAAAACCAACCGAGCCCCCTTGGCCATATATAGTTGGTAGACCAACATTAGCAATCAATTTTATTATATCACTTAAAACTATAAAACCTTAAATATCATGTTTTCTAACAATATAAAACAGTTTGTATAAAACGGTTTTGCCAAAACACGTATTTAAGCTTCTTAATCTATTCCATCAGTTGTTTAATCTTAAACGGCATTTATACTGGATAGCAAAACACATGTTTTGCCAAAAACGAGTGGAAAATAATAAATAGCTGTTGCAATAGAGTAAAATCTTAAATATGTGTTTTTCTATTGAGTGTGAATGTTGCTTTATCCACTCGTTTTGTTTAAACTCGTGTTTTGCAATCAGATGTAGTGCTTAACACGTGTTTTACTAGGATTATATAAATCCACTTTCGACTAATCGACTTTTTGGAAAGTCTTCTAAAGAAAAATTCGAAAAGTCGACTTTTGCTTTCGAATTTTCCACTTTTTTATTGCCATATAGGTATGGCTTAAAAATTAATAAATAAATATGAACTGATTTAAATGATTTTAAACTTTTGGCAACCTGCTTGATGAGATTAGTCTTATAGTTCAAAACTTATTTGTTCGCTGACATAAAATTTTAAATTTTGGGGTATTGGAAAAACACCAATTTTTTAATAGTAAAATGTGAAAAAAATGCCTAAAGGAATTTTTTTCCGAACTTTGTTTTAAAAATTGGGTCAGTTTTAGAATTTTTTAAAGATTATTTTAACGGTAATGAAATTCGGGTTCCTTATCATTACCAGTAAAGCATAAATTCCGCATTCAGATGCCAATTAATTGATCCCAAAACAATCTAAAACATACGTTTTTTCGCAAAGTAAAAACTTTTTTAATTTCCTAGAAAGATACGCTCCACACACAAATATGAATTATAATTTTTTCAATTTATGTTTTTTCTTTAATTACAACTAATATATTAAAAAAAAAAAATTAAAATTAATGTTTGCTTTCCGTCCTCACACTAGGGTATAATATACACCAGCAGGACTATGAAGTGCGTGTCATAAAAAATAGGTGCTAGGCCTGAAGTTAGGCTTTGAAAGGGTTAACCCTGTACTCTGTTTCTATGCGCTTTTACTGCATAATAATTTACAGTTAGTTAGAATTTTTTTTTGTTTTAAATGAAAGAGTGATACTTTTACTACTTATAATTGTTACTTTACTAGGTCTTTGTTTTGTTTTCATATTTTTAAACGTGTTATTAAGAAGTAGTCACTGCGTTTGTAAAAAGAATTATGTTTGACCCTGAAAGTGTTAAAAAAGCAGGGTTTTGCATTTTTATCAAATTTGTGAGTCATTTCTGATTCTAGGCTAATGTGGGTTAATGATATGTGACGAAGTCAAAATTCCATATCTGAATAATTCTGAGTATATTAAAAGAATAAATAAAATAAAAAATTAAATATTTCAAAATTTCGAATTTTCGAATTTTGGGAATTTTTAATTAAAATACATTTTTTTTTAATTGTCCATTTTCTGGCAAAGTTCGTCATGGGTAAACGTTTAAAAAAAATAGATTTATTCAATTTGTAACATTTTGCAATATAAATAGCGGGTGTAAGACTAGGTTCACACACGGCAATTATAATTGCGCAATTCTTGAGTTTATAGAAGAGGGAGGGAAAGAGAATGATAGGGGGTACAGAATTGCCCGTACTCCAATTCCGTTTTGTTTTTTCATTCGCAATTTTCAATACTGCAGGTTGATATACGAAAATTGCTGAAACAAACTTTTCCTGTGTGA
This sequence comes from Delia radicum, assembly GCA_021234595.1. NCBI lineage: Eukaryota > Metazoa > Arthropoda > Insecta > Diptera > Anthomyiidae > Delia > Delia radicum. The sequence goes on from CM037852.1 coordinate 124,024,575, forward strand.
ACACAAGAGCAAGTTCAAAGGAGAATTGAAGAAGAATTGGGCAATTATAATTACCGTGTGTGAACCAGGAATAATAAACGAAAATCGACCAGTCGTTTTTAAAGTTACATCCTAATGAATACATTAAGAAGTCAATTTGATTGAATTTAGTGCTTGAATAAATAATATTGTGAAAAACTATTTAATAGCGGTATTCACTCTTGGTAGTAAACAACCCTTGTAGATCTGGTTAATGGTGTACGTTTGATAAATTTATCAAAATTTACCAGAACCAACAACAAAATGTATTGCACTAAAATTTACCACGCTGTGGCGAAATACCACACAAAAAAACTGTGGTAAATACGCGTGGTAAGTTTATCAGCAAAAAACAGCTGACTGTTCTGCCGTCAAAAAAAATGTATTTTGTGTTAACTTTTCAAAAAACTTCAAAATTAGTAAAAAATATCTAAAAACCCAGTTTAAAACAAAAGCATTTTGCATTTGGAAGTAATAAATTTCTGATTTATTCTTTATATTTAAATTTTGGCATTTTTTTTAAATTAAAATAATTATTAATACATATGTGGCGAACAACAAAAATCAGCTGATTTATAAATTTACCATACATTAAAAGAAGACACACACGCTTTGTTGGGAAAAAAGCGTAATAAATATATATATATATATATATTATGTCCTGTGGTTCCTATTGGGAACAAAGGGCCACAAATAGCACAAAGTAAATATAACACCAAGAGTGAAAACCGCTAATGTAAATAACTATCGTGACCTCTTAATATTTCGCAACTTTCACCATATATGAAACAGCCACTGGAATAAAATTGTATAAATTATTCTCCGAACGTTTCCTAAACAAGATTGACAATACCCCGATTTTGACGTCTCTGACACGTAATAAGATTTCGTTCAAATGACAACAACAACAGCTACACTTCGTTTTGTGTTTTCTCTTTACGCATTCGGTTTTCATACGTTTTTCTGATTTCGCTGCCGTCACATCATAAACGGGCCACTATTGCTGTTGTAGGCCGGGAAACAATATTTTAAATTTGTGTTTTTTTTTTTAAATAAAATAAAAAACTTGTAGACAAAATGAAAAATTATATGTTAATATTATTATTGGTGTTGCCTGCCATTATATGCACGTTTAATGCACGTAAGTCAAAAACATGAAATAAGAGAAGTGATAGTGAAGATTAAAAAAAAATGCAATGTGACGTTTACGTTTGTGTATGTCGGCTTTGTTGTTGTTGTTGCAGCAAACGACGAATTTTGACGTGGCAAAGAAAAACGATGTTAAAAATTGACAAGTGGAGACTGTTTTTATGATTTGTTTTCGAAATTATTGAATTAAAATCATTTCATTTAAATAAAAGGAATGCATGTTTTAAAAAACTACATTAAGTTTATTAAAAGAAATGACTTGGCGTTTGTAGTAGACCTTGATAATTGATTTAGATTTCTCTTACCGTTTTTAGCCAACAAATTCTCAGCTTTTGCTGAAGATGCTGTTGAAGAAGATATCATTGATGCTGACATTGAAGACGGTGCTGTAACTGGTGAAGATGCCGAAACGGACGAAGATTCAGATTCTACACAATCTACATCTCCCTATGCCGACACCATTCTACTCTTTACCAAACCCACTTATACACCTGGCCAACAAATGGATTTACCCGGAGGCAAACCTGTTGAATTCTTGATTGGTTTCACTAACAAGGGTCCCAATGATTTTGTTGTCGAAACTGTTGAGGCTTCGTTCCGTTATCCCATGGACTTTAACTATCACATTCAAAACTTCTCGGCAGTTGCCTATAATCGTGAAGTCAAATCTGGTTTGGAAGCTACTATTTCATATTCTTTCATGCCCTCAGATCAATTCGCTGGTCGTCCTTTTGGTTTGAATATTGCCATGAACTATCGTGACTCCAATGGTGTACAATATATGGAATCAGTATTCAATGAAACTGTTTTGATTTCTGAAGTTGATGAGGGATTAGATGGTGAAACCTTCTTTTTGTATGTTTTAATGGCTGGTATCGTTGTTCTGCTATTGGTTGTTGGTCAACAATATTTGTTGGGCTCATCCGGAAAACGTAAGCGTTCTTCTACCAAGAAAACTATTGAAACTGGTACTACTAATGATAACTCCATTGACTATGAATGGTTGCCCCAAGAAACTTTACGTGCTTTGCGTAAGTAGTGATATTTATTCAGTTATAGAAAACAAAATATGTAATTTTCTTTTTCTCTATTCAATTTGCAGAAAAATCACCACCTAAGTCAAAGACTCCTAAAACATCACCCAAGCCAGGCAAACAAAGCAGTCCCAAGCAAACACAAAGTCCTAAACCCAAGAAGGCTGTTAAACAACAATAAGTGTTTTTAAGACTTGTATGCACCTCATGGTCCTCTTTTTTTTTATTTGGATATCATATAATTTATCATTTATCATCTTAAGATTTCCAAAAAAACAAATCCCAACTGTTTCTTCCATTTCCTCCAAAGTTTTGAGATTCTGTTACTATTTAAAAAAGAACGTTGTTGTTTCTTTCTTAACAGCAGGCTGTTTCATCATTACAGTTGATATAGACTTTTATGATCATTTTTATACATATATTTTTAAGTAATTTTATATATATATTGTCTTCATTTATGGAAGACTTCCTCCCTGAATATGGATAAAACGAAGTAAAAGTCTTTTTATGGAGCAGCTTGTTTTTTTTTGTCTTATTTTTTCGTGTTAGAAATGTTATTTTAAAAGAGTTTAAAATCTTTAAGTTATTTCTTCATATTGTAAGTCAAACTGAATACACTTGACATTCTAAAAAAATGAAAGCGTATTTTTTTTTAATAAAAACTGTAAAAATTACATTCAACTGATTTTTATTTCTATAAATATAATTTTTTATTTATAAAATTACCCTTGTAGAAATTGCCCACGGTACAAATAAAATAGTACTGGTACAACACTCTTTTTTCTCAATATGCCAGTACCAATCAAAAAGTACATTACCAGTACTGTTTTCTACGAATTTATGACGTTGTTTAAATAAGCAATTTCATTAAAATTTGATTATTTAATATGTAGTGGAATTACGAAAAATCGATTTAAAAAACTCTTATTTAACAAATTCATTAAATCAGGACAAAAAAGACTAGATTTAGGCACTTTTTAAAAAATAAAAAGATAACAAATTAGATTTAAAAATAAATTTAACGAATAATCGATTTAACAAACTCCAATTTAACGAATTCATTAAATCAGGACAAAAAAAAAAAACTAGATTTAGTCCATATTTAAAGACAAATTATATATAAAAACAAATTCAAACAAATAAAATAAGCTAAAATCAAATAAAACAATAATAAGTATGTTCAGTAATTAAGCACAAAAAAGCACAATCACACTTTATTTATGAACTCTCCCACTTCAGAAAGAAGTTTCCCACATTTACTTGAAACTTACAGTAAGTGTTGTCTTATAAAATAAAAGAACCTAACAACTATTTAAATTTTTCAAATACGCGGGCGTATTTATTTATTTATTTATTTATTAATCCATATTGTAATACAAAGCCATGAAAGCCAAAAAACGTATTACATAGCAATACAATCCTGAGTATAATACTTAACCTAATCTATACAAATAACTTATGTAAATATAAATCATGCATAAATAACTGCACCCATCAATTTAACTTATTGGCTCCCCAGCCGTAACAAATTATAAAAAGTACTATTAAAAAGAGATTCAGTTAAGTAATTATAATCCGGTAATTTTCACAACTCATATCAAGCAATAAGAATCATAGAAGCAAGTCCCAAGATAATTTAACAGCTACTGTACAGAAAACATAAAAATCTATCGCAATAAACTTGAGAAGTGCTTCATAAGCTTAAGGCGAAACACATTATTGGATTGCGAAAAGATACGCAATTCATGCGGTAAACAATTCCAGCAGCGAGCCACCCTTACAATAAAAGACCTCTCAAACACAGAACACCTGATTCTAGGTATTATAATTTGCTTATTCCTAGTAGACCGCGAAAAAGTAAATTCTTTACATAACAGGACAGGTATGCCACTTTTAATAATGCGATGAAATAGGAGAACATTACGGTACTTAACGAATTTATCAAAGTGGCATCCTAAGAATTTCTTCACAAATTCAGAAATATGTTCACGTCTACGGATATTAAACACATACCGAACCACAGCATTAACAACTCGCTCCAATATCTTTAAGTTCGAGGCAATGGTCCCTGATACCAGCTCAAGTCCATATAAGATCTGCGGCATAAGAAGTGCATGAGCTAGTCTACATTTAACCTGAAAAGGCAGAAAAATATTCGTGGAATATATTCTACGTAAAGTACAAGAAACCCTACGATGTACAGATTCAAAATGAGACTCATAACTAAGCCTGTTATCAATGATAATACCCAAACACCTATGTTGGCTTACAAAATCGATCTTAGAGTTCCGAATAAAAATCTCAAAACCATTCACAAAGTTCTCTGACGATCCAAACAATATAGCCTTAGATTTAGAAGGGTTAACAACCAGCGAATTACTAGAAGACCACAGGTAGATCCCATTAAGGCAGTAGTTAATATTAGCCTCTAATACATCGGCAAAATCTCGACCAGTACTAAACAAAAGCAAAATATCATCTGCAAATAAAAACGGCTTACACATACTAGAACTTAGAACTGCAGGTAAATCATTAATGTAAAGTATAAATAAGAGGGGGCCCAAACCGACCCCTGAGGAACTCCAGATGTAAGTGAAAGAATACTAGAAAGCCTACCATCTAAATCTACAAACTGTGATCTATCACATAAATAAGACAATATGAGTTTACAAGCCGACTTTGAAAAGTTGAAGAATTCTTTAAGTTTTATAATCATAGTAGAGTAACATATAGAATTAAAAGCTTTGGTTAAATCAAGAGAAACTAGCACACTTAATTTATTGTCGTTCTCACAACTTCTAATAGCATCAGTTAGATTTAGCAAAAGCGATGTAGTATTATATCCTCGGCGAAAAGCATACTGAGAATCAAAAATTTCATTCCTGGTAGAGATAAGCATTTGATCCTTAATAATATGTTCCACCACCTTGGACAGCGCAGGTAGAATAGAGATTGGTCTCAAATCATCAGGACCATGAACAGTACCAGATTTCGGAATAGGAACAACCCGTGCAATCTTCCACGCCGAAGGAAACACGGAAGTGGTCAAAATAGCATTAACTAAATGCAAAATAAGACCAGAAATATGAGGATAAATAAGTTTCAAAAACTGAATGGAAACATTATCAACACCAATTGACTTGGACTTTACCTTATTTAAGGCTTCAAAAACTTCATATTCAGTAACACAATGAAAAGAAAATGCACCATCCATATCGTCAAAATGATCAAAATCTACTTCAAAGTCCCGAGCAGGGCCTATACCACGAACAAAGTACTCATTCATTACATTAACATCACCATCACAAACGATATCACTAGAATTAACGCATCCAGCTCTCTTTAATACCTTCCACATTCCAGAAGTATCCAACCCCCCAAACAGTTTAGCGTAATGCTTTCTCTTTTCCCTTCTAATGGTAGATTTCACTCTGTTTCGAAATTTACAAAAAACACTCCATTTATGACTTGTAGGATCAGTTTGATACGCAGAAAAAGCCAGATCTCGAAGAGATCTTGCCAGCACAATAGTTCTAGCCTTCATCCAAACATCATCACCGGATGAACGAAAAAAACCGCCTAACAGGCACAAAAGTATAAAGATTCTCAATAAGAGAATCAAATAAAAAGCATTTATTATTAACACCAACCGCCTCAAAAATTTGTGAAAAATCAAAATTCACCAAAAAAGCTAATAAGCCATTCCAATCAATGTTATTGAAGTCAAGGTACTCAACAGATGAATCAACACGTTCTAAATTCATTTTAAAAGATGAAAAAATAAGAGCATGATGGGAAATAGATGGACACTGCACCTGACCAGAAATATTAACCAAAGAGCTATCACTCACTAACATAAAATCAATCAATGAGGTAGATTGATGTTGCACATCAAAGTGAGAAGGCCTAGTATTGTGGCAAATGGACAAGTTAGATCTAGTACAAAAAGAATGTACTAAATTAGACTTTGCTGCAATGAAGAGGTTGCAATTAAAATCGCCAACAACTATTACATTTGAATAATTAAGGAAGAGCTCATAATGAAGGTCCTCAAACTTACCAAAATCAGCAGGCGGTGGCAAGTACACTACACCAAATAAAACTTTACAACTCCCAAAATACAGCTCTAAAAAAAGTGACTCACATTTATCAAATATCGAAACTTTAGACACAATTTTAAATTTAAGTTTGCTAGAAATGTAAATTCCAACACCACCACCCCTTGCACCCACACGATCATTACGGCAGAACTTGTACCCAGGTATCTCAACAGAAAGACTCGAAACATTCTTAGTTAACCAGGTCTGAGAAATACCAATCACATCAAAAACAGAACCACCAATCACACTCTTAATTTCATCAAATTTAGAAGTTCTAAATGCAGGTTTCAAACTGTTACAGTTAATATGAGCAACATTAAACTGTCCCATATATGGTCGCAAATTCTGCCTTAAGATATGAGTTGTCACTAACTACCGGACCAAGATTTTCATTAAAAGACATCAAAGTTAAAAATTACGGTTACAGTGGGGAACCAAAAGTAACAAAATGATTGAGCAAAAATATCAGTCAATATATACATTTTAATACTAATCCTGATAAATATTAGACAGCCAATAAAAGCAGCATAAAAAGTTCTAGAGCAAGAAACAATAATTAATTATATTAGTTTACAAAGAAACTGAAACATTGAAAAGTTTTTAAAAAAATCATTATCGATAGACTTTTCCATGGACTATTGACTAGTGACATATCGCACTTGATCAACAAGAGGGTATTAACTCGAAATTTTTAAAATATCACTTTTTTCAAGAAATCAACTAACAACATCAATATCTATCTATTGTAAAACGTATTCCGATTAGTCTTTCATCTCGAAAACAGAGTTCGAATTTAAACACAATCAAACGTTTTTCTATCGTTCTGTTTTGCTTTTTGCTGAAACTCAACACAATCATTTTGTTGTGCACAGTAAACATAAACAGAACATTTCTTTATTTTCATTTTGATTTGTAAACAGAACACAAACACTTTCACAAACTAGTTTTCGATGAGAGACCGAACTAAACGATTTTGTTCTGTTTGGCAAATATTTAAAACAGTTTGATTTTGTTGTGTTTATGGAATGGAACAAAACTATTCGTAAACCGTTCTTAGTGTTTATGTCATATTACAAGTGAAACAAATTTTCATTGAATTTTATGACAAGATTCAACGGATGAGTTAAAGTAAAATTTCATAAAACTAATGCAAAAAAAACATTGATAACATGCAGAAAAATCATTTCTTTATTTTGGCAACCACAACGTTAAAAACGCGTTTTAATGTTTAAATTGAATGAACACTAAAAAATAACCACTACGAAATAATAATGTTTGACGAAAGAAACATTTTCGTTTTGTTCCGTTTGTTATATTACAAACAACGATTTGAGCACTTGTGTTGTGTTTATAAATACGAACGAAACAATAGAGATCGTTGTATTGTTTTTTTTGATAGCAACGCTATGTTAGTGGTACATACATTTTCGAACTCTGCTCGAAAACCACTTTTGAGACCATTTTCATGATAATGTAGTGATTACCTTTATTTCAACAAAAAGGTATTATTTCGAGTTAATACAAAAGTTCAAATAGAAATGAATCGTATATTTTCATAAAAAAGGTATTATTTTGATTTGAGCCTTTATTTATGTTAAAAATAATCAAACTGTTTTATTTATATTTGGTTGTATTTTGAGATGATACTGTTTTGTTGATAAAATTTGTTTTATTCTATAAATTTAAATCGATAAAATTTCAAAAAAATGGTATTAACTCAAAAAATTGATTTTTTTTTTGCAATGAGTGGTAAAATTTAAAACAAAAACAATGTATATATATTTTCAAATGGAATTTGCTTATTATGATATGTTTGAATTTTTAAATTCTGTTAAAAAGTGGCCATAAACAGTTTTTTGACTCTACTGAAAATTTTAAAATTTTGAGTTAATACCCTCTTGTTGATCAAGTGCGATATGTTTTATAAAAATTTTAGAACTTTGCCTAAAATTTTCTTATAAAAAAACAAAAAATCATTATATCTCAAAACATGTAATTTTTTAGTGTTTCCAAATTTAGTTTTTTGACAAACCGTTTTTTTTTAGAAAGGTTAAGGAGTAGAATAAACGTTGATCTCTTAAAATCATAAACACTATTAATTTTTAAATCAGACTAGACTATTTTGGAAAATGGAAAAAGTATGGATCTTCCAAACTACTGGTCCAATCGGAAAAAAATGTTCACAAAAATTGAAAAGCGGGAGCTAGCCTTTAAGGAAAATGTTTCTGCAGTCACACTGTTTTAGCACAGGGTGTGCTACATTGTGTCAAAGTTGACCATCTCGGGTATATAAAAGTTTTAAAGGGTTATAACATTTACAAATGTGGACCGATTTTACTGATTACCCAGGTGAAAAAGTTCATATATTGTCATTTATGGCCACATATATGAGTTCATATATGAATCCATATATGTTCGGATCCGAAATTTGAGGGTATATGGACATATATGCTCATATATGGACATATATTAATGTTCATATATGGACATATATGAATGTTCATATATTGTCATATATTATTACTTTTCCTATATTCTCGTATATAAAAAAGATTTTTTAGTTTTTTTTTCAAAAATATTCTGTTTATTAAAAAATACAGCTATTATAATTCTATATACATGTTACTAAATACAGGATTTTTTTTTTAAAACTTAAAATATACTTCAATATAAGAATATTCTACACCATTTTTAATTGTATCTTAAAATTTAAATAGTTCTGTTTAGTTTTCCAATTATTCTGAAACACAACTAAAAATGGAAATGTGGGAAAATATTGCTAGGTCTGTCAAAAAAAACAGAGTAGTATTTGGAAGATGACAAAGCCAATTGTGACAATTTTTTGTTGTTGTTTTGGTTTTTCTTTGATATTTTAAATTTTGAATCTCGCTCCTAGACGAGGACAAGAAATTCTCATTGAGTTTGTGATTTAACATAACAAATATCTCTAGAAATTCTAATAACAAAGTCCCCTGAAGATTTCTTTAGGCAGGAATGAAATCCGGATAGGGACACGCCTACATCAGATTGCTTTTCACAATTTGTTAAATAAGTTTTGGGATTTTAGCACATTTAATTACTATAAATGAAAATATTTTATTTTTTAAATACAAAATATAACAAAATAAGTAAATCAAATTAATTCATCTGGTTTAACCAGTTTTTGAATACTGAGATAAAAAACTTTGGCTTAAATAAAGTTTAGCCGTATGTTTCCAAAATTAATGAAACTCTTCCACGCTGAATCTGACGATGGTAAAATCTTTTGGTGGGTGTTATTTGGGAGGGAGGGGTTCAAATTTGAAGTTTTGTTTTGCGATTTTATACAAAAGTTTTGAATGGATTGACATCATTTAGGCATCATTGGAAAAGTGTTTTAAATGTCTTTTCAAAGAGTAATTTATTAACCCATTACGAGTCAGTTTAACATTTGGTATTTTTTTAATTTTTTCCTGTTTTTTCAGAATTTTTGTATAAAATCGCAAATCAAAATTTCAATTTTGAACCCCTCCCCCCGGAAAGGGGGACTAATTTTCTGCAATCGTATTTATAAATTAATAAAACATTAATTTATATATTTTTGTTAAGAATTCGTAGACCGGCAGAGTAAGGTTTAAAAAAATCATCCTCATATATGGTCATATCTGATCAAAAATTAAAACATATTAACCATATATGAATTCATATATGGAGATATATGGCATATATGAACCAATATATGAACCAATATATGAACCAATATATGCAATATATTATCATATATCATCATATATGGTGTCACACATATCCATATATAAACTTTCCATTTAAATGTATTTACCCATATATGCTCCCATACGTTACATATATGTTCATATATGCTCATATATGGAACCATATATACCCAAGTGAAAAAGTTCATATATGAACTTTTTCACTTGGGTACTTTTTTTAATCTAGGTTACAAAATCTAGCAGAAACATGCTTTATGTGACACAGTAGCTCTTATAGTTTAAACAATATTTGACTTTGAATTTCAAAATCTTCGTTTTTTCTCCTTAACTTCTTTTTTATTTTTGCCAATAAGTTATCATAACTATAAGAAAATGCTTACAATATTTTTTGTGTGATTCTTATTACTTTTCTTAAACTAACTTTAAAAATTTTTTTTAAACTCAAAAATTAAAATGTGTCCTGAAAATGTAATTTTTTTGGTCACATAAGGGGTTGCTTAATTCAACTTTATTTTGATGGCATTTTTTATAATATTTTTTAACATATTTTTAAAGAGTACACTTCAAAAATGCTTAATAGTGTAATTTGAATATCCGGAAATACATATTAGACATATTCTAATGGGTTTGCCTTATGATTTGTTTATAGTTATTTTTACATAAAACCTCAAAGTTCAATGTAGTATTTCTAACTCAAATGAATTGTATATTTTTTGGGTTGTTTTTACGGTAATGTTAAACATTTATTTCTAATATTTTTTTCATATTGTTAAAGAAGACTTCTTTATATTCAAATATTCAGAGTTGTGTTTTTTTTTTTGGTTTCGAAACATTTAATTTGTCGTACGTAAGTGAAGTTCGTGCTGACATAAAAATTATTGTCAAAATCGCAGCAAGGACCCGCCTACCTGTCATATATCCTGAAAGCTCAAAACGAAATAAAAGCTATAGATATTATTGGAATGTGACGAAAATTGGCATATTTTTTAGATTTGTATAATAAGAATGATAAATATACTTGTAACACTTAAATAAAACGTATAAAAATAAGCATTAATTTTTAAAGCTTTTATAAAAAACATTAAAATAAATTTCAGGATATATTTAGATGTTTCCTTACTTGTAATTTACTTAAAATCATTTTTTTTTTGTTTTCAATTTATAACGAGCTTTCAACCTCCGTATATTTACAAAAATAAAGCAAATCAAACATATTAGCTAGGTTGATACTAGTATTTCGATCTGGCTAAAGATCTCATCAGAACCCGAAGTTTTAGAAAAGCTAGAGCCTATATAATAGGCAGAACTTTAACAAAAAACCTATTAATAATCAATGTTGCTCCATTCTTGTCTTCTTAGTAATCAACCACGTGGTTAGGTCTTTTCCTAACAAGCATCATGACGTTACTAAATTTTGAAGACCAAAAATGTTCTATTTATATAAAAAATTTTTAGTGTGTACTCTGGCTCAAGTAATATTTTTTACAGTTATATTAGTTTTTTGTTTTTATATACATCGAGATTATTTTTATGTTATTTTCAATTTATAACGAGCTTTCAACCTCCGTATATTTACAAAAATAAAGCAAATCAAACATATTAGCTAGGTTGATACTAGTATTTCGATCTGGCTAAAGATCTCATCAGAACCCGAAGTTTTAGAAAAGCTAGAGCCTATATAATAGGCAGAACTTTAACAAAAAACCTATTAATAATCAATGTTGCTCCATTCTTGTCTTCTTAGTAATCAACCACGTGGTTAGGTCTTTTCCTAACAAGCATCATGACGTTACTAAATTTTGAAGACCAAAAATGTTCTATTTATATAAAAAATTTTTAGTGTGTACTCTGGCTCAAGTAATATTTTTTACAGTTATATTAGTTTTTTGTTTTTATATACATCGAGATTATTTTTATGTTATTTTCAATTTATAACGAGCTTTCAACCTCCGTATATTTACAAAAATAAAGCAAATCAAACATATTAGCTAGGTTGATACTAGTATTGGTTTTATATAAATTTCAGTTTAAGCATATTTTAGATCTTGCCGTATCCTTGCTCAGGAATATACATACTTTTACATATACAATCGTAGCTGCATATATAAGAAATATACCAACTTTCGTCACGTTCCAATAATATCGTTAACTTTTATTGCATTTTCAGCTCTCAGGATATATGACAGGTAGGCGGGTCCTTGCTGCGATTTTGAAAAAATTTTGTATTTTTACATGTTTAAACAATATATACTCGTGTACCAAATTTCACTTACGTACTACAACTCTTTCTATTTTTGGCCACTCGTTATATGAGTTGACACAAATTTAAAATTAAATATTTAGAAAACAGAAAAACATCTGTCTGAAATTTTTCATATCGATTAAACAAATTACGATTTTTCGTTCTGAAATTAAAAAAAAAAAAAAACAGAATAGCCCATAGAAAAGTATATCGATAATGATTAATTTCGAAATATTACAATGTTCCAGTTAAAGCCCGTATGACACTGTATAGTTTTTGTATTGACAATCTAAATTAAAGCAGTACAAATATATTTTTACTTAATTTTTTAACTAGTGTAAAGAGTACGAACACATAGTGCCAAATTGTAGTAAATGTCAAAACAAATACTTTTGTTATCGATAAATCAGCGAAAAATTGGGATATCTGTCAAAAGTGCAAACGAAAATTTTGAACTTTATCTTGACATTTCTCACAGGCAAATAAGTTTGTTGTCAGTTTTTTGTAAACAAATAATAGTACAATTAAAAAAAGAAAATGAATAAAAATATTGCACTTTGTGGTTTTGTGCACAATTTAAATATGATCCAAGTTTACAAATTGTATATATGTTTCATTCGCACATTAATGTTGTTTCTTTCTCCCAATACATCTTGAAACTATACAAAAACTATACAGTGTCATACGGGCTTAAGTGCAGTAAATTCAAATATTAACAAACTTTTCCTCAAAAATTTACACTTTCTAGAAGTTTGATACCGCCTACTTCGCCCACTTATTTTAAAAATTTAAAAAAGTAGTTTCAGGAAGTTCTTATACTTTATAGGACATACGCAAAAACCAACTAGTGTAATAGTCCGGGAGCTGGCTGCATTTTGGTGCTAGTCATTTTATGATGGTCGATTTGCATTTATATAACAGATTTGGATAAATAAAACGTCGCACAGTGGTACATTTTCAGAGAAGGCGGTCAAAAATCTATAACTTTTGAAAGAGTCAACGAATTTCAATGTTAGAAAGGCTAAGCCTTAAGCTTTAATTTAAGATATCGATCGTAAAAATCGAGTGATTATTAAATAATATATTAAGGATTAAACTTATATAACATCAGTTTTTGCTAAATTTTAGTGCAAGACACAACGTTTTTTACAACTATGGGCTGATAACATATCTTAAAAGTAGACAAAGTAAGACACAATCGTTTTTCAAAATTTTTCCATTCAGACACTCAATAAAATAAGTCAGTAAAAAATTTAGTAATTATAATTTTATAACCATTATGTTTCTTTAAACATATGCAATGGTACCACACAACGTATGAGCTATATTTTAATGCTCATACGCAGTGTGGCCCTTACAATAACGCATTATGAATCAACTGATGCGTTTTCAACCCCACATGTTTAAACCGATATTTCTATTATTGGAAAGAGATAATTGAATAGTTTAAAAACTCTAAAATAATTTTAAATCAAGACTACAATCGTGTATAAAAACTGTTATATAGAGTTCTCATATATTAACTATAGTTTTTTTTGTTTTGACTTTGATTTTGTTGTTGTTTTGTTGTTTTGACATTTTTTTCGTATTTTTAGCATGGATTATTATGAGTGTAGATACTATTTGGATTTTTTCAAGTTATTTTTTAAAAATCATTTAAAAATATACACACAGAGAAAAATTTTGCTATTTGCCAACTGATATTCGGGTACTGAGGCTCAAATTTGCTTAATACGCATTTCAGTCGGTTGGTAAAACTGAACATTTGTATTCACAACAAAATTCGCTTAATTTAACTGAATTTTTATTTGCAACACCCAAAATATTCAGAAATCTCAACTAAATATCATTGTACTAACTGAATTTATAAGTTGTTAACATTAATACACACTTTTTAATTCGGTTGGCACTTCATTTCTCTGTGTGTAAATATATGGTTTTCTAAATATGTTAAAGTGAAACTATGAATTCGTCCTAAATATTAGTAATAATATTAAAATATTAATATTAAATATTAGTTCTGCAGTTTTAGGAGAATGTGTCCGATTTTAGTATGCATAAAGTTTTCAAACACACAAGCTCGAATATATGACAACATTTATTCATAACATATCATTTATAATCGATACCCTGGCAGAAAAATGCATCTGGGCAAATGATCGGCTACGGTCGGTTATTAGGTACACATGGGATTCAAAATCTCGAGACTTATAACAGTGAAATTTCCTATATTTTTAACTACATTTGCAGTGGTTTTTACCTACATAGTATTCTAAGTGTATATTTGTGTATTTGGGTATTTAAAAAAAAATATTAGTTTGTTATAATTTTTATTAAAAATAAAAATTATGTTTTTTTCGACCTTTAATTGTGCAATGAAAATGAAAATTATTCAAGTTCGAGGCCATACTCTATATTTCTTCATTAGGATATTGTCCTAACAAATAATCTATAGAGTTTTTTGTTTTCAAATTTATTATTTGACCCTTTCAGGAATGTGTTGATAGCTCTATTTCGGGAATTTTCTAGGTTCCCATCATCAGAACACGTTTTGAAAGCGGTAACAATCCCATGCCAAACATCAAACATACATATGAACTAGTTTACTCACTACATGAGAACTAATATACATATGAGTTTGAAGTTAAAGATTATAACCATTGATCAAAAAATAAATTGAAAACTTGTTTGATGTGCAAGATCCACCTCTGGTGGATATTCAATACACGTTTTTTGTTTCTCTCTCCTTTTTATATTTTGTTTACTTTGTAAGCAAAACAGGGGAAGTAAACTTGGCGGTACTCTGCCTTTTATACAAGTTTGTTATAATTTTTATTAAAAATAAAAATTATGTTTTTTTCGACCTTTAATTGTGCAATGAAAATGAAAATTATTCAAGTTCGAGGCCATACTCTATATTTCTTCATTATTTATCAACAATTGTTATGCACTTTTTCGAAATGTTTTTAAATCGTTTAAACAACTTATGTAAGGTTCTCCCAAAAAATTTATGTATACAATTCTGGGAAATATTAAAATATCTGTATTTTTACTATTTTTTTTGTAAAAAAAATTAATTTTTTAATATTGTTGTAATAATAACCTCTCAACAAACTTCACTTGTAAAAACACAATAAAAAATTAAGAATTAAATTGATAAATTTATGCTTGGTTAAAAAATCGGTTTTGACACAACGAATGGCACATTTTTGGCTTCAAATCGGCACTAATCAAAAATATCGAAATCCCTTTATTGGTTCTGGTAACTTTATTTTATAAAATATTTTTTTAATTCGAAACTGAACCTTTTTTATTAAAAAAAATTTCAATAAAAAAAAAATACTTTTTTTTATTAAATTTAGTTTTTTTTTAACATTTATTTCAATTTTCAATTAAATTCAAACTCATTGGTTTCAAAAAAGACCTCGATGATTATGAAAATAGTGCACCTATCAAATGTCCGATTTAATTTAAAAAATATATTTTCCTTTAGAAAACATATTTTCCGTATGTTTGCGTGAGGGCAAAATAAATAAATAAAAGACAAAAAAATAGATTTTTGACGAGAAAAAGAAATCTCTAATTGATTAAGAAAATTAATATATATTACCGTCGGTTACGTGTGCGGTGTTAGGTATCCAAAAAACGAATCGTATAAAAAAAGAGCAACTTATACTAAACCGATGAGCAACAATGCTTAAGTACCGTTAACGGTTAAACTCGTTAGAATCTGTGTAAAAACTCCCTACAAAGTTGTACAAAAAGGGGAGTTAAAGAAAGATCCCAATCGAAAATTAACCCATGAAAGGCAAATGTACCAAAAATGTACTTATAAACGTAATTAATGATTTGTACTTAAACGCAGTATTAATATTTAGTTAATTATTTTGTAAAATTGTTTGTTTTTAATATTACTTTTATGTTTTTTGTAAAACACACAGTGCACTTTTTTAATACTGTGAGTTATTAAAAATAATGAGCATAAAAAAAAAGATATTTTCAGCTTTACGTCTTCTGATTTTAGTAAAACTAGGTTTAAATATTCGCCTAGTTATTGTAGAGTTAACACATTTTTTTCTGAACCCGAACTTGCACACAAAAAAAAGTTTGCAGAAACTTAGTAAAAAAACTAAACTAATTATTCTAATTTTTAGTATAAAGGTATTTTTTAGTAAATTTTTTTTTTGCAATTCAAATAAAAATAACTAAAATTTTAACTAATTTTAGTGGCTACTGCAACTAATTTAATTTCACTAACTTTTGAAACCCGATTTGTAAAAGTAAACAACAAAAAAATTACTAAATATATTGTTTTTGTAAGCTAAAAATTATTTTATAGAGAAAAAACTTAAATATTATTTATGAACATTAATATTAACTAAACCAAGGGAAAAAAGTTGAATTATATTGAGGAAAATGTTTCGTAAATCTTTTGTTATCAGCTATTCATCATATGTATGAAGTTTTCATAAATACGATTAAGAAAATAATTTTATTCATGGTAAATTAATTGTATTCATTGTTGATAAGATTAGATCAATATATATATTTTTTATATTTAGAAAGGTTGAGGTTAAAAAGAAGAATATACGCTTATATATAAAAATTATACAGACTATTAATTTTCAAATCAGACTAGTCTAGTTTCTGCATTTCATTTTTCAAATGGACAGGCGTCATCAGTGATTTTCATTTAAATTGCATTATTATTTATGTCTTATAATTGTCAGATTGTACCTATATGAAGTTTGTTCGCTTACGCAAAAATTTGTACAAATTTGTAAAAGTTTTTACTGGAAGTTGTTCGTTTACATAAATACTCAGTAATAAATAGTAAGAAGAGAGAGTAAAGTGACAGGTTGTTGACAAAAAACTTACAAGTTTTTACTGGATAAATTTTTGCCAGTAAGAATTTGTAAGACGCAAAAAACATATGATTGAAAAAATGTGCTTCTATTTTTAGTAAACAAAAAAAAATATTAAATTAAATTTTAATTGTCTATGGATTTAAAGTGCAAAATATTAAAAATTAACTATGGAAGAAATTAAAAAAACATTCTAAATTATTTCTGGTCGACAATTTCAATTAACTTTTATCTTTTCCATAGCGACCAGTTGATTTTTTTTAATATTTGGTATTTAAAATCAGCTGTTTTATATATTTTACAAATTCTTACAAATTTTCCGTTCGTTTACTTTTTTGTAAATTTGTCTTATTCTCTGTAATTTTGTTACTGAGTAATTTTTACTGGACTTTACTGGGAAAGTAATCGAACACACTTATGATAAATTTTTCAAGAACCTGCCTGTAGTAAGAATCTAACATGCGTTTCTTTTTACATTTCAAACGTAACAATACCAAGTCATGACCGCTTAACGATCACACCCTAGTATGGCATCGAATGCAAAGCAGCTTAATCCTATTAGTTTTTCTGTTATTGTATATTATACTCAGAAGTGACCAACACTAACAAACACACACATTCTATTTTTAGATTTTTGTTTATTTTCTAAACTCCTCCGTCTCTATTTCACAAACAAAGTGACGTATGGTTTTTACGTTCAGGGTACACTTCTTTTGCGTTAATGTTGAGACATCGCCACAGGGTAAATTTTGTAATCTGTTTTAGTACAGTGTTATTTTAACGTCATATAAACATTCGCAAATAAATTTTTTAGTTTACAAAAAATGTTTATGATTAATTTACAAAAAGATATATTTTTTAAATTAACCTAAAATAATTCTTCACCACTGGTAAGGTCTCTAAATATTAATTTAAATTCCGAATAATTATGTAAATTAATGGCGTTTTCTTTTCTGGCAAAAATGTCAAATTTTTTTTGCACTTTGCCCTCAAATTACCTTTTTGTGTTCTTTTCTAAAATAAGGTAAACACTCTGAGAGGGTGCCGTGTTTTTTTCTGAAAATGTTGCCTTATAAAAGGCAAAAAATGCAACATTTTTCTGCCCTAAAAAAATTTACAGGGTTGGATGTTGCCCTGTTTTTTGGTTTATCAATCTGATGTGTATATATTGCAAAGTTTTTGGCGAGAAAACTCTCACCTTGGTAGCAGAGTGGTAGTGTGCTGGCTTCTGACACAGAAGATCCCGAGTTCGAACCCATATTGGTATCATATTTTTATATATATATATTTTTTTTTTGTTAAATTTAATTTACGATTTTTTTTAATTTGTTTTTGCTATTTTTTACATTTTTTTCTTTTGTAAGTATTTAATAATTTTTTCAATCTGAAATTCGCTTACAAACAAAATTATAAAAAAAAATTTAATTGAAAAAAATGTATGGAGCTAAATCCAAATTTTTTAAATAATTAAAAAAACAAAAATTAATTATTAAAAAAAAACATTAATGCCCATATTTTGTATTTCCCCTGCGTTCAACGCTTCACCTACGCCAACACAAACGCTAAGTAAAAAACATGTTATTTTATAAATCACATAAAACAAAAAGTTGAGAAAACCAGGTTTTTTATGATCTGGTAACTCCATCAGCTGTGATTGTGAATACAAATGTAAATACAGCTGGTGAAAATTTAAAACAAAATTCAAATTTGTTTTTATAGCTTTTTTTTCATTTGTTTTATTTAAACATACAGTTGTGTGGAAAATAATAGAGCCACTCCAAACCTCAATTTCAATACTTAATAATTTATACAGATAATAATTTTCTTTAAACTTTTTTGTTGTTTTTTATTAAGTATTATTGTAATATTAAAAAAAAAAACATAAATTAAATATTTGAATTCATTGCTCTAAAAATTAAAATAAGAAAAATTCGGTATATACAATTATTTTCTCTGTGAAAAAAAATAAAGCAATCTAAACAAACCTCCTAAAATTATTAAAAAGAAAATATAAATAATATGTTTAATAAAATAATTGCTTACATAACTGCTTCGTACTTAGTAGAACTGCCCTTATATTTTATTACTGCGAAGCAGCGCTTCGGCATAGAGTCAACTAACTTTTGACAAGTCGTGACTGGAATATTCTTCCATGCAGTCTCAACCATTGTCCACAGCTCATCTTTATTTGAAAGATTCTTTCCTCTAAGACATCTTTTAACCTCGCCCCACAAGTTTTCGATGGGATTTAGGTCTGGTGACTGTGAAGGCCGTCCCAAAACCTTCACATCGTTGTCCCTAAACCATGCCTTTGCCAACTTCGATGAATGTTTTGGATAATTGTCCTGTTGGAATATCCATTCAAGCGGCATTTCTCACTCAGCATAAGGCATCATGACTTCTCTTAAAATATTTGTACAACATTTTGCATCCATTATATCCTGTATGCGATATAAGGGTCCGACTCCATAATATAAAAATCATCCCCATACCATAATATTACCCCCTCCATGTTTAACGGTTTTAATGGTATATTGAGAACAAAATTCTTTATTTTGGGTCTCAGAACTTGAAGAGAACTTCGATCCGAGTTAAATAAGTTAACTTTGGTCTCATCCGACCACAAAATATTACGCCATTAAGATACGGGCCAATTTATGTAAATTATGGAGTCATGACTCTATGCCGAAGCGCTGCTTCGCAGTAATAAAATATAAGGGAAGTTATACTAAGTACGTAGGTATTATAAGCGGTTATGTAAGCAATTATTTTATTAAACATATTATTTATATTTTCTTTTTAATAATTTTAGGAGGTTTGTGTAGATTGCTCTATTTTTTTCACAGAGAAAATAGTTGTATATACCGAATTTTTGTTATTTTAATTTTTAGAGCAATGAATTCAAATATTTAATTTATGTTTTTTTTTTTATATTACAATAATACCTAATAAAAAACCCAGGGACCGTAATCATTATGAGTTTTATAATAAAAATTACACAATAATGATTATATTATGAATTTTAAGGATTTTCTTCAATGGTAATGAGGGGGACGAAACTGCGGCAGTCTGGTGTATCCCTTGTGTCCGTAAAATTTTTCAATAAATATGTTTTCTTCTTCTTCTTCCTGTAAAGAGACTAACTAAAATGATTATTTTTGAGTTATATTAATAAAAATCAACCATAATCATTATTGTTGAGCAAAAAAAATACAATTCAAAAATAATCATTATTTATGATTTTTATTTTTTTCGCTCAAAATAAAACTCACTTTCATAGAATTTTTAAGGTGCATTTCACAAAAATTCTCGAACTTTTGGAGTGTGTTCAACATATGATATGTTGAATTCCAACGAGTTGCAACATCAAGCAATGGTTGCGGCAATTTATTATTATTATTAATATTTATTATTATTATTAATAATTTTAATAATTTTAATATTGTGCTCACTTTGGAATATTCCTTATAACTGACCGAGTTAGTAATAGTATTTTACTCGTACCCAATTTAAACAACAATGTATAAAAAGACTAAATATTCGTAAAATTAAAAATTATATGGAAAAAACTTAGTATTAGTTTGTTTTCAATTTGAATTATAACAGCTTGCAGTCTTCGTGACATTGATTTTTTATTTTTTTTAAATTGGGTATAGATTTACATACCAGGAAATGCCTTAGTGGCGGGCATCTGCCTAGGGGGTGGAGAGAGGTCAGGGTAATTTTTATACCCAAGGCTGGTAGGGCGGGCCACTCGAAACCGGGAGATTACAGACCTATCAGTCTGTCTTCATTTTTGCTGAAGACACTTGAGAGACTGATAGATCTGTATCTTAGAAGTAAAATTGATACCCATCTCATCAGCAACGCTCAACACGCTTACCTGAAAGGTAAATCAGTTGAGAGTGCGCTTCACGAGGTGGTGGGCTACATTGAGCACGGCCTGAGATACAAGGAGTATACTCTTGCTGCGTTTCTGGATATAGAAGGGGCCTTTAACAACATTAGGATCGAGGCCATTAGGGATTCGCTGGTGGGGCTGGGTGTTAGGGGCTTTCTGGTTGAGTGGATAGTCCGTATGCTTAGCAGCAGGATCATCAACTCGAGCCTGGGGGATCATAACGTAAGGAGAAGGGTTACCAGAGGGACGCCTCAGGGGGGAGTTTTATCTCCTCTTCTGTGGCTGCTAGCGGTTAACGGAATTCTCAGGACATTTGACTCCAGGGGAGGGAAAGTCGTTGCCTACGCGGATGACATAGTACTGCTGGTCAGGGGGACATTTTTGCCCACGATCAGCGAGATTATGCAGGTGAGGCTGGGCGAGCTCTCGGCATGGGCGAAAGATAGGGGACTGGGGGTAAACCCCAACAAGACTGAACTGGTGCTTTTTACCAGGAAATATAAAATAGAGGAGTTTAGGAGGCCAGTGTTAGATGGTGTCGAGTTGCCTCTATCGGACTGTGCGAAGTATTTGGGGTGCTTCCTAGACAGCAAATTGTCGTGGAAGAGAAATACTCAGGAAAGGATGAAGAGAGGCCTCAATGCCTACTACACATGCAGAAACTCCATCGGTAAGAATTGGGGACTAAGACCGGATATGGTAAACTGGATTTACACGTCGGTAGTTAGACCTATTCTCACTTATGGATGTACTGTCTGGTGGGATGCATTGAGAGTGGATAGCTGTAGGAAGTTGCTCAACAAGGCCCAAAGGAGTGCCTCTCTTGGTATCACAGGTGCGAGGAGAAGTACTCCACAGGCAGCGTTGGATATCATACTGCATCTATCCCCAATTGAACATTATGTGAGGAGTGTGGCTGCTAGGAACTTATTTAGGCTCTACGAGTCTGCGCTGGTAAGACCTAGGAGAGATGACCACACAAAAATATTGTACGAAGTAGGACTGCTTGATCATGGTAGTAGTCTCGAGGGAATATCGGATCATATGATATTGACCTTAGACTTCGGTGGAACACCTCCGGTGGACTTCCCGATTAGGGAGGTCTGGCGTGGATCCAATGTGCTGTTTGAGGGGTGGGCAGTATTCACGGACGGATCCAAAATGGACACGGGCACGGGTGCCGGTGTTTATATTGCTGACACTGACGTGAAAAGATCATACAGACTCCCAGATGAGTGCAGTGTCTTCCAAGCGGAGATCCTGGCGATCTGGAGGGCGACGGAAGTGATACTGGGACACATCGTTGGGGGATCTAGGGTGACAATCTATGTCGACAGTGAGGCGGCACTCAAAGCACTGACAAACTACACGGTGCGCTCGCGCCTGGTCGCACGGTGTAGGTGTGCTCTGAGGGAGCTCATGGAGGCATTCACGGTGAGGCTGTGTTGGGTACCCGGACACTGCAAGGTGGATGGCAATGAGTTGGCGGACGAACTTGCGAGGGAGGGTTCAAATCTGGACTTGGCGGTAAGAGACGGGGGGGTAAAGCCCCCTTTATGTTACTACTTTGAGGTTATACGGAAGGGATTCCGCGAAACCGTTAACCAATCATGGAGGAACAGAATGGACTGCAGGGTGTCTAGGGCGTTATGGCCCGCTTTGGACGCAGGGGCAACCAAGGTTCTTC
Source organism: Delia radicum (assembly GCA_021234595.1). Classification (NCBI taxonomy): domain Eukaryota; kingdom Metazoa; phylum Arthropoda; class Insecta; order Diptera; family Anthomyiidae; genus Delia; species Delia radicum. The sequence goes on from CM037852.1 coordinate 124,047,284, forward strand.
TAGGACTGGACAGGGAAGGTCTCAGGACCCTTACGGGGTTCCTGACCGGTCATTGTGCTGTCAGGGCTTTCACAAGCAGATGGGACAGGGACATACCGGATTTTTGCAGGCTGTGCGAGGACGTTGAGGAACTGGAGACGGTTGAGCATATAATGTGCCACTGTCCTAGGTTACAGGGTCTCAGACAGAAATGGCTAGGAGATAGATTTCACGACGAACTCGGGTGTGTCGCTGGATGCAATCCAGTTGATTTGCTGAGATTTGTCAGGGAGATAGAACGGCTGTTTCTAGTAAGGGGACGTTAGGATCCGGTTTCTGGGGAGTAAATATATACTTTCTACCTTTCTTTATTTTTATCTTTCAAGCTATGTTTTCTGTCTATTTCTACTCTTTCTCACCGTTTTTTCTCTGAAGGGATTCACAATGGACCGTATTGGTCTCCGAGTGGAGTTGTGCCCTTGGGTACATAACCCTTCCTAACCTAACCTAACCTAACCTACATACCAGCTTTACTATTCTTAATGTCCAGTATACATGCATATTAGGGCTATAACAAAATTTTTGGCATAGTACCACGAGTTGCTCAATTAAATTATACAATTATTTTGAGCGAAAAAAATAAAAATCATAAATAATGATTATTTTTGAGTTTTATTTTTTTTGCTCAAAAATAATGATTATGGTTGATTTTTATTAATATTACTCAAAAATAATCATTACAATTGAAGAAAACTTTAAAAATCAGAAATTTAAAAATCATGACGGATATGCAAAGACTGTCAATAAATAATAATAATGGTGCAATAAATTTTTTTATGTCTGTTCTAAGTGATTGATTTTTTGATTTAAAAAAACGAACAATAATCATTATTTACGGTCCCTGAAAAAACCACAAACAAGTTTAAAGAAAATTATTATCTGTATAAAATTTTAAGTATTGAAATTGAGGTTTGGGGGTGGCTCCATTATTTTTCACACCACTGTATTTTTTTAAATTGTGATAATTAAAAAGCAGTTTTTTTGTTTTATTAAAAAATATTACAAGTGGTAAATTGTTAACATTATAGAAAATAAACACAGAAAACTAAAATATTTTTTTTTATTTTGTATTTGTGGTTATTTAAAAATATATAAGCTAACGCTTCAAAAACTTGGGTGTTTAATTTGACAGTTCAAGTGATAAAAAAAAGTAAGCGTTGTGTTTTACACAATTGGCTTTTTCAAACATTTGAGTTTAAAATAACGTAATAATCAGCTGTTGCAACGCGAGCAGTCACTTTTTTGAACTCGGTGATTTAAGAAATTCAAATAAGGCCAACGCAAGGTGAAGTGAGGCGTAGCGTTTTACAAAATAAGGGCATACATTTTTTTTAATGTTTGCTGGGATTCGAACCCGAACCTTAACAACACTAAAAAACAGATTTGTTTAAATAAATGTAATATGTGACGATATTGTGTTCTATTCTGATTGCAAAAATGCTTCATTTTAATGGGACTAGGGCAAAATTTGAAAAATGTTGCACATTAAGAAGGCAACACTTTTTTCCAGAAAAGAAAACACCATAAGAAGCATCTATTGATATTTTGTTTTTCCATTTGAAATTAAAAATATATTATTTGGCATTCGGTTTTTTTTTAGAAACTCAAAAATAATTTAAAATTCAGCAACATCACTTTTAAATCATTAATTTCATATTAATTTTCACTGGTTTTTTTCAAAATCTTAAACAGAATTTTCTGAATTTCAAACATGTTTTTAACTAAACATTATATTTCCTGAATTTCAGTAGATATTTTTTGAAGATTTTTTTTTTGACCATACTTAAATTAACATTTTCTGAATTTTAACTAAAACTTAAACTGGAAAATTTCAATACAAAAAGTTTACAAAACTTTCCAATTGTAGTAAAAGTAATAACCTAGCGAAACATAGTGCTTACCTGGAAGCAGTTCTGGAAGGCATTATTTAATAAATAAGCGCTCCCGAAACAGTTCCAGAAGGCATGATTTTTGTTAACGATGTCCCACTTGGTATGTCTCTTTTAAGCAGGTGCAAGCGCTTCCTTGGTGTGTTTTAAGAAGCAATAAATTCATGCCTTCGTAGAAAATGAGAAATATTTTTTTGTGCATTTGCATTCGAAAATATTTACCTAATAGTAATTCTTTAGTAATATTTTAAATTTATCGTTAGAGCTACAATGACTTCATTCTTATAAATATAACTTAAAATATAAACTTTTGGAATGTCAATTTAATATTAAATCTCCAACATCTCACTGAAAGATAACTTATTTTAATTTTAATAGTTTTATAGAATGTTTTTAGTTTTTTTTTTTATTTTTGAAAACAACTTAAAATCAAAAACTCCAATTAAGAATTTTTAGCAAAATATGAAATTCTCAACAAATCTTACTTAGGTATAGAAATATACCAACATACTGTCGCGATTGTAAATACAACTAAATTTTAGTTGTATTTACAAGGGTGCCCAAGGCCTATGCGCTTGGTACTCATTTGTTTTTGTAAAAACACTTAGCTATAGGCTGTGTGTTTTAATACACATACAAGATTGTAAATACAACTAAATTTTAGTTGTATTTACAGGGGTGCCCAAGGCCTATGCGCTTGGTACTCATTTGTTTTTGTAAAAACACTTAGCTATAGGCTGTGTGTTTTAATACACATATAGAGCGCTCAGCACTAGCAATACGAAATACACAAACAACTTTGCCTTATTAGTTTTTTTGTCGTTCTTCACTGTATACACGCAAGCGCAAAGCAAGAACACTTTCGTATGCTTTGCTGGTAAACATTGAAATATTTTTTTCTTTTTTCTTTGTATGTATTGGTTTTTACAACAAAAAATATTGAATAAAAATTAGTTTTTCTTTAAATGTATTGGTGTTTGCTCTTCCATAAGGAACTTTTGGGCACTCCTGAACTAAAATATAAAGATTTTGTGGAATTTGAAAACTACGGTATTTTTTGCACTTGTGGATGTAAAACCATGTGTATGTGCTTAAATAAGAGTTCTTTTATTATAAATTTTACTATTTATTTTACCATCACATAGTATGCTGTTCCAATTTTTTCCTTAAAATAAATGTAAAATTTTTAAAAATACGTCTAAAAAGTGGTTTAAAAAAAGTTTGTATTTTATAAATACATTTTTTCTGAACAAGAGCTTATTTTTGTTGTTGTTGTCGGTTTGTTTTGTAATGGTCTATGGTTTTTTTCTCTTTTTAACACTTCCTACTTTTTCCGTTTGTTTTTGTCTACTATTTTAGGATCATTTTACAAGCATATCCGTCTCCATTTACTTGCTTTTTTCATGCACATTTTAACAGGCAAATGTTGCTAAATAGTTAGTTAAATATATCAACTAAGGGTTAGCAAAATATTTTATAAATTTTTTTTTTTTTTTTAAAGAGAGGCAACACTCAGGAAATACTTCCTATATTTAGTGTGTTGCTTTCTTTGGAAAGGGATAGTATAGAGATGAAAGGTGGGAAAAGATGAAGGGCTTCAGACATGGCAACACTGTAATTGCGCGAGATGATAAGTCTTAGAACAGTTGTTGCTCGACACCTGATGGAGAGTTTGCGAACTTATTGAAGCTTTTTGGTTCATAGCCCTGATTCATTATTTTTACTTCGGTGGGGTTAATTGCTATGGGAACACCGAAGGTGGACATTGCGATACGTATGAGGGATAGAAAAAACTCATACATATTATTTTGATATTGCCGGTACCGGGGATCGAACCCGGGACCTTCTGTGTAAAAGTCCAACGCGCTAACCACTACACCACAACGTCCATTACCAATTGTTTTTTAAAATCAGATCATTGATTTTCCGCAAACCGCTTTTTCTGATATTAGCAACTTTCCACCCTTCTAACTAAGAATTTTATGCCACTGCAAGCATTTTGGCTGACTTTACTAATTTTTTGTTTAGTGTACAGTTTAGTGACCCGATAAATATCAAACAAACGAGTTCATTTATTTGTTTAATAACATTTTTTGATGGTTGGTAACCGATTCGAATGCGGGTATCGGTAAGAGTAATGCTATTTTCTTTTATTTCGGTAACGATATATTAGGGGTAAAGATATTTCAGTTATTTCGGTGACGGCTTTTTAGCGTTAACAGTATTTCATTTATTTCGGTAACGGTATTTTAGTGGTAACGGTATTTTATTTATTTCGGTAACGTTATTTAAGGGATAACTTTTTTCAGTTATTTCAATAACGGTATTTTAGGGATAACGGTAGTTGGTTGAAAGGGTTTTGAATCGATAACGGTAGTTTAGCGGTATTGTCTGCCATCCCTGCTTTTTTTACAAAAAATCTGTAGTTAAATTTTTGAAAAGTAACATTTCGAATTAGGTTTAGTTTAATATATGGAGCTAGGCAGCAATTGGGGTGTTATAGTGTTCTATGGAGGTCCTCAGTTACAAGATTTGCATACGCCAGAACCCCAAATGCATGAGACAAAAAATGGGCGAGGTTAGAGTGGCTTTGGCTCCCCAAAGGTGAGGATGAATTGATAACTGCATCCCTAGAGGGGTAAAATGTAAGACCAACCCTCATTCATTTTTCTGAACAAACCAACCCCTATCGAAACACCCTAAGGGGCTCCAATAAAAAATAACATTTTAAAAAAATTTCCCAACCGCTCGAACTGCACCAATGAGTCAAATGTATAACCGACTCACCAATATTTTTTCAACCCCAACATTTTCTTAGAACATACCTACCCCTATCTCCACCCCCTAAGGGGGCTTCAATACAAAAATTAAATTTTTCCAAAATTTGCTCCCACCGATCTAACTGTCCCAAGAGTGTCCCTAGAGTAGCCAAATGTATGACCGACTCCCAATATTTTTTCAAAACCAACATTTTCTCAAAACATACCTACCCCCTATCATCACTCCCTAAGGACGCTACGATACAAAAATTAAAGTTTTATAAAATATGCTCCAACGACTCTAACTCTTCCAAGGGTGTCGCTAGAGGATCCTAATGTATGAACGACCCTAATTTTATTCCAACCCCAACATTTTCTCAGAATTTTTTTAATTTCAACATTTTCTCAAATTTCAATATTTTTTTATTAAGGTTGTATTTTAAAGGTACAGTGAGCATTTAAGGGTTAATCTGAATGTCAAACCGCATCGAAAATTTATAAGCTACTGAAGGTGGAAAATAAACCCCAAGTAAAACTTTTTTTTTTAAATAATTGACTACGTCATTATATCGCACACCCAGTTCAAAAGTGACTCAACTCAAAATTTTAATTTTTCGGGTTTATATGCTTAAACTATGCACAATACACTTGTTTATCTATAAAAAAAAAATATCAGTGTATTTTGTTGTTGCTAACTGTTGCTAAAAAACAGTTATGTCTTTCTTTATGTTTCAATTGGTATAAAGATGCAAATATTTTTTTTCGATTTCTGAAAAATTAAAAATTTTGAGTTGAGTCACTTTTGAACTAAGTGTGCGATATATAATTTTATTGATAATATTGCAAGTTTCTATGACAATAACTTAAAAAATTTGGAACTTTTATCGAAAAAAATGTCTCTAGCTGCACGCAAACTTGCGCAAAAGTATTTGGTATGCACTTGTAAAGGTGAATAATATTCACCTTTACAAGTGCATACTGAATATGGTCTTTCTCAACAAAACTAAAATTTTTGTTAAAACATATCCTAATCTAAAAATTAAAAAAGAAAACTACTGAGTAATGTAGCATAAAAAAGCATATAGCTAACTATCAGCTTATTTACCGGAAATTAAAAAAATAATTGCCCAAACTGCGCGGATTCGTCCCCAGATTGTTAAAATGTTAGACTTTTGAATTTTTAATTAATTTTTCTGAATATTTTTTTTTGAACATACCGACCCCCTATCATAACTCACTAAGGGGACATTCATACAAACATTAAACATTTGCTCCCACCGCTCTAACTATCCCACGGTTACCAGTAGAGGAGTCAAATGTATGACCGGTCCCCTTAACATTCAGCCTTAAAATTTTCTTAAAACATACCTACCGACTGTCTCTCTTTACTCCCTAAGGGGGCTCCCATACAAAATGACATTTTATAACTAAGGGGCTGGGCTTTTAGGGCTTTTTGTAGATTTTGCCCCCTAAAGTTCACACGAGCTGACGTATAAAGCAACAGCACCCAGCCAGCTGACTATCATTTTTTAAATCCTCATAATGGTAACAATTACTAAATTTTATGTTTTATATTAAATCTATTATTTTACTTATGTTACCATTTTTAATCAGATCTGTCACAAGGAATTTAAATTGTAAGATCAAATTTAATCTAGTTCCATATACAGTTTTATATTTATTTTTATTTCAAATCAATTACATTCCATTTATAAATGGCAAATGTTGTTTGAAAATTTCTTGGGGAAACTATTATAAAATACTTGTTTGAAGTGTTGTGTTATTTATTTGGTTTTTGTTAGAAAAACAATTTTTATATAAAGTCCACTTTAATTTATTTAAAACAAGCAGAAATCCATTTTCCTAATATCTGTAGCATATTCTTACTTTAAATAGAAACTTTATAATATCTTAATGCATTCAAAAAGGAAATTCAAGTTTTATTTAAAATAATTGAAAGTCTCGACGTTTTGCTATACGAACCCTCGGCTAAAACGAATTATTTCTGGAAGTCGCACAAACACAGCTTTGTAATTTCTCCCTTAATATTTTTGAATTTTCAACAATTTTCAACAGATGACACATACATTTTTGGTTAAATGTATCGAAAATAAAAGAATTTCTCAATTTTTCGAAAAGTTTTAAATTTTAAAGATTTTGTGGGAAACTATAAAAAAAAAAATGATAAAGAAATTTTACATCGGTTAATATGAACCACATATTGTCAGTTAAATTTTTAAATTAAATGTTCATGCATAATTTCATTCTTAATTAATTTCAAATCAAATGAGTTAACTTAATTTTATATAAAAATAAATAGTTTAAAAACTACAATCGTATTTGAACTTTTTTTACTTTCAAAATTTATACAAATCTCACCTTATGTGAAAAATTCAATAATGTTTTATGCAAAATTATTTAATATAATAACTAATTAATAATTTTTTTAAATTTACATAATATATTTAACAAAAGTATAAATTTAACCATTAATACGAAATTGTGAATAATTAGCGGTAATCACTCTTGATAGAAAACTTTTTCTTGGAGAAACATTATCGATTTCTTTTTCATTAAAGAGTGAGCCTCTTTTTTAGCAAGTTTGTTTTCAACACTGTCAGCTGTTCTTTGTTTACATTTGTTCTAGGCTGAACACGTTTTTCACCAAAATTTAATTAAAAGTTAAATAAGCAAAATGCCAAAAACATCAGAAAAAATTAAAATAATTAAATTTATAGATATTTTGTCTCCTCATCTGTCCATTTTTTGTTTGATTTTTCTCTTATTTTCTTTTTTATTATCTTGTGACGCTTAAAATCAGTTGTTCTTCTGTCAAAAAAAGTTTTTCTTGTTTTCTACTACAACTTACTCAAGGTTTGAGTCAAAGAAATTTCCTATCAAGAAAAGGAGAATCGAAGAAAACGAGAAAAAACAAATCCCATACATTTTGTTGTTGTATCTGTCAAAAGTTTTCTTCTTTTCTTCTTTTCTCGTTTTCTTCGATTCTTCTTTACTTTTCTATCAAGAGTGATTACCGCTATTGTATTAAATTTTACGTAGTAAGATATTATTTAGTACAATAATATCTGGTACAGATTCGGATTCAATTGTATATCATTAACTAGAAGAAATTAAATGCAATTTGATTCAATTTGATCCACGTTCATACAATTGTATGCACCAGTTTTCGGATTAAATTGTATCTGATTAGTTATTGGATCCTATATAATAAAATATTCCACCATATAATTTTTTTTACTCGAGTATACAAAAATTCAGACATCATAAAATAAAAAAGTTTTATCAGATTTTTTACATGTTGTAATATGAACGATATGCGTTCTTATGTAGACTCGTTTAAAGCTATAAAATTATAATAAATTTTATGTTTAACAATATATTAAATTAGATGAAAACTTATGGCATATCGTATAATTTTATATAATTGGATAAGGACAAAATTCAATATGATAAAATTTTATATAATTATGGCTAGGGTCATATTAAATATGATAAAACTATATGCAGCTCCATATCAGTTTTTTTTTTATCGGGTACACATACCAAAACAATTTTAGAGAGGTCAAGACTCTAGGCCCAAAACATACTTTTCTAAAGGCTTGATGTCCGTTGAATCTGAATCTCATAATTTCTCCATCATATCAGGTTTTCGAGATATCCTAACATAAGGTTTAGAAAAACCTGGACTTTTGCTATATTCAGGACGTTATAACTTTTCCGCACTATTGTTTTTAAAACTCAGGTTTACCCATTTTAATATCTTATTTCTTCTTTGAGAAATCGTCCGTTGCATTTATTGCGAAAACACTATATCAAAAAAATTTCAACTAACGATTTTTCCGGAATGGAATGGCATGAACAGAGAGAATTCCTTGAATGACTTTCAATGAAGTTTACTTCACAATGAGAACCCGATTGAAAAATACTGATATAATTATATAATTCTATCTAATTTAATATATACCCAAAGTTACCCAGGTAGAAATTGCGAACTGTATAAAAAAAAAAAAAATAGTACTGGCAAACCAATGCTATTTTTCTAAAACCACCTTGCTAAAAATTACGAAAGGTACAACTATTGCTATACTAGGAAAACACTATTTTGTTTGCAAATGGTTTGTCAATATTTTCTTTACAAATATTATAACCAATTAGAACAAATTTCTTAAAATTATTTTGAAATCCCCAAATTTTTTCAATTACCAACGTTATGTCAACGGTGGCAAGTTCTTTCAAACTAACTGTTGGTCACTGTTATTAATCGGGTAACATGATAATACTCTCAAGATTGTTAATCCCACGTCGAGTAAATTTAAAATCTTACTCGATTAATCGAGTTACTCGTTTACTCGAACAAAACCAAAAACGAGTAATTTGAATGCCCTAATGTGTAGTCATGACTTTGAAATTTGTCTACAGATTTTTTTAAAATCGTTTTTTTTTTTTTGAAATCGGAAATATAGTGTTCTCAAACCCTATACTCCAGTTTTGAGCAGTATTTTGGTTGTCAATACCTAATTTTAGACCACATGAGAGATGAGAACAAACAATTCGTAATTTAAATTTTTCTAGAAATTCTAAAAACGTAGTCCCCTAAAGATTTCCTTAGAAAATCCTGATAGGGACCAGCCTACAACAAATTATGTTTCACAATTTGTTAAATAAGTTTTGGGACTTTAGCACATGAACACAGAGAAACCATCATGACCACCATGATTCCTGTAGTATAATATAATTTTATTTACAGATACACTCACAATATATTTTCCGTTACCGATTGTAGTTTATTTAAAAAGTAATCCGTAAAGTTTGTTTTTAACTGAATAAACTATTAAAATACAAAGAAACATATTTTTCAACTTTTTTATCTGTTATTTAAAAAACAAACTATGAATTAATACGGATTTTCTGTAGCAGTTAATATTTTCGTTTAAAATCTACCTACATTTTTAAAAAAAAAATCTACATGTTTAAAAAAATAACACAAAAATCACAGTAATCTTTTTAAAAGTTCTCTCAAACGTTTTTCATATGCATAAACTGGGGATGGTAAATAAATTACTTATTTACATTTTCAGTCCAAAAAGTACCAAAGTGGCCCAGCTGACGATTAAGTGATTTGTTTCAGTAAATTTTGTTTTACTTTTTTTTTGTCGAGCAGTATTGACGGTGCATAATGTGCATATTAGAACAGAGATGGAGTTCCCTCATTGTTCCAAATTTATATGTTAAAGCACATCTTGTAGATGACATCTTGGAGATGAAGACATAGTAAAATATGGTAAAAGTCAAGTGTTTTTTAGGTAAACAAGATGGAGCGCATCAATGTTTATTGTAAACTTAAAATTAAGATATATTCTTGTGCATATGTCATACCAGTGTATATGTCATATTGGAAGGTTAGAAAAAATGAAAAAGGTTTTGATTCTTATTGGAGACACAAATGTGAAAAATATTTAACATTGAGTTGGCTACATTGAATGATAATAAAAGTGGCAGTAATATGTGCATTAATATTGCAAAGGTACCTTATCAATTAAATTAAATCAAAAAGTACCAACATTTTTACAAAAGTGCTTTTTACTTTAGTACTAAACCAAATATTTTATTTACCATCACTATAGTCTTTCTTTAGATTTTAATTGTCTTTTATTTTGTGCAAAACAAGAGTCTGTCAAGTGGGTTTGCTTAAAGTTGCAAAAAAAAAATATTTTTACAATCAAAATTGGTAAGTGAAAACAAAATTATTGTAATTTATAATATTTACACATATGTACATATGTTTATTCCAGATGTTAATTTAAAAAGCTGATCGTGCTTTTCATCTGGTAAAATCTGGAATGTTAAGGAGTAAGAAGTTGGCTTCCTGTGTTTTTTTTTTGTACAATAAGGTAAATATCCCATTACGTTTTTCAATGATATAATTGCGTTTCCTTTTAATATTACTAATTTACATAATGGTGAAAAAGCTATTGGAGTTACAAAATTTACTTCTAATTAACTATATTCAAAATTATTCCGCCATTCAATGGATTCTAACCGTCAACCTGAGTTATTCCAACCAACCAACGTGAAATTAGCACTCAACTTGCAAACTTAAACTTTCAACATGAATTAAGCAGTCAACCTCAAATTGTCCATCAAAAACTGGCAATCAGCAATCAAAGTGCTTTAAACCCCCCAACATGAGTTAAGTAAACTGGATTTACAGCGAATGAAAACTGTTCGCTTTTTTAAAGGAAATTGACAACGAAAATGTCTCATACGTAATGCCACTGATACAAGGTAAAATATGAGAAAAAAATCAAACTAAAGTTAACATAAAAGAGCTCAATAAAACACTATCCAAAAATGGTTCCTGTAAAAGATCAAATTCGATACAAAAATTAATTTTTAATTAAAATAAAATTCAGATAAGATAGCCGACCATAATTAAACTAATATCTTTCGCGGCGAAACATTAAAATATAAATTTAATAAATTTTTTTTTAAGCATAGACTCCATCCGAATTGTTTGATAAAGACTAATTTCCATTTTTACAATAACTGATAGTTCTTGGCTTGATAACAGCTCCAAATATTATCCTGTAAGATTTTAACGAAATCAGCAAATCTTCCTCATATATTTAAACTTTTTTGATTATTTTTATAGAACACCTTTTATTAGAAGTCATAAGCTCTTAGAAATAGACGAGTCGTTAGGCGCATTTTAGTAAAAAATTGGTAAGGACCTACAAAGTTGCCTCAAAATAATCAATGTTAAATGATAGTTCTTAACTGTGGTTATTTTTGCTCATTTATCTTCCCTGACACTGAAGTACAAATTTTTCTCGAGATTTTATAGTGTTTTGAGCATTACTAACGATTAAGATACATATTCTAAGACCAGCCAGATTAAAAATTCTTTAACCATTTTACTTAAAATGCCTTTATACTACACTTAAGTTTAAAAACTTTTTAGTATAGACTTTAAAACTGACCCTTAAACTCTTCGATTTTGATAAAAATTTTCTAATTCCTAAAATCGGATCTTTAGGGTATCTCGATTATATTTCCTTTATATAGATTTTCATACAATGTAATTTAATACTTTATTTCTGTTTTTAAATAACTTTATATTTTACAGAACAGAACATAACGTTAAATCAAGTAAAAATCTTTGATCGATATCATTTAGAAAAATTGTTTGAAATAGGAAGTTTTCAGCACATTCGACAACTTGGAAGAGAAGTCGAATTTATTGGAAAACTTACTGTTTCGAAATCTTCTCAAAACTTAAGCAATGTTTGTGGTAGTTTACATAATGACGCATATGCCCACTTGCCTCGCTTAAGAAATGATACTACTCCCAACTATGTACGTTATACTATATATAAATTATTTTTGATCTCTATTAACAAAGCAACTTATGTTTATTTTTAGACTTTAAATGACGTTTTCGAAAATAACCCAATTTTGAACAATCTTAAAACCTTTTACGATAAGTATTGGGGTCTAGGCAATACCGAGCAAAATAAGCTAACAAGAGCAATTATTGATTTTTATGTATCAAAAAATGTAAAACTAGAGTCAATTAGTATGGAAAATCTGGCTTGTCAAATAGTGGCATTATTTCCCAATGAATAGGCAGAAGTTTACTTTGAGAAACAAAAAAGCAAAAAGGCAAAAGGTAAACTATTTAATAGATACCAAACTATGATAAAGTTAACGTCCACAGGAAGAACGATTGAAACGTCCCATCAATATATAGAAAAGTTTTCTTGGAAATGGTAAAAACCTTTTAATATTTATTTTAATAGTATTTATGCATATGTTATATTTCTAACAGACCAAGATGCTTCCGCAATGAAATCGTTCCTTAAATATAACTTTACAGACAAGGAAGGAACATGCCAACGTTGGAAGCAGTGCGTTGAATACAGATTAAAGCAATTGACTGAATGTAGCGATGCTACTATTGCAAACATTATTGACAATTGGCCTGCTTATAAGCAAAGTTTTGGTTCCGAGCTGGTAAAAAAAATATTGATATTCATATTTCTCAATCTTTTATTTCTCCAGAGATTAAAAAAAATTAATGCGAAATACTTTGGATACAATAATTCTTTGAATGAAAAATTGCACTTAAAGATTTTTTATATCCCAGGATTTCAGATTTCATAATGTTTTTTTCTCTAAATAAATAAGAAATCTAATATGACCTATTTACATTAAGAGCGTACCAATTATTGATTGATTACGTAATAAATTACCTGAAAATTAAAAATCTTTGGGATAATTTAGTACACCGTTTGTAAATATGTAAGCCTTTGACGACTAAACTTAAACGGCTGAAGATTTTTTGAACGAAACTTCGTGGAGCAATGACTAAAAATAAAATTTGTGCTGCTTTTGGATTTTTACTGCTCCTCCTATCGGAGAAATATTCTCTAATGGACTGGCGATCCATAATGGGTTAAGATTTTGTCCATGTTTTAATTTTGTATTTTGCTTTAAGTTTTGCAAAATTCAAAAATAGAAACCATTTTGTATAAACTTAAAACTGAATTTTTAACATTATAAAAAACAAAAACGTAAAAAAACAATTTTTTGTTGTTGTTTTAGTTTTTTCTTTGATATTTTAAATTTTGAATCTCGCTCCTAGACGAGGACAAGAAATTCTCATTGAGTTTGTGATTTAACATAACAAATATCTCTAGAAATTCTAATAACAAAGTCCCCTGAAGATTTCCTTAGGCAGGAATGAAATGCGGATAGGGACACGCCTACATTAGATTGCTTTTCACAATTTGTTAAATAAGTTTTGGGACTTTAGCACATTTAATTACTATAAATGCAATTAATGTTTGTCCCGATGAAAATAAATTTAAATAAAAAAACTAATTTTTGACTTTGGATAGACATTGTAAGGCTATATAGACATCTGTCTAGTGTCGATCACAACAAGTTTTGCTAAAATCGTCTTGCATGTTTTCGTAAAATGGCAAAAGGTGAAAATGGAACATTAATAATTCTAATATTTTTATATATAAAAAATTTAAATTCGCAAATTGTGGTAAAATCTTTTTAATTAGAACCCATTAATATAATAGGGATTATTTGGACAGTGGGCTAAATTCAATAATGTATATGGCTGCTATTTGTCATTAAAGTCTTGTGGTTTGGGTATGTTTACATGATTATGATTAATGACTTATTGCTCAAGTACACTCATAGAAATAAACATAAAAAAACTACTAAAAATTAGTTAAAAATGACGTTGCAGAAAAAACAGCAGACTTTTTTGCTAAATACGAATAAAATAAGATCAGTAAAAATAAACCAGTTAATTTTACAAAATTTTATTTACTTTCGAGCCGAATTTTAGTTAACTGAAAATACCAATTTAATCTGCTATAATTAGCAAAAACCTTTACTAAATATTTGTAGACTAAAAAAAGCAAACAAAAGCTGTAATATCAACACAATTTTTGCTATATTTGTCTTAAATTTTGTAAAATGATAATAAAAACATATTTTGCTAAAAAAATTTAAACTGCTAACTGAAGTCAGATATTTATTGGAACTGAAAAAATAATATAAAAAAACTTTGAATATTTAAGTTTTTACTAATATTTAGTAAATTTTTTTGATTTTACCAGATTAATTTGCTACTTTCAATTAACAAAAATTCAGCTCAAATATAACTAAATATTTGTGCATGCAACAGATTTATTTTTTCTATTCTTATCTTACTAATATTCATATTAATTTTTGCAAAAATGTTACTAAATTTTTCTATATATTCATTATGGCGTTTCAAAATTTCCACTTTCTTGGATTTTTATAACTCTTGAAACGGAATATAAAAGCTTATTGCACAATGTGAAAATTGCAAATTTTGTTTATGCAATGTAAACGAAAGGTATGTAATTTTTGAAATTGAAATTTGTTTATAACTGAAGTCTGTATCAATTAAAAGGTATTTAAAAGACCTATCGTGCAAAAACGATGCCTATTTTTGAAGTTATTGAGGTTTTAAAATTCTGAATTTTTAGTTGTAAGGTCATATGAGTGTACCTTAACCTAATAATTTGTACTTCAATATTTTTTTTATTGTTGTCTGAAACTCTATAGTAGTGAAATCAAACCGCAAAAGAAAAAATATATTTTTTTTTGTTTCATGACCTCTTTTTTGCACAACCATCCATTCTAGCGACCTCTTCAAAAATTTCTAAAAAATCATGAAAAATCTATTTCGTTTCAAGAGTTTCAAAAATCCAAAAAAGTGGAAGGGTTTTAAATGTCTTAATATCCACGAATTGGCTAACATGAATCATCATATGTGTTCTGCTTTTTTATACACAGATTTTCATTGATTTCGATGTGCTTTATCCTGAAAAAACAAAAACGTTTTTGTTAACTGGAATAAAATGAATACCATATTACCAATATACCTTAATATGAATTTGAGCGATAAAAGGTTGAATTCAATATGGTGCGAAGCTCAAGAAAAATGGCCGAAACTGGATCAAAGTAATTTCTGTTTACAATTAAAATATAATAGATATATTAAAATGTGTTTTTCTTTTGTTTTCAGACTCTAAAGATGCAGTATTTGTATTTGTACTTCATGGTGTTTTGAAGCCGGAACGGCATTTCAAAAACACTGGAAAGCCAACTATCGCCGACTCTCAAATATCTACAATTAAAATTATTGATACCGATATTGAACTTGATTTGTACAGCGGACATCCACCATTTCTTCTAATAAACAAAAATGTTTTTAATGTTGAAGGCATATTTGTTGTAATTGACCAAATAGTCTTCAAAATGGGTTCAGTGGCCGCAGCATTAGTCTTTAATTTCAACTACAGCACTAACAGCCTCAACTTTTGGTTATTTGTTCAAAAAGTTTTATGCGGAATAGACCTAAAATCTGATTGTATAGGCAGTAGTTTACGATGCATATCATCGTTTTTTGAAGGATATGATAAGCTATTGTAAATACACTTTTTTATAATGCCTACTATATTCAGTTTTAATGGTATTATACATAAACAGCATTAGGTACCACCAATGGAATTTGTAAATACAATTTCAAATTCAAATTTATTTCCAAAAAATTCTTTAAGTCTTTGTAAATTGTGGTTTTTTATATGAAAATTCAACTGAATGTTTTTATTTACAAATCCCCATTTTTGGTGCCAATTTAAATAACTTGTTTTTTATGTGTACATAGCTTTCCTATAAGTTAGTTTTTTCGTTTGTTTTAATTTACTATACAGCGCTTCAAAAGTGACCCCTAAAATCGAAAACAACAGTACCTACCATTGATCCTAAATATTTCGGTCTCGCTAATTTAATTGGCGTAACCAGCTTTTTAACGAAGTTTTTTTTACATACAACTTTAAAATTTTAATTTTTTCTGCTAAATAGTGATAAGACCTTCAGCAAGATTTGGGTATTAAATTTGTTTAATAACTAAACAACATTAACAAGTAAATCTGTGGGTTTTTTCATATTTTACTAGATTTTACTATTTTTTGCACAATTAACCATAATATTTCGCAAAGCATGAAATCATTATTATGCATAAGCAAGAAGACAAATCTGAATAATTATTTCGTGTAAAAAGATAAAAAAAGAAAGTACTCTTTATGGGAAAAGCGCGCCTAACATTTATATGGCAGCATAACAAAAAAGGATGACCTATGATAATACGTAAATAACTTAAAATTCGCTTAAATTACGTGTATAAAAATTCATTCACAAAAGCTTTTGTTAAACTAACCCTCGCAAAAATTAACTTTTCTGGCTGAATATTCGTACACATAGTTTTTTAAGCTATTTACATATTATACTAAAAGATGAATTTAAAGGTAATCCCTTTTCGTTATGCTGCCATATAAATGTTAGGCGCCATTCGCTCTTTGTGCATGAAGTGTATTTTTTTCGTTTTTTTTTTTTGTATTTTTTATTTTTTCACGAAATAACTGTTCAGATTTGTCTTTTTGCTTATGCACAATAATGATTTGGAACTTTTCGAAGTGAGATGATAAATTGTTCAAAAATAGTAAAATATAGTAAAACCTAAAAACCCCGCGAATTAACTTGCTTAATGCTGCGTATTTATTAAACAAATTGGATACCCAAATGTTGCTGAGGGTCTTATCAGTAATTAACTGAAAAAAATTAAGAGAAAATATCATATTTTTAAAATTTGATGTAGTAAAAACTTCGTTAAAACATGCAGATTTTTAATCTTGTGAAAAATCTAGTACATAAGTGTAAAAACTGGTTATTAGCGTGGTCGAAATATTTAGGATCAATCTGTAAGGTCAGTAAGCTTGGTTTAGTAGTATTATCTAATTTATTAACTTATTCTTTTTATATATAACGTCTTATCTTTTTATTGTATATATCCTTTTGTCGTATTATTAAATATTACTTAAAATTTTTTAATATTCAATTAATCTTATTATTTAGTTTTAAATATAAATCCTAACATACATATATTATTATGTAAATAATACATTATAAAAAAAATTTTGTTTTAAATAAAAAATATAACCAAAAACATAAACAAATACGAACTCGTGTTTTTATTTCTTTTAAATTAAATTTGGTGATAGCTAAAATAAACGACAATCGTTTATTTTTACGTTTTTGGGGGTAAATTTTTGATAGTTAAAATAAAGGAAAATCGTTTATTTTAAGTTTCGGTAGTTAAATTTTTAATGGTCAAAATAATGGAAAATCTTTTATTTTTATGGATTTTCGGTAATTTTTTGATAGTAAAAAAAAACGAACGTCGTTTATTTTAACGGATTAAGCAATTATTTTTTAATAGTTAAAATAAACGAAAGTACTTTGTTTTTATCGATATTTTTAGTTAATTTTTTAACAATTAAAAATAATTGGAAATTACTATTGTTTTAAACGAAAAATCAGTAGTCCTGTTTTTAACAACTTTTTCTATAGTTTTAATGTACAAATTCGTTTGTTTCTAACTATAAAATATTGTGAGTGTACTTTTTATTTATGGTCACAGAAAATTGTTTGATATTAAGACCAAATTTTTACTGTACTAACTAATTTAATTCCTCTGTATAATTAAGTGCGGTATTTCCAACCAATTTCTATCAAAAAAATATTACAGACAAGAATTCAATAGCAGCAATCATATCAAAAATATAAAGATATGATTTTGTGTATAAAATTTAAGAGAAAAGCTGAAGTTTAGCTATAAAGTTAAAAGTTCGGCCGCCGCACTATTTTCGATTTGGGCGAACTTTCTGAGGCCGAACAGTGAATTCATTGCTTAACAACAGACTTTTCTTCAAATTTGACACTCAAAATAGCATCTAATTAGTCCAATAAACATTTTTCCATCCGCCAAATTTGTCCATAATGCTTTGAAAAACCGAATACAGACCAAATGCATTTTCTGGCCGAACTGCAATCGAATTTCGTTACTAAATTGTTAACTTAATATTGACTACCAACTGTTAATGAAAATGCGTAAAAATATTCGGTTGCAACACCAAATTTACAAAATAATTCAAAATTCAAAACTTTGTTCACCACAACTAAAAGAATTTTTTTTCAGTTGATAAGTAATCATGGAATTTTTCAAACTGTCAACAATAAAAAAAAAAAATAAAAATTAAATTTAAACGACAAATAAAAATATTTAAAAAAATTAAAATCGATTTGTAATATAAAAATACAATATATGTAGATTAGGGTGAATTTAAAAAATTTGATTTTGGGATATCATCCTTTTTTGGATTCTTTTTGACTAAAAAAGGCACAATTATTCTTGAAAAATTTTAACTCCCTCCCCTCCTTCAAGGCTGCCAAAAACCACGATTGTGGGGCCTAGTTTCTATATAGCAAAGACTATTGAATATAATGCAAATATTAGTTCACCAATCGATTCTTCACAAAAAATTAATAATGTGAGCATTTTTTTTAACACTTCCAGGACGCACCAAATAGCCACAAGAGTGGTCCGAAAATTAATTTTTTTCAAAAAAATTTAAAAACTGTTTTTTTTTTACACCGACAATTAAAACGTATCTTAAACTGAGAAAAATTGTGGAAAAACTATGTATTTAATGCTAATGGTTAAAAAGTTACTGTCAGTCGTTAAAAAGTTCTAATAATAAAATTTTTTTATTAATATTTTCATTTTACGTCACTTTACAAAATTATCTTAAACTTTATTTTTCCAAAATGTCGAGCATTTTAAATTTAGCAGAAAAAAAATCAAGACGAATTTCAGGTAAATATACGAATTTCTGTTTAATAACGCGGTAATTAAACTATTGTATAAAAATCCTTTAGATGTTCGAACGTGTACTAATGTGGACGTCTTACGTCGTTTTATGACCAGCCATTGTCTCAATAAAAAGAGAAATGTGTGTACTTCAGCAACAACTCTTGCCTCGGAATATTTGAACGAAGACAACGCTGCATTTGCCATTTTTGATGATCGAATTCCGTTTGAAGAAAAGGAGGCGTAAGCAAAAATCAAGTCAAAGAATTGTGGTCAATGGATAAAAATTTAAATTTTGGTACAAATGACTTAGTAGAAAACTGGAATGATGTCACTCCTTCTACAATCGATGAAACTACCACAGCTTTTCATTGATATGGAAGAACAGAATGAAGTTTTAAACAATGATAAAGAAGAAAATGCAACATTAACAAATAAAAATTTCGTTTTTTCAAAATCACCCTTAGATTTTGTTACAACACAAAGTCTGAAAACTTTAGTTAATTTTGGAATTAATATTTCTTTCATGCGTAATATAATGCATTTGAGTGGCCAATACACAAAAGTTTTGTAAATGGAATCAAAATGGCGTAACATATAAAATCTACTAGCATTTACACTGAACAATTGGTTGGACGAATATCACGATTGAACGATTCATGTTTATTGAAAAATAAAAACGAATTGAATAGTTTAGCTATTACCACGGTAGATAATAGTGAAAATTAAATTATTTTAATTTTTTACAAAGAAATTTTGTAAACTTTATTTAAAAAAAAAATAAAATTTATTTTGCCCTTAATAAAATGATTAACCTTTATAACTTTTTAACCGTTAGGGATAACTACATTTTTTCTTAGTTTGAAATACGTTTGAATTGTCGATGTAAAAAAAAAATCAGTTTTTAAATTTTTTTGAAAAAAATGAGTTTTTGGCCCATCTTGTGGCTATTTGGTGCGTCCTGGAAGTGGTAAAAAAAATTGCTCACATTATTAATTTTTTGTGTAGAATCGATTGGTGAAGAAGTATTTGCATTATATTCAATAGTCTTTGCTCTATAGAAACTAGGCCCCAAAATCGCGGTATTTGGCAGCCTTGAAGGAGGGGAAGGAGTTAAAATTTTTTTAAAAATTTGTGCCATAATTTTTCTTAAGTCAAAAGGATTCTAAAAAATGATGATATCCCAAAAACAAGCGAAAAAGGCATTTGAAAAAAGCACCCTAATGTAGATGTTTCTAAATTATTATTTAAACAAACCTCAGGAAGCAAAAGAGAAAACATAGTTATTAAGTTGCAGATTTTATTCAAATCTTGGTAAAGATTCGTTGGAGGTATGTTGATACAAAATATATTTAGTTCCAAAGTAGTTCGTTTATGGTTGCGTATCTTTGTACAGGTGCATCGGTCAATTTCCAGGTTTGAGCTAAACAATCCGATATAAATACACAAATTTGTCAAGTCCGTGACACAACCATTTAAATTCAAGATACACAGGATAAATCAAGAAACGGGATTAATTCATGAGCCACTTTTGGTACAAGCATGGTGAATTGTAATATTGAAATTATATTCCATACCAAAAACCACCTAAACGGATACTGACTATTTATTTTAATGAAAGTGCATTAATTGCATCATTGCATGTGATAATGTCTGTAAAGGAATATGATACAGAGCTTAATAGAATGCTGAAGATTCCGAAACACTTTATCTGAAGAAAACTCTCTTGATTTTAAAGTACATTTCTTATGGTAAATCATCGAATTTTTAAAGCTGTTTTCAAATAAGAATATTTTTAGTGTAGAATTTTTCAGAATTCAAACATTTTTCTATAGTAAAACATAAATCAATAATCAAATTTATCTAAAAATTTTTCTGTTAAAATAATAAAATATTTTTTATCTAAAGATTTTCTTTTTATAAAATCTACAGACCTTAATATTTGCTTATAAAAAAAAACTCAGATTTCGACGCCGAAATATGAAAATTTTTCGCATCAAAATATGTTTATAAAAAAAAAATAAATCATTGAATAGTGTAAGAGTTTTCTATTTGAATTAGCCAAAGCGGGAAAGTGTTTCTTCTTAAAATTCTCCTATTTTTTTTTTATTTTCCATAGGAAAACACCACCAAATCCATTTATAAGATTTAATCTCTCTTTTTTTACCTCATATTACAATTATATTTTCATTTGTTAAATAATTTAACAAATATATAAAAATAAGCTGGAAACGGTGTATAATTTCTATAAATTCGGTAGGATCATTTAAATAAATTCGATTGAAGCAACAACCACATAAATTAAGTTTGGTAGATACAATTAATAATGACAATAGGTGCAACTAAATTATTTTAATGTTATAATAGAGAATTAGTTGCAACTATTGAATTCACAAATAAATTTTTATATAGTTCATGTAACTATCAAAATTCGGTTAGCAACAAATTTAGTTGTAGCAATGAATATGTTTTCTGTGTGTGTGATTACTTAATTTCCATTTGAGGCTTTGAATAAAATGATTTGAATAATTTTTTACTCTCTAACTAGATATGAGATTCTGATATTTCATAAAAATCTAAGTGTTTGGCCTTATGTTTCCTAGTAAGTATTTTTTGTGAACTAATGTTATTTATTCATAGAAAATTCCAATCGAGAATAAAAATAAATTCTTAGAAAATTTAAAACACAGAAGTAATACAAAAGTATTAAAACAAAGAAAAATATGTTAATAAGAAAATTAAAATTGGGCAATATTAATCATGAAATACCCTACATGATTTATTTCCAAAACATTTAAAATATATTGAATT
This sequence comes from Delia radicum, assembly GCA_021234595.1. Classification (NCBI taxonomy): domain Eukaryota; kingdom Metazoa; phylum Arthropoda; class Insecta; order Diptera; family Anthomyiidae; genus Delia; species Delia radicum. Next base: position 124,069,066 of record CM037852.1, read on the forward strand.
AGGGCCGTAGTCACATTTTCTAAAATTTGAAAACTTCAACACTACACTCAAAAAAAAAAGTTTGTAAAGTCAGCAAAAAATTTTGCTGAGTCAGCAAAATTTTAGTCAGGAGGGTGCTAGCAAAAAAATTGCTAATGTCAGCAAAATCTTTTGCTGAAAATCAGCGAGCTGATTTTAGCAACAAAATTAGTAGATTCAGCAAAAGTTTTGCTAACACTAAGTAGATTAGAAATAAAAAAGCCTTGGTAAAAATTAATACATTTTTTGCTAAATTTTAGTAGACTAAAAAAAACGCAAAAAAATTGTAAAAAAAATTGTAATTTAGTTAATATATTTGCTGAAAATCATAAAACATATTTTTGTGATTCTTTTAAAAATAATTTGCAATAATTACGATATATAAAAAATTTCATTTGCCCACACTGACGACATGAATTAATTTAATATCTGAAAATATATAGAAATAAATATATATAACATAACAAAAATTTTCTTTCAACTACTTACATCAATGGTAGTCTAAATGATGCTTTCTTTTAAAGGACGCAACTACCGAAGATAATTATAGAAACGAAACGTAAAAATAAACAAAAACAAACGAAACGAAAAAAACAACCCTTTTTTTTGCAATAAGAAAATGGAACCATACAAATCTACCTAAGATGTGTGTCTTTGTATTTCGCTTTACTCTGTCTACATGTCTGTATATGTTTGTTTGTTTGCAATTTGACCACACTAAATTATTAATCTATTAACATTTATTATAGAAATACATATTAAATTTAAATATTTTCTTTTGTCTTTTATTTTATTAATAGACAATTATTTTCACAAGCCGGTGACAACGTAAAATTTAAGTTGTTTTAATCCTCAATTTTGTTTTATGTATGAAAAAGAGATACAAAAGTCTTCCATGGTTGATTTTTTTATATGTCTTATTAGAGTTGTACTTTTTAGTATCATTTTTCTCTTCTCTACTACATCTTGACATGCCGCGACATCTGCTTCATTCTGCTTATATCTTTCAATCTGGTTGTCGTCTACACTACTAATGTGCTTATCAGCACAATTTTTTTTTAGCAAAATTAATTAGTAAAACATTAGTATATTTGTAACGCATTAGTATAAAACAGTTAAGTGCTGAATAAGTATAACAAAAATTTTAGCTGAAAACACGATTTTAGCAAAAAAATTTGCTAAAAAATAGTATACCTGATTAACAAGACGTTTTACTAACTTTTGTACTAACTTATTTTTTTGAGTGTAGTTAATAAAAAGCAAATTAAAAACAAATTGCTGTATGATTTTAATTATTTTTTGGTTACAAATAGATAAAAAAAATAGTATAAATTTAGAAAATTCTTTGTATATACAATTTTTAAATCCATAAACGTTAAACATTAATTTTAAGTCCGGGTTTTTTGCAGAAAAAAAGCCTTGAACCGAAATTTTCGGAACATAATTATCTCGAAAACCAAAATAAAAAAATGTTCCTTCGGAAAAGCTAAAAAACTTAACTTCTTTCTCTAGAAAATCTCGCACAACCAAATTACACAATGTGGAAAATGAATCTAATTTCAAACTGCTTTTGGAACACCTTGTGGATTTAAGCTACAAAAAACCGAGAAAAAAAATCTCCAATTTTATCACTCAGAAACTGCAGAAACTACATAACAGTTAGTTGTGTAGTAATGCGGTTGATTTTATTTAACCTGTAATTGCAGTTGTTTTAATTTTTAATGCTTTTGACAAATGTTTTTTTAAACAAGTTCCAACAAATACAGCATTTTTGTTACATTTAATTTGTGCAGTTGTTTTGATATTTTTGTTTTATATGTGTGTTTTTTGCACACAAAATGTATGTGGCAAAAGCAATATGGCGCTTGTATAGAAATTTTTAGTTAAGGAATATGAGACGAATGATTTTTTCACAGAAGAAGACGCGTAGTAAAATTTCTCTGCTGTAATTTTTCTTAAATAAATAAAACTTAAACAAGGTTGTTCACAAGCGGTGTATTAATGTTGTATGTGTTGTATAGTCGTATCGAAAATAGTGATGGTAAAATTTTGTTTTAAAATATACAACAATAGATGATAGTGCGATACAACAATTATTTCTACACTCACAATATTTTTTCCGTAAAGACTACTGCATATACACATTAAATTAACTAAAAATCAGTTAAAAACAGGACTACTTACTTTTCGTTTAAAACAATTGTATTATTTAGTTTTTTTTCAACTGTTGAAAAATTAATTGACAAAATTCATAAAAACAATAGATTGTTTTCGTTTATTTTAATACTCAATATAATATAACAACTTTTTGTTTTAAATAGAAAGTTTTAACTGAATATTTTAACTACTAGGAAAGTCCGTTTTTTTGTTTTTTTTTGTTTATTTAATAACCGATAGAAAAGTTAAAAAATATATTTCTTTGTTAATTTAACTGTATATTCCATTGAAACAACTTTACCGATTAAACTTTTAAATAACTGTTGATTTTTTATGGAAAAGTTCTTGTGAGTGTATGTTTAGTGTACTATCTTCAAGTGTGCTAACAGAGTGAAAACCCAACCAAAAAACCAAAAATCTTCACCAAATTGAATATAAAATTTTACCATCTCTACTTTTACAGTACGACATATAAAACGCTTACCCACAGTCTATACTAGAGATAAATATGTAGAAATAAATTGCAACAAATGTTAAAATTATGCCATCTAGTGTGGATCACTCAATTGTGTACATATTTATTGCCGGCAATATATGTTGCAATAAGTAATTAGCAATATTGGTTAATACTTATTGCTAGAATATAACGTCAACCTCAGTTGTAATTTGCGTTTGACGTTTAGAGAAAATTACGCCACCGGAAAAAAATAAAGAAAAATAGGGCATAAAAACAAACAAAAATAATTAAATTAAAAAGAATTTTATAAAATTTAATGAATAATACAAATAAAACAAAAAAATATAACAATTTGGATCTTTTAAAGGGAATTTTGAAGTAATCGTAAAACAACCTTCCTCGTTGAAATTTTTTAAAATAAAGGGTCCGCCATCTAACGTTTTTTTTTTCAACTAGCGCTTATTTCGTGAATGGTAACACTTAGCTCATGTCTGATTTGACAGATAATTAGTTTTTATCCTTCCGCTGAACGAATATGGTTGTGTATACGCTTGAACAACGCTGGGAAATATTGCGACATTACTTTGAAAATCATGGTAATGTTGCAGAATGTGTGCCGATACACCCAAAACGAGTCACTGTTTGGTGCGGATTTTGGTCCAGAGGCATAATTGGGCCATTTTTCTTCGAAACTGAGCAAGGAGTGGCCGTTACAGTCAACGGCGATCTTTATCGGGCCATGTTGAACGAATTTTTGTTCACAAAAATTGAAGAGGAGGAAATACAGCTGCACACAATCGATAATGTGCTTAAGAATTGGACCGATCGTGTAGGCTACTGCATGGCCAGCCGAGGCAGCCATTTGAATGAAATTATTTTCCATTATTAACCGGAAGGATTGTACTTTCAAATAAAAAAAGAAATTTGAAAAAATATTCAGTAGTTTTTTTTATAGCATTTTCAAAAAAAAAAAGTTATTTGGCGGACCCTTTAAAAGTTAACATAAATACGTGTTAACATAAATACCCTTAACATAAGCTCGGCAATATTATACCATTATTCTGCGACGTATTTATAATACATTTATCTAAGTAATTACTAGACTATGGGTTAGTACACCTTCGGAATACCTTTAATGTTAGTTTTATAATAACAAATACAATGATTGTGTTCTTTCAGATCTTTAATATTTGTATATTAATTCAATCTGACGAAAAGGAATCAAAGAAACAATATTACACTCATAGAAATCCACCTTTACAAATGGCAGAAAAAGCTACCAAAAATGACTGCAGAGAAATGACTGCAGAAAAAACTTCAAATATTAGCATAATTTTTTGTTAAATATTAGTAAGATATGAACAGCAAAAAGAAAATATTTAAGTTAACAAAATGTTATTTATATTTGAGTTGATAACTCTGACAAAATCAACAAAAACTTTTTGTAAATTTTTGTAGACAAAAAAAAAAATCTTACAAAAGCTGTAATATCAAAAAATTTGTATTATATTTATCTTAAATTTAGTTGAATGTAAATAGCAGTATATTTTCCTAAAATCAGCAATAATATATGGTAAACAATTGCAAACTGGTAAATTCAGAAGCGCAGATTTTTATTTGTATAAAAAAAATCGTCAAGAAACTTTGAATATTTTACAAGTTTTTGTAATTGCTTTTGTCTTTATTTAGCCGAATATTACAAACATCACAATAAACTTAAAATACGATTGACGTTTGAAAGTATGTATGTCGTATCGACTACATTACATTGAAATTTATTTGAGACATTGTTAGGCTATATGTCTACTGAAAGCGCCAGTCTTATAACAAACAAATACATAATTCTATGTTCTTGAATAAAAAGGTCAGTTATTAAAAAGGCTTTTAAAAAATATTCTCTAAATATATATGGACATTTTTAAAAATTTTTGATATTAATGAAATTGACTCAATTTTGCAATACATTCTTTAATTTTGAACTGTAAAGAAAAAGACTGATAGATTTACTTCAACGATGAATGGATAATCTTATTGCAAAATTTCAGTTTTATTGATTCGTACTTATTATCAACCAAATTTAAAAATTCTGAAAATGTCAGCTGAGACAAATTCAAAAGTTTTCATGCTTAAGGGTATATTATTTGCACTTTGGACTCCAAGTTGTATAATATAAACTCACTACACTTGGAGGATTTCGCACAATTTGCACTGATGCTTTGACACCAACACCTAAAAAATTATACGGTAATAATGATTTGAAACAAATTTTTTAGATTTAAAATTTTTTTTTGCAGTTTTTTGGCTAGAAAATGGAGCGCAATTTTTTTAGAAAATGGTACAAAAATCCTTGAAATTGTGCGCAATTTGATTTATGTCGCGATAACGTGCCATAAATATACACGAAGTAAGAGCTCCACAAATTTTTCTAAGAAAAGCGCATTATCGAATGACACAGAAAGAATTTTATTGCCAGGCCCACTCGGAGTATGGTGTGATTTTAATTTTTTAACATTTTATACATTTTTGCAAAATCTTAAATCTTAATTTTTTGGTAATTTTTCTATCTGTGACGATGCCTATTATACATTTTACCGCAAAGACATTTTGGTTATAAGTCAGCGTGAGTGAATTACGCGTTACTTTAATTTAAGAGATTTTGCAATGGTACACTCTTTATTAAGTTTTACCAACAGATAAGCGGCCGCTTTCAATATTTTATCGATCTAATTAGGCGTCACTTAATAGAATCCACAATTTGTAAAGATTATTAGCGTTCTATTTATATATGGTTTTCCATTATGTTGGTCGTGCTCATATCGATTTTGCAATACAAAATTGTGTATCAGCTATAAACTTCACGAAAATCGCGATTTTTTTGAAAAAAATATGAAATCGTCCAAAGAACATACAACACGAAGTTTACATGTAGATGAAACTGCTAAAAGCTTAAAATGAAGATTAACGTATCAAATTCTTAGAAAATGTTAACCAAAAAACCTTAAAATTGTACCCTTGAAATTGTACCATGAAAACAAATTGACGTGATTTTTCTTAAAAAATCTGATTTTCGCATGGCTCCTCGAGACAAAACTATGTCTATATCGTACTTTAAGATCCGACTGTAAATACGGAAAATTTAACGAAAAATTAAAATGCTTTATATTCGAAGGTGTAGGGCACACTATTTTTTTGCCTCTGGTGGTACTGTTCATCTCTTTAACGGCTTCAGCTACGAGAATCATTGATACCTCGTTAAAACTACTTAAATTGTTGTTTTAATGGTGTACATAAGTTATTCTCTTCTTGACCGCAATATGCATTTTCTTCGAAATCCGTGGTTTAAACCGCTGTATATCAAAAACATGGCTTGCCGGTTAAAAAGTTCATCTATATGATCTATATGGTTATCTTTATCAGCATATACTAGAAAACTTAGCCTACATTTCCCACACAATATCTAGAATTCTGGAGAATTGCCCGGACAGTGAAATCGTTGTTGCTGGTGATTTCAATGTTCACAATTCGTCCTGGCTTCGCCATTCGAGTCATACAACTCCCGAGGGCCAATACGTTGAGCTCTTCGCCGCGCATAACCATCTTGCGCAGTTAGTGAATGAACCAAAACACATTCCGAGTGTTGAAGGGCAAGTCCAAAACATCCTCGACCTTTTTCTATCCTCACACCCGGACAAATATGATGTGGGGGTATTAGCACCTCTCGGAAATTCGGATCACTGCACCATTTCCGCTTCCTTTTCGTACTCCGAACTTCGGCGCGTTTCAAATTCAGCTACGAAACGCTCAGAATTTATCTATGAAAAGGCTCGTTGGGCTGAACTTAATGATTTTTATCGGCAATTCAACTGGAAACTGTGCTTTCTTGATGAAAATGTTGATGCCGCCGCGAAAATGGTGGAGAACATAATCGTTCTTGGAATGAAGTTATTCTTTCCATCAAAGCGCATTTCGGCTAAAGCAAGACATAAGTGTTGGTTTAACCAGACTTGCAGTACCGCAGTCAGATCGAGAGAGGTAGCGTTTAGTAATTGGCGTAATAACAAAAACGCCAATACTGAATTGCTACGCAAACAGGCGAGAAAGGCTTGTGCCAAAGTACTAAGTCGCGAAAAGTTTCTGTACGAACAGCGTCTTTGTGCTAAAGTTCTTTCTGCTCCTAAGGGCAGTAAGAGCTTTTGGTCATTTGTTAAAAGAGTAAGTAATAATGCTAGTTCATCTATTCCAACTCTTATGAAGGATGACCACGCATTCACTGATCCGGTTGACAAAGCTAACCTATTGGCTGATCTTTTTGCGAGAAATTCACTTTTGGCCGGAGAGCAATCAACCACTGCCCGAGCTTGGGCGGGTATCCAGTACTATGCCCAAGATATTCTTTCGAGCTCTTGCCGTTAAAAGGGTTCTTGCGGATCTCAACGTAAACAAGTCACCGGGACCGGATGGCATACCAGCACTGGTACTGAAACAGTGCTCTTCGACGCTAGCTCGTCCAATGGCTAACCTGTTCAGCTCTTCATACCGTGCAGGTGTCTTCCCTTCGTGCTGGAAGGTTGCCAATGTTCAACCAATCCCCAAAAAGGGTGCGGCTAATAACCCTGAAAATTACCGCCCAATTGCAATATGTTCTGCGCTCTCGAAGGTGATGGAGAGCATGGTCAACTACCATCTTGTAAATTATCTGGAGGCCAACTCACTTATTAGTGATCGACAGTATGGCTTTCGTAGAACTCGTTCTACGGGAGATCTGTTGGCGTTCCTGTCTGAATGTTGGAGTCGGTCTATTCACATGTTTGGTGAGAACAAGGTAGTTGCTCTAGATATTTCCAAGGCGTTCGATCGTGTGTGGCACGGCGCACTGTTATCAAAACTAATTGCCTTTGGTGTAGGTAATGATTTCTCTCGATTTATCTCGAGTTTTCTCAGAGATCGTACTATACGTGTTGTTATAGATGGGGTCTCATCCGACGAGTTTCAGTTATGTTCAGGGGTACCACAGGGCTCTGTTCTTTCTCCATCTCTTTTTCTCATCTTTCTTAATGACCTCCTTGGTCGAACTATCAATCCTATTTACTCCTTTGCAGATGACAGCAACATTTGTCATTCTTTTTCCTTCGATCGTAGGCCAAGCCTTGTTGAGGTCGGGGGCAAAAGACGGATTATGAATGACACACTCAATCATGACCTTTTGACAATCTCAGAGTGGGGTCGTGCGAACAGGGTCGATTTTAATGCTCGTAAGACTCAATGTTGTATGTTGACCCATAGGTCTGTGGACTCAACAACGTCATCTGTGTATATGGATGGGATCGTTATTGAGGATTCAGATACTCTTGATGTTCTGGGCATGAGAATACAGTGTGATGTCCGTTGGACAGATCACATTATTCAAGTATCGAAAGAAGCTTTCAAGTGTCCTGGTTTTCTAAACCGGTGTAAGAAATACTTCACCCCATCTGATCTCCTTACTATTTATACCACCTACATCCGGCCGAAGATGGAATATAACTCCCATATATGGGCAGGTGCTTCAAAGTCTATTTTGGGGCTTCTGGATCGTGTGCAACGGAGAGCATTGATGCTTATCAACGACAGTAGGGTTTCGAACTCTACTGACTCGTTGGAGCATCATCGGAATGTGGGTTGTGTGACTTTGTTCTATAGATATTACCATGGGAAGTGTTTTGCTGAGATAAGCCGACTCATCCCGAGTAACCGGGTCTCTGTTCGTACTACCCGCTTGTCAAGTAGATCTCATCCGTTTGTTGTCTATAGCCCGGCAAATCGCACAACGCATTACAGAGAAAACTCGTTTTTCAGTCGCACTAGCCGTATGTGGAATTGTCTCCCTGCGGAAGTCTTCCCTGCAAATTACAATTTAGAAAAATTCAAGTCAAATGTCCACAAACACTACTCCCTCTTTCCTCCTCCCCATAACCTATTTCCCTGATATCAACACAATGCAATGCATTAGTAGGGGCATCCCCTGAGTGTTGGTTCAACATAAAAAAAAAAAAAAATATATAGAAAGCCTGGTATTTTAAAAAACTGCTTTAATTAAAAACAATATTATTTAAATGGCTTAATTGCGATAAAAAAAATTGAGGTTTCTACTGGCAAAACATGTATTTATGTCAGCGCAAACATTCTGTTTATTATCGCATAAAAACGAAAAGTTTGCCGATAATATGACATTTTCAACAACTTTAAAATAAAGTTTTTTAACCAGGACCTTACAGATAAAAATACGAATTACTAAAAAAATTAATTTTTTTCGCTCTTACAATTAAAAGACTTATTTTCAATTTATAACGAGCTTTCAACCTCCGTATACTTACAAAAATAAAGCAAATCAAACATATTAGCTAGGTTGATACTAGTATTTCGATCTGGTTAAAGATCTCATCAGAACCCGAAGTTTTAGAAAAGCTAGAGCCTCCATAATAGGCAGAACTTTAACAAAAACAACCTATTAATAATCAATTTTGCTCCATTCTTGTCTTCTTAGTAATCAAGCACGAATCAAGCAGAACCCGAAGTTTTAGAAAAGCTAGAGCCTCCATAATAGGCTGAACTTTAACAAAAAAAACCTATTAATAATCAATTTTGCTCCATTTTTGTCTTCTTAGTAATCAAGCACGTGGTTAGGTCTTTTCCTAACAAGCATCATGACGTTACTAAACTTTGAAGACCAAAAATGTTCTATTTATATAAAAAATTTTTAGTGTGTACTCTGGCTCAAGTAATATTTTTTTTTCTATTTAATAGTAAAATTTAACTAGAAATTTTAAATGTAAACGACTTTGTTAAATAACTGACCTATTGGTCATGCTTTTATTAATAAAATAACGTTTATTTTTTTTTATATATCTCCAATATATCGTCATTCTTTTGAATGGAGATATATAAATGGAGATTATATAATAAAGGATAATTATAAATAAAAAGGATATTTTATAAAAATTAACTATTTAATTAAGTCATTAATTTCAAAGGTCGAAAAATATTTCATAGCTTATAATGAAAATGTAAACTTACAGTTCAACAATTTATACTAATTGTACGTTTTGAGTATTTTATATTTTTATCTGTAAGGTCCTGTTTTAAAAAACTTATAATCTTGAATTTGTCCACAATGTTTTAGTTTAAGTAACGGTTATATTTATATACTTCTATTAAATGGGTTTATAAAACTGATTAGATACACCATTTTTATATGTTTCAAAATCTTTCCTGTCATATACACTCGTTCATACACTCGTTCATATAAGGCAGGGGTGCCCACGGCCTATGCGCTTGGTACTCAATTGTTTTTGTAAAAACACTTAGCTATAGGCTGTGTGTTTTAATACACATATAGAGCGCTCAGCACTAGCAATACGAAATACACAAACAACTTTGTCTTATTAGTTTTTTTTTGTCGTTCTTCACTTTATACACGCAAGCGCAAAGCAACAACACTTTCGTATGCTTTGCTGGTAAACATTGAAATATTTTTTTCTTTTTTCTTTGTATGTATTGGTTTTTACAACAAAAAATGTTGAATAAAAATTAGTTTTTCTTTAAATGTATTGGTGTTTGCTCTTCCATAAGGAACTTTTGGGCACTCCTGATATAAGGACTCAAATATAATTCCTTATATGTTCATATATGACCGTTTTTTTGCACATAAGGAATTCCATATACTTCCATTTGCCCATATTTGTCCCTCTTTTGCGAATATGAAATAATATATACTTTAATATATGACCATACCTTTTGCAAATATGATATCTCATATACCATATATGTACATATATGAGTAACGTTTGCATATATGGAATCACATTTGAAATACTGCTTTTTGAACCGCGGTTTTTGAAAAGAATACTTTTTGCCGCGAAGAAGTGAATAACTTGTGGGTACTAGTAAAACCAAAATTTATATAGCTTTAAAATGAGGTATGAATGATTATCTTAGCTTAAAAACATATGGAGGATTATGTACGACTACTTTTTTAAAATTTTCGAATAGTTATTTTTCATATTATGAAACGCGATATTTCAAGATCTGCCTGGATTAGATGTCTTACATTTGGACGAGGTTATATTTAGTTATATGACGTCCATCTTCTATACCAAGTTTGGTTAAAATCAGAAAGGGTTGAGGAAATCGAGTGGTTAATTTTAAATGTTTCAGTCTAATAAATAATTCCGGCAATGAAGCATTTATAGAATTTATGAAACAGTTTCATAAATTATTTTAATTACGATGTGAGCAAGATTATTCAAGTTCAAGATCCGCTAATTTAATGCAGACTTTAAGTAGAAAGGGTAACATTTATTCATATTATAAATTATAAAGGACAAAGATAAACGCCTTACCCGTATTGTTTTATTTCCTTGATGAGAAGTAAAAAACAAAATTGGAAGAATTGAACTAATTCAAGTCAAAAATAAAACATTTTTAACTGATGTGAGCAAAGATTATTCAAGTTCAAGATCAGTTGTTTTTTGTTTAAAAAAAAACCCGTGCAATGCGTTTCAATGAATTAAAAATGTCTTCATCTGCTAATTTAATGCAAAATTAATTAATAATTTTTATTTTTTTTAACAAAAAACAAATGATCTTGAACTTGAATAATGTTGCTAACATCATAATTTATGATAAAAGATCGAAAAATATACTTTTGGTTTTAACTTTTTAAAATTTATGCTATAAACACATAGACCACAGCAGACTGCAGAGCTACACGACTACAAATGCCGTTCACTGCAATCGTCGCCGTGTGGTCAGCTACTTATTATTTTGGAAACGACAGCAACATAATAAAAAGCTGTTTTTATACAAATGAATTTTTATTTCAGTAGTGCCAATTACATTTTTTTTTTGCTTTATTAAAATAGAACAGCATGCATGGCTGTAGACACGTATATAAAGTTCACTTAAAATACAATTACTTATTTATAATACATTATTATAACGTGTAAATAAATTTATCTAACCCCTCTTGAATATTAATGCAATTATACCATTTAATGTTGCGACGTTTTTTGTGTTTAACAAAATAAAATATTTTTAAGCACTAATTTGTTACATATTTTGTTTTATTGTCAACACTATTTTGTTTTGCAGCCAACAAAAATAGAAATTATCCTAAGTTGACTACAGCGGCAAAAGTAGTCGGGTAGCCGTGTAGTTGTGTTGGTGCCAAAATAATCGTTTTCATATAAACGTGTGTATTTTATTTTTGACAGGCTGTAGTCGTGTAGCTGCAGTCGCCTATGTGTTTATAGCATTAAAAGTAAAATGTTTGAAAATTTGTTAGTGTGAAGAAGTTTTCTTGAATTAATAAAACTTTTCATGAATGTCTTGAGAAATGCATTGGAATTAAGCCCATGAACCGCTTCATATGATTTTTTAAACAACCCAGCAAAACTTTGGTAATGGGTGCGGTAAAGTAATGCATTACCTTGTAATGTGTACTCCTTAAATGTATCATTATTTTCCAACAAGAAGTAATGAGTTACCGATAATTGAACACTCATGGATTACCTTGTAATGAGACCTCATTACATTTTACATTACTTCAAAACATAAAATAATGACTTACCGATCATCAATTACATAATGCATGAATTATAAACGTAAAGTAATTTGTAATATATATTTTTGAAAATCTATTTATAGACACATTACTTTGTGATTTTTTGTACGCATAATGGTAAAGTGTATATTTTTGATATCACGAACGAAAACACGAAGCACAACAACTCATCTACATTTTAAGCAATAAAATATTGTATGTATCGATAGCTCAGTTGGTAGAGTTCTCGCCTAATTAATTGTTAAATACCAGAGACCCCAGGTTCGAATCCCAGCATGACCATGTTATTTATTTAATAAAAAAAAAGTTATTTATTTAATTAAAAAAAAATATCTGTAAAAAAAAATTTTATGCATTTTTTTATGAAAATCTATTTATAGACACATTACTTTTTCCCACCATGTAACCATATAAGTAACCAGTTACTTTACCCCCTACAAGGTAATGAGTTACTTTGAGGCTCATCGCCTGCATAATTCATCAGTGAAGTAACGTGTAAAGTAATGCATGAAGACCTATGGCGATACATTACTTTACCCATGATTTGGTAATGTGTGGTTTTGCTGGGAATTTGATTGAAGTCCAAAATTAATAAAAGAAATAGTAAAACACTTTATAAAATATGTTGAACACTGGCTAATTAAATCTTAAAAATAAAATTTTAAATGTATGAATATTAATGAAATTGTATGAAAAAATAAAATAAAATAAGTCTTTGAAATAATTTCATAGCTCTAAAGAAAATTTTCATTAAATTTATAAAGAGCTAATTTATGAAATCGAATGAATTTTTTATGAAACTATGAAATTTTATTTAAGAAAAATTTATGAAAAATTTCTTAATATTAATAAAATTTTTTGGATATAATGAAATTCTTCATTGAATCTCCGAAAAATTCTATGAAATTATTTCATTGATATCATGAATATTAATTCTTTCAGCGTAATTATTGTAATGCATATCTGCAAAAACTTTTGAAATTTACAATCAATTGTAATTTCACAATTTTTTTTTTAATTTCAAACCGCTATAACTTTCGCGGTCCTCGCTCAAATTAATGTACGCGAACGGATTTAAGTTTATTGTATAAAGTATTTCAAGTCTACAAAGCGTCATTGATGTGCCATTAAACAATTTTGAATTTTTTTTAACCACAAAAATTAAAAAATTTTGTAAAATGTCCATATGTATGTAGTTATTGTATTTGAATAATAATGCCAGACAAAATGCCGCCAACAGATAAATATCGTCGATTTCATGTGAGAACGATTTTGTTTTCAGTATATACACTATACGAAATAATTAAAATGTCAGGACTAGCCACATATATTTTCAGGTATATATCCCGCGAATAGATTTTTTTTTTAAGTTATATAAATGTACTATTTTATGCATTACATTTAAAGTCCTTCCATTTTGCAAAAAATGATAGAAAATTAAAATAATTAATTATCTAGTGTCCGACCGAAGACTTCTGCAAGAAAATGCTTTTGTCGGTATTCGGTATTTTAAACCATTATGGACAAATTTGACAAATGTAAAATGGGGTTATTAGATGTGATTTTGAGTTTCAAATTTTAGAAAGAGTCCGCAGTTAAGCAATAAATTGAATAATCAGCCGACGAAAAATCGGAAAATCGACCGATTATCTAAATTTGGAATTTTTCTTAAAATTTTAAACTCAAAATCGAATTAAAACGGCTCAACAAATATATTTTCATTGTGAAAGGCGTGGTAGAGAAGAATGAGTGTATTTTCTAAAAATCATAACTACATTGTAAATTTTAAATTTTCTGAATCAGACTGCGCAGTTTCTGGTATTGAATCTTCGTCAGTGACCCCGTTTTTTTTGAATAATGTTATATTTGTTATGTTTTTTTAATTGCTCGATTGCGTCAATATGAAATTTTCTGTGCAATCACTGACCGTGGTATAGATAAACTGATTTCTAATGCCACATGCACTGGCAGTACACGTTAGATAGAGCGCTTTAGCGCACTGATCTATCGTCAGGTCGAGTTTTGTTGTGATTAAAACTAGTTTTATTCAATACACGGTGTTTTTCTTCTTGCATACATAATCTCAGAAGTACAACTCCAACAACACAACAGTTCTATTTTTATAAACTTACCTCACTCAGATGTACACTGTTTTCTCATATGTTGTAAGTGACGCCACATCTATGATATATTCTTTGTATATTCGATAGATGGCGCTTACGTAGTTAGGGAAGAATTGCCAGAGAGCAAAGTTTGATTTTTGTTTGAGTTTGAATTTTAATGTCTTTTTCAGACAATTGCAATTAATTTTCAATATCAAAATTTGTTCACATTGCCTCCAAATACCAAAAAAACCTGGTTTTTGGCCCAAGTTTCGATCGGACACTAGTCATATCTTCAAAAAGATTAGTGGGCATGCAAAATCAGATTCTAAGTTTGTAAATTTTGCGTTTTCAATTTCAAACAACTCTGCCAATGCAGCCGTTTAAAAACATTCAAATGAGAACAAAAGGTAGGTTAGGAGATAAAATCCGAAATATAGACCTAATCAAAAGCAAATTTATGATTACATTAAGTTGTAAATTCATGCTATTCATATAACTAAAGAAATATAATAGCGTTTTGTCTCGTAATTAGCGTAATTATTGAACAAAATGTGTTAAATAAAAGAGTTAATTTTTAATATGTAAATACATTTTACATGTTAATATGTTAATATAGGACACATTTAATTTATCTCTTTTATTATTAAAATGGGTCGCTTATTTCGATAAAAAAAAAGCTATTGTATTAGTTTAATTATATTAAGTGCTTATATTGAAAACTTAATGTAATCATCAGGGACCGGAAATTTATGAAAATGCATATTATTTCCTTAAGTATGAGAGCAGAGTAAACAAAATATATTTGAAAATAAAAGAATTTGCGTTAAAATGGCATCGATTTGTTAGTGCATCATATTCTTGCATATTTTGCTATAAATGCATATTCTTGCATATTTTCCTATAATGCATAGGATCCTTGCAGAAAAAATTTGCTAATATCTGCAAAAGTGTTTTGCTGAAAATCATGAGCTGATTTCAAGCAAAATGTTTCACTGACACTTAGTTCAATGGAAATAAAAATCGACATGATGAAATTAACAAAACTTTTTGCTTGAAAAAAACTAAAAAAACTTAGCATTCAATTTTTACTTTAGTTAATTTTTAATTTTTTTGTGATTGTTTTAAATACACTCAAAAAATAAGTTAGTAAAACGTCTTGTAAATCAGGTATACCATTTTTTAGCAAAATTTTTTGCTAAAATCGTGTTTTCAGCTAAATTTTTTGTTATACTTATTCAGCACTTAACTGTTTTATACTAATGCTTTACTAATATACTAATATTTTACTAATTAATTTTGTTAAAAAAAATTGTGCTGATAATAGTGTGGACGACAACCAGATTGAAAGATATACGCAGAATGAAGCAGATGTCGCGGCATATCAAGATGTAGTAGAGAAGAGGAAAATGATACTAAAAAGTACAAATCTAATAAGACATATAAAAAAATCAACCATGGAAGACTTTTGTATCTCTTTTTCATACATAAAACAAAATTGAGGATTAAAACAACTTAAATTTTGCATTGTCACCGGCTTGTGAAAATAATTGTCTATTAATTAAATAAACGACAAAATAAAATATTTAAATTTAATATGTATAGTGTGGTCAAATTGTAAACAAACAAACATATACACACATGTAGATAGAGTAAAGCGAAAGACAAAGACACACATCTTAGGTAGATTTTTATGGTTCCTTTTTCTTATTGCAAAAAAGGGTTGTTTTTTTTCGTTTCGTTTGTTTTTGTTTATTTTTTCGTTTAGTTTCTATAATTATCTTCGGCAGTTGCGTCCTTTAGCATCATTTAGACTACCACTGATGTAAGTAGTTGAAAGAAAATTTTTGTTATGTTATATTTATTTCTATATATTTTCAGATATTAAATTAATTCATGTCGTCAATGTGGGAAAATGAAAATTTTTATATATCGTAATTATTGTAAATTATTTTTAAAAGAATCACAAAAATATGTTTTATGATTTTCAGCAAATAAAGTAACTAAATTACAATTTTTTTACAATTTTTTTGCGTTTTTTTCAGTCTACTAAAATTTAGCAAAAATTTATTAATTTTTAGCAAGGCTTTTGTATTTCTAATCCACTAAGTGTTAGCAAAACTTTTGCCGAATCTACTAATTTTGTTGCTAAAAATCAGCTCTCTGATTTTCAGCAAAAGATTTTGCTGACATTAGCAATTTTTTTGCTGGCACCCTCCTGACTAAAATTTTGCTAACTCAGCAAAAATTTTTGCTGACTTTACAAACTTTTTTTTTTTGAGTATATGTGTATATAAAAATGTCAGGGATTCCACATCGTTACATAATGCAACTAAATAAAAAGCTGGAAATAAACAAAAACTTTATTAATAACGTTAAGAAAAAACATAATAATTCCCAATTACTTAAATGTATGGTATGTAGGTACATATATTAGAGGTGGTGTTGGTTGTATAAATATTTTTCAAAATGCCATTTTCGGGCAAGGATGGGTCGGGTTTGTTTCGCTTCTATATAAAAATTGTATACATGCAATTTGGTGCCAATCGGATAAATAAAAGTCGTGCCGAAAATCGATTAAAAAATCAAACTGTGTTTATATGAGTAAATATTACTTTTTTCAGTTTTTGCCAAATATTGTTGTAATTTGTATATATTTGAACCGATATAAAGACAAAATTATGTATACAAAAGGTATAAAAATCGGTTAAGAACTAGCCCAGTAATAAATACTGCCCCATACCACTAATGTGCCAATTATTACTTGACCTAGAAATTCGAGAGCACACCTTAAACATTTTGAAGTTGATTTCTAAAATATAATTTTTTTATTCAAAAGACTCATAATTGTAAGATATAGAAGAAGTTCTTTTTTTTTGGTGACGTTAACCTGTTTTTCAAATCTATAATTCCAAATTTTTTAAATGTCTTTAACAAAATCGAAAAAATTGAGATTTGAACTCCAGGACCTTGTTTGAAACATCTTAGAGAATAAAAATAAAAAAATTTAAAAATATCCCCCTGGTAAACTTGTGTAGGGCAACCATTTGATTTTTACGGACTTCGAGGAAATTGCATGTTTTAGTAATAATAAGGTTTGTTTGTTGTTTTATGTTATTATTATTACTCAGGTTGAAAAAAAAAAATTATTCGAACATCATTAACATATGTGGACAAGCGGCACCAAATGACCCCAAACATAATATTTTTTAAAGTTTTGTATTGTTTAAACTCCAAAAATCATGCTACATTTCAACGATAGCACTTTATGTGTGAATTTCTTCGTATTGTTTGCTTGAAAGTCAATTTATATTTTTTTAACCCATTATTAAAGATTCAATATCTTGGAAATCGTTTAATAAAAGTTTTAAAATTTCAGTTATTTCTTCAACAGAGTTTTGATTTTATTTTGCTATTACCATTTTTTATTCAAATTTCCCCATAAATGGTGAATTTTCGAAAAAGTTTTATTAAAAGAATTATTTTTTTAAATGATTCCTTTTATTCGATTAATCGTCAAAATTTATTCGAATTATTCGTTATTCAAAAATCATGATTTTTAAATTGTTCGTTCCAATTTAATTTTTGCTCGTACGATTAATCGCATAATTTTTATTCGAGTGATTATGCGTAATTCATAAGACTACAAATAAAAGATTTTTACTATAAAAAGTAAAGATTTTTGGAAAAATAATTTTACTAAAGAAATTTTTTCATAAAAGACCCCTTTAGATTCTTTTTTACTAATTTATAAGATTTACCTTTTTCTTGAACATATTTTTATGCAAAAACATATTTAAAAAAAAAATATAATATTTTAATAAAAATACATTTATAATTACCTTTTTTAAATTTTGTTATAATAATTATCATTATAGTATCCCATTCAGCAAAACATGTTTACGTTTTTCTATGAGTCAAAAATCAATCAAATAAAACACATATTTTTAAAATTTTAAAATTTTTTTGTCAAAAATTACTCAATTTTTGGACGAAAATATGAGCCTTCTAAAAACAGCCATAAAAGACACAAAAATTAAAGAAAATTATTAAATCCACAACATGGTTCAGAATTGCCACATAAATGTAATTGAATAGTGGACAATTCAAAATAAAGACTCAAAAAAAAAAAATTGGTTTTTGAGTCTACATAATTTGTTTTAATATCTTTTACGAGTCAAAAAGAAGGTTTTTTTAATGACTTTCATATAAAAGTACTTTATGTGTTAAGCTAACTTAAAGCTAGTACTTTACTTTTTAAAATAATATTCTTTAAAAGAAATATACAATTTAAGGGATTTGAAAGGATAATGAATTTTTGAGATTTAAGAGATTTTATAGAGGTATAGAACTTTGAAATGGAATAAAACAAAGATAATTTTTTGAATTGACATGAAATTTACTTTATTCGAAAGAAAATCTTCTGGCATTATAATTTAAATATGACTTCTGGCATATGACCGCCACGCCACGGCTGGCTCGGACGTAGTGTAATCTGGAGGTCGAATTTTCGATGACTTTTTAAAACATTTGTGGCCGTATATTCGCAATAACGCGACGAATGTTGTCCTCCAAGTGGTCAATCGTTTAGGGTTTATCGGCGTTGACTAGCCACTTCACATATCCCCACAGAAAATAGTCCAGCGGCGTTAAATCGCACAATCTTGGAAGTCAATTCACGGGTCCGAAACGTGATAACCGCATAGTTTTACGTTTCGGACCAGTGAATTGACTTCCAAGATCGTGCGATTTAAACGTTTCCTTTAATAAATCAATTGTGGCTTGAGCTGTGTGACATGTTGAGCCGTCTTGTTGCAACCACAGCTCCTGCACATCATGGTTGTTCAAATTGATGAACGAAAAAGTCAGTAATCATGTCTCTATAGCGGTCAACATTGACTGTAACGTTCTGACCAGCATCGTTTTTAAAGAAGTACGGACCAATGATTCCACCAGCCCATAAAACACTCCAAACAGTCAGTTTTTCTGGATGTAATGTTGTCTCAACATATACTTGATGATTATCATCACTCCAAATACGGTAGTTTTGTTTATTGACGTATTCAATTAACCAAAAGTGAGCTTCATCGCTAAACGAAATTCGCAAAATTCGTGCCCGATACGTATTTCGAACAGAACTATCCATGTTGTAATGCCAAACTGTCAAGTGATTTATGTTTAATCACATGACAGCTGACAAAATGGATGCCAGCTAAAAAAATGTTGCCAACTTAAAAACACCCTTTACTACATTTACACTAACCAGCAGTAGTTTCTGAAAACTTTTGTTATTTACTTATCAAATTCTTTAGAAATTTCGAACAAAAAACAAACATACGTTTTTAAAAACTCCAAGATTTTGGTTGTAGTGCAAATTGTGCTCTAGTTTTGAAAATATTTTGGAATATGTTTGTTCATTCGGTATATATTGGATCTAGAAAGTAAAAAAATAAATAATTTTTAATGCAGAAAATAAAAAATTGTTGTTAATAGTATATATGTAGTATAAAAAATACGAAAGATTTTAGTAAAATTAGTCAAAATTAATATAATTTATTTATACTAATATTATGAAAAATATAACTACCAAAGTTTTTTTTTCGCAAACATAAAAAAACCTCTGACGAGTCCTTGGATGGGACGAAACTGCGGCAATCTGGCATATCTCTTCTGTCCGTTAAATTTTTCAGTAAAACTGTTTTCGTGTTCTTCTTCCTGTAAAGTTAACTCTGAAAAATTCTTCAGTAATTAATTATAATAACATTAACTACTATAATGCCATTATAGATATGACGGTTACAAACACTTTAACCCAGACCACAAAATGTTTTGCATTATTTCTTCATAATTTGTAAATAAATTTTTATTACTTATATGGATTTAATCATAATAACACTTTTAGTGCTGAATTTTCCAATTTTATGACTTTTTTTGAATAAAGTGCAGAATTTTTCTTAGAAAAGAAAGCTGCACAACAAAATTTAATTTAAAATACAACCTGCAAAATCTTAGTAATGGGCTCTCATTACTAGTATCTAAATAACTAGTAGTAGTATTTGGGCCAACTGCATATAAAACGGCGTCAAAACTCATTCTTTTTGTTCGAAGACGCCGTTTTTGTAAGTAGATTTACATATTTGCTTTACGAAAAAACGCATAAAATTTGTACACTCGCTCATCCGTTGCATTACAAAAAAAAAAAAAACAAAAAATAAGTGTTTAACAAAATAATTAGTTATTTAAATTTATTTTCATCGGGATAAACATTAATTGCATTTATAGTAATTAAATGTGCTAAAGTCCCAAAACTTATTTAACAAATTGTGAAAAGCAATCTGATGTAGGCGTGTCCCTATCCGGATTTCATTCCTGCCCAAGGAAATCTTCAGGGGACTTTGTTATTAGAATTTCTAGATATATTTGTTATGTTAAATCACAAACTCAATGAGAATTTCTTGTCCTCGTCTAGGAGCGAGATTCAAAATTTAAAATATCAAAGAAAAAAACAAAAAAAACAACAAAAAATTGTCACAATTGGCTTTGTCATCTTCCAAGTACTACTCTGTTTAGTTATTCGTATACTTATAAGCAACTAGAAAACTATGTGGTTACAAATTTTTAAATAACAAGGCTTACCCTTATACTACTCAGTAATTAAACAAATAATAAGTTGACGAATAGACATTATGTTTGTAATAAAATATTTAGTTGCGCTTAAACTGTACTGCTTATAAAAACGACTTCGTCAAACAAAAATTACTAGTGCTGATGCCAAATTATAACATATATATATATATATATATTTATATATATATATATATATATGCGCTGTGCATACATATATATATATATATATATATATATATATATATATATATATATATATATATATCTATGCACAGCGCATAGTTTAGAGACATTTATTCGTTCCCCCTAAACTATGCGCTGTGCATACATATATATATATATATATTTATTTTCATATATAACCACTAACGTGGTAATGAAAGATTTTGCTGGGAATGCACTGAAGTTGTAAAACTAATTTTAACATTACAGAAATTATATTTATTCCGCTGGCAAAATGCAGCTTAAACTGCAGCAAATGGCACGAAAATGATTGGGTATCGACTGGTTTTATAATATGGCAGCAGAAACTTTAAAATAATGTAAATATTTTTTAAAAAATTCACATCTTCATGGGTTAAGTTATAATTATTTCGTCCACAGTATAACCACTTATATGGTAATGAATCTTTACACTGGGTCGTAATGTATATTTAATTTTATCGAGGAAGTGTCTTAGCTTTTTCCAATATTCGAGATCGTTCGGTTTTTATGCGGTTTGAATTTTTGAATTTCTTATGTACTCTAACCCTGTGTACAAATTAACTTAATTTCCATGAATTTCAGAAATGTTTTCATACAAAACCTAATAAATTGTTTATTCCAATTTTCAACCATTAAATGTGAGCTTTTGGAGCTTCTTTTTTAATGCGCCTTTACAATATCCAAAGTTCATTATAATCTGCGGGTTCAGGTATGTATTCTTGTACGAGATAAAAATAAGAATTTTTTCTGTAAAGATATTGTATTTCAAAAATGGTTGTTATTATACCATTTCCTTTTATTATTATATGTATTGAAAATCAACTTATGAACGTTTTCTTTGTTTTGACAAGAATTTCGTATTTTTTCGCATCGATTATTATGAGTAAATTAATTATTTCCAATATATGATTTAGAATGTTATAAGTTCATATGGTCAAAGAAGCTAAGAAACCATTGTAAAAGAGTTTAAATATTAAAAAAATTTCATAAAGCATTGCTTGGAAAGGCTTTTTAGACCAAACCTTGCCACCAAGGTTATGGAAAAATTACATTTGAGTTGAATGCTTACCATAATATCATTTGTGTACATAAATATGTGGGTATCAAATTTAATGTGTCCAGTCCTTATATACAATTTTATTTTTTTTTATAAAAAATTAAAAAAATTTAATTTTTACTGGATTAATCAAGTAAGTAATGACATCAATAAAACCGGAGTAATTTGTACTGTTAGCACCCTGTACGTATGAGTAATTTATTTATGCATATACAAATTCATCATACGCACTAGTTAAGACAAATATCTGTGTTTAACAAAATAACACTGCCAAAGTTTCGGATATTTTCTAATATTTAATTAAAATTTAATTTAAAGAGTGAATATGAATTTTTTTGATTACACAGTTCAACAAAAATCAGAAAAATTTGATGCATTGTGGTTGCGACCTATAATATCCAAAAGGCTTTTGGACGCAGAGGTCGAAGTTTTTAAAGTTAGCTATAGTTAAAGAAATATTTGCAAAACATTTTTTATACGAAATTTAAGTTTTTTGACATAGTTTTTATAAAATAATGCAAAATTAAAAATAATAACTTAATTTTTTTTTGCAACATTCAAATAGTATCAACTATGCTCTTTAATTTAATATAGTATTTGTTTGAAAAAATGTGATAATATTCTCCCTGCATCTATTTAAATTTGAAATTTCTCATATTTCACGATTTCGTTAATAAAATATCTAAAACTTAAAGCAGATCCAAGACTTTTATACCTTAAGAGAAAATCACAGGTTACTTAATTAATGGAAAAACTCGCGTACTTTATCTTTGAGTTTAAGAAAAAAATTGCTAAACTACAAAAATTTAATATATTTAATGCATTTTTATTGCTCAGAGATATGGAGTCTGTGACAAATGTAAATTAATAAACCTCAGATAAAAACATTCAACTATGCTTAACATATGTTTTGTAATCAATACCAACCAAGTTCCAGTTAATTGAATTGCGTTTTCTTAAAAAATAACGATTTTAAATGATGTATGTTCAAAAATGTATTAAAACAAATATCAAAAAGGATTAAGAAGAAGAAGCATTCTAGTTGAGAAATTAATTGTGCATTGGTATTAGTTAATTCGGTCTCTTCTGATCGAAACAATACTTGTGTGTACGTAGTGTGACAAAACTCCACTTAGCCACAGTCATCGCTGTGTCGACCGTGGCTCAACTCGTTAAGAGGTGAGATTTCGATGCATAGCTTGATGCTAAGGCAGTGAGTTCGAATACCAGTACGACACCAAAAAAAAAATAAAAAAGTTTTTCATATAGAGCAAATTACCAATATAAAATACTTTGTTCAATTGACACATAAATTAACCACTGACGAGTCCCAGGAGGGGGACGAAACTGCGGCAGTCTGGTGTATCCCTTGTGTCCGTAAAATTTTTCAATAAAAATGTTTTCTTCTTCTTCTTCCTGTAAAGAGACTAACTAAAGTAATATTCTACAGTAATTAATTAAAAATTAATTACGATTGTCATTATCAAAAATTTTTAAATTCAGATTGAATTTTCGGAAAATATTGATATTAGAGTAATGTTTATGTCGCTGGAATGAAAAAATGGTATATATTAACATCATGTACTAAAATTGATTGAGTGATTTTATAATATTCACAGAAAAGTAAAATAAGCGAAGTTTTCACTTTAAGTGCAAAGATATCCTACATCTACATTTTTAACGAATAACCATTGTTCGTATACAGGCTAGAATCTCTAGTCATAATACACTGTGTTGTTATTGTTTATAAAATAAACAATCACACTTTCCGGCTATATCATTAGGGCCATGAGTCAGGTTTGCCGTACTCTGAAATTTCCAAACGTTTTACTTTTAAATAAAAAATAAAAATTAAAACCAAAAGTTTATTTTTCGATCTTTTTTTAAATTATGATGTGAGCAAGATTATTCAAGTACAAGATCATTTTATTTTTGTTAAACAAAAAAACGCTGTTTAACAAAAAATAAATGATCTTGAATTTTTTTAAATTTAAAAGTAAAACATTTGAAAATTGCAGAGTACGGCAAAACTGACTTATGGCTCTAATGCAGTGACGCGCAAACACTTGTTGAAACAACGAAGACTAATCGTTTTTCACACACACACAACCCGAACGTAAATAAAAATAAAAACAGAAACCGAAAAAAACCAAAAAAAAAAATTGTTTAGTTGCTTGCCAGCATTGGATGGAGTAGGTTTATGTCGCTTTGTTTAATAAAATAAGTACACAGGTAATATTTGACAACAACCAATGATATTTTAATTAATAAAGTCAAGCGTACTATAATTTTTTTTAATTGTATTTTTTTCATTCATTATGTGGTATTTTGGTTGGGAAAACGCATTTTTATTTAGCTGGAATATATCTTGATTCATTAATTCATTCATTACTTAATTTTAACACACAAAACCTATAATATTAAAACAATCTATATGTTAAAAAATTTAAAAAATCTCTGAACTATAATTGTTTATATTAAAAACAATTACAACGCAGATATTTTGAATTTTGTTGTATTTTATAAGAATTAATATAAAATATTTTTTTTTGCTTTTTGTTTTTTTTAATTTATTAATCCATATTTATAACATTATTATATATATTTGTTTGCCCAGTACATTATTGGCAAAGAACTCATGTGCCTATTTTCTTAAAGAACATTTTTTTATTACCTATTAATTTCCTCTTATGTATATTTCTTATTTTATTCGCCTCATAGCTGAAATTTATCACGTAAGGACATAAATAGTAAAACAATAGAACAATGTAAACAAACAAAAAAAAAAAAAAAACAAACAAAACCAAGTGATTTTGCTCAGTGCAATAGTACCAATACAATTTAATTTTTTTGTAAAATAACTAATACATTCTCATTTCTCTTTGTGCCCAAGATAATGCAGGGATTACCATTTCATTGCACAATTGTGCAAACGGAAATTTATCTACCTCACACACATTCTTGTACTCTTTCATTTAGTCGTCGATGAGAATGCGACAAGTGTACATGTTCAGCGGATGCCTTAACATTTTTTTTCATGTTTACACTCAAAAAATATTGTATGATCAAAAATGCTTTTGGTGACATACAATGTCATAAAACATTTAAGGAATGTACGGAATATGTTTTTAAAAGACATTGCGATTGTTTTGATACTAATATAAATAATTTAGTTAGTAGTTTAATAGTTATTTATTTACTTATTCATTTATTTATTTTTTTATTTAGTTGGTTAGTTATTTATTAATTTACTTATTTATTTATATATTTATTTCTTTATTTTTTATTTATTTAAAAACAAGAACAATTTTTAGTAAATATTTTTTATGGACAAGTTGTTTGTGCCATCGAAATAAAGTGAAATATGTATAAATGAAATGTAAAAATTTTATGCATTTTTTAAGACATATTTCGAAAGTTTGTTCGAATTTTTGTTGTTTGATAACTTTTTAATAATATGTTTGTGTCATTAGATATATCTAAAAAAATTGTTTCCAAAGTTGTATGTTCTCTATAATATATTTTAGTTTCATTAGGATCTGACGGTCCGCAGAAAGATACTTTCCTTGTAATTTGTATAATTTTATAAATTTGATGAAATTATATATAAAACATACATATATTTGTGTGACCTTAACCGCACAAAATAACATATAATTATATAATATCATACACTGTTATATTTAAACCATTTTTAATCAGGTGTATTTGATTATCTTATTTTGTATGAATGTCAGAATGGTGTCAGTTACTAACATTTTTCTATGACTGTAATACTCTCAATTTTTTCCTCTCTCTTACTCACTAACACACTACAGAAAATTTTTTGGTAATGCCTGCTCTAATGCATAGATGCCCAATGTAGTAGTATTGGTGAGAGTGACGAAATAACACTGAAAGAAAACAATGTGTGGCGGGTGTGATATATTTCGAAATAAAAAGATTCTTCAAAGTGTTTATAAATTTTCCCTCAATTAATCATTGTTCAATTTGCAATTAAAAAGTAATGAAATCTTCTATGTTGATACTCTTATTGCAGTTACGCAATAAAAGTATATTTCTCAAACTAGAAGAATTCAGCTTATTGCGTTTTTTTGAGCAAATATAATTCAAATCTGAAAATATTTGTTCGCAAACATACGTTGAGGGAAATAAAGATAAGCAATTCAATGAAATCTTCATTATTTCAGGATATATTGTATTGTCTTATTATAAAACACAGTAGTTCTGCAAGTGTAGTTTGTCTCTCCCACTCAGCATGCTGATTTCCTATTGGTTGATTGATGATCAAACAAAAGAGCGCAAGTATACGTGTGAGTTTAATTTGCTGATATCAGCTTCTACTGGGCATCTATGCTCTAATGCTATAGTCAGAAAGTGTTATTGTTTATTTAACAAACAATAATAACACAGTGTATTATGACTAGCGATTCTTGCCTGTACACGAACAATGTTTATTAATTATAAATATTTTATTTTTGATTCGAATTAGTTCAATTGTTAAAATTTCTTTTTACTTCTGATCGGGTAAATGAAACAATACGGATAAAGCGGTGATCGTTTTCCTTCAAAAATTATAATTTGGGTAAATCTGCTACCCCTCCTACATTGGTCCTCTGAAGATTTTCGGTGAAGCGAAATCTAACATGTAAGGACCTGTCAGTAGATAAAGTCTGCATTAAATTGGTGTCTTAATAAATTTAAAAAATTAAAAAAGTCTTAATAAATTTGCAAGGAAACTCTTACACTCTAATTACATCTATTAAAAACCCCTTTCAATTTAAAGAACATTCATTTTCGAACTTTTTTATTTAAAACATATTAGGTGCATACTACATCTTAAAATCTTTTGGTGATACTCATTTCTTTTTTCCTTAAAAACCCAAATTATTATTTAATACATGCAAAAATAATTTTAATTTAAGTATTGATTCCTGAAAACCAATCGAATTTAGGACAAATTTCTTAGCGTTCTTTTTCTAGGAGGCGTAAACAAGAGTACAAGAGTTCATTTAAAAAGTTGCACAAAATTGCTCAGAAAACTAAATGTATTTTAACTTTTTTCGAATAAGCGTATAGATTATTTTAATTTTTGAGTCAAGAAAGATTGGGTTTGGACGAAAATTTTAACATTTAGTAAAACACAAGTTTGATATAATTTTTATTAAAATAAAAATTATGTTTTTTTGACCTTTAATTGTGCAATGAGAATTATTTTAGTTCGAGGCCATCATACTCTATATTTCTTTATTAGGATATTGTCCTAACAAATAATCTATAGAGTTTTTGTTTTAAAATTTATTAATTGACCACTTTTAGGAATGTGTTGATAGATCTAGTAAAATATTTTGAATTTTTTAGTAAAATATTTTTAATTTTTTTTAACTTATTTTGGATTGGTTTAATCTTAAAGTTATTTATTTGCATCTATATGACATCTTATTTTTTCAAGCTACTTTTTTGGGGTTTTCTATTAAATGTTTCAAGAGAATTTGAAACTACAGTAGCTTGGAAAAACGGATTTCATAAAGGCTTTAACTTGACAGATTTTATTGTAAATCTTTATTCAATTAAAATATTTATTAAAAATTTATAATATTTTTTTTAAAACATTCCACTTGTACAATTATAATTTCTGCCCAATAAAAACACAATAGACACAGGAATAAATTACTTATAAAAACAACATTCTTGTTGTTATTTTTACTAAGAATATAGATGCACTCACAAGAACTTTTCCATAAGAAATCAACAGTTATTTAAAAATTTAATCGGTAAAGTTGTTTCAATGGAATATACAGTTAAATTACCAAAGAATTATATTTTTTAACTTTCTGTCTGTTATTCAATAAACAAAATAAACGGACTTTCCGTAATAGTTAAAATATTCAGTTAAAATTTTCTATTTAAAACAAAAAGTTGTTATATTATATTTGGTATTGAAATAAACGAAAATCTATTGTTTTTATGGATTTTGTCAATTAATTTTTCAACAGTTGAAAATAAACTAAAAAATACAATTGTTTTAAACGAAACGTAAGTAGTCATGTGAGTGTGTATATATTGTTTGCACTTTCCCTGGTTAATGCAATCACCGAGATAGAGGGTATCCAAAAATTCGGTACAGCCGAATTTAATCTTTTTTAAACCAAATTCGGCACATCGGACTTTTATGCTACCACTTGTTTGTTTACAAACTTGTTGGCAATTATTTAGGAGAAGGGCCCCAAGATTGGCATGGTTTTGAAATAATGCTCTAGAGCTCAAACGGAATAAGTAATCTTAAAGTGTTTTATACCATTTGAAACCGGAGTACTGAAGATTATCATAAAATGGCAGTACACTGCACGTATGAGTAATTTATTTATGCATATAAAAATTTATCATACGCACTAGTTGATTGTAATAACCAAGATGCAACAAATATTGTTTAATAACTATCTGATATTAATTAAGTATCAATTGTTGGTCATATAAACCATTTTTAAAAATGGATTATAGTAGATTTTCCGTCATAATACCCAAAAACAAACAATATTAAATAGTTCGATAATCACAAAAAATAAATACTGAAATTGAAATACCAAATATTAAAAATATAAGCATTTTTCTAATTATAAGCAATAAAATATCACCGTCTAATGCTTTCTGTTTTTAAATTATTTAGCATTTTACAAATTTTTGATGTTTATCTGTTTATTATTTTTATAAAATTTATTTATTTTTTGAAGTAAAAATAAAATAAAATTAAAATCAGGTTTCACAGTCGAATTGAAAGAAATTTGGTTATTGTAACCGAATTGTTTATAAGTGATGTTGCAGCTACCTAATAATTCTCGGTCATTACTAGGGCTAGGAAGTTAATGCTTATATTCTTGTTTTATATACATAAAATATGTATTTAAAAATCCAAAAATATATATATATATTTTTTTTTTTAAAGAGAAGCAACACTCAGGAAATTGCAGCTACCTAATAATTCGGTTGTGACAGCCAAATATATGTAAAATGCGGTTGTTTCAACGGAATTGAGCCTTTTTAGGTTGATTCTGTCGTGGCAACCGATTCATCTGAGACTACCAAATTCAATTCTTTCAACAGAATATCTTTTGGGGAAACCGAATTTAGTTGCAACAACAAAAAGTCGGTTGCTTTTATTATCAACTTCATTGAAAGTTTTGCTGGCGCAAATTTAGGTACTTATTTATATTGCCATAGCTGAATTTTCAAATATTTTTTCGGGATTTTTATTTTATGAGTGCAGTACGTCTAGTGTCTTCATGCGATTTTGAAGCACTCTCATATATATGAAAATCAACAATGCACAGTGATTGGTTTTGGCCAAAAAAATTATATTTTTTTTAATTTTGATGAAATGTTAATGTCAAATTAATAATAGCATTCTAACTAGTACGAAATAAGCGTTATATTTTTTTATGCAATTTTTTCCAAGTTATACTGCTACAGTGTTGAAAAATATTTGTTATTAACTTTTATGTCGAACAAAGTAGTTTTCTTACTATGGAAGCAAACTTGCTCAAATCAATACCTTCAAGCATATTTGTACATCATTTAAAAATTGAGATTACTGTTGATGATTTAGTATTAGTTTTGTAAGTTTTAAATAAAGTTGTGTAAATATATTTCGCGCTTAAAAATCGGACTTTAAAATTACAAAAAAAAAGTAAAATTTTCAAAATCGAGCAAACATTTTAAGAAGTTTTTAGAGCTTAGCCTTGTATACCGCTAAATACTCTTAAGGGTTTCAGCTACTACTACTTGCAATTCTGTAAACTGTAGCAATTTGAAGTTAAATAAATCATTCACTACTACAAACATCAAAATATATATCAAAGCGATACATGGAATGCACCATATGAACCCAATTTTTTGATAGAGAATTTCTTAGTAGGTGTTTGTAACCAAAAATCGGTTAAATAATATCATTAATAATGTGTAGAAATGTGAAAATTTCACGTATTTTCATTACTTTTCATAAATTTCTTAATTTTGTTCAGCGTGTTTGCTATAAATTTGCAAAGACTGTACAAAAAACTTTTCGAAAAAAATATTAGGTACACACAGAAGACAGATTCGTTGCGACTACCAAATTTTTGGCCAACCACTTGATTCGGCTGCTGCAATCGATATTTTTGTTTGTGGCAATAGATATTTGGTTAATACAACAAAATTTGGGTTGGAGCATAAAATTACAATTAAGTCAAAAAGACATTTGATTGCGACAACCATATATTTAGGTTGCTGCAACTAAATCATTCGGTTAGCAAGGAATTCGGTTGTCACAATGAAATTGTTTTCTCTGTGTACATGAGCTCTTTAAGCTAAAAAGGTAATTTAAACATTTTTACTATATTAAATATATTTTAAAGAATTTAGCACAAGCGAAAATGTATTAGATACTGCTATTTTATTGTACGCAACTGTAGTTCTTTACACAATGCCAAAATACATAATATCAAAAAATTAAAATATAAATGAAAATAAACTTCGACTGTAAACACTTAAAATCCGGCTATTAAGCATTTTGATTTTACCTTAATGCGGATGGGGACCAAAATTATTTTTTTTTGTATCACATAATTTGGTTATATATTAACATTTTTAATCGTGTATGAATGATTTCAAAAAAACCAACCTTATTCAACCTTTTGTAGTTTAACATCAAATCATTGCGCAATAAATAAAAAAAAATTAAACCGTTCTAATATGTGTGTATATGTGCATAACATTTACAGAGAAACAAGTTAGTGGCAAAATATAAGGTTTTAGAGCAAAAGCTCTTTTGTTGTTAACATGTTTGTTAAACAAATGGTATTTTTTTTTTAAATTATGAAATAAACAACATGTAGTTGAAGAAACAATAAGAACATGAGTTAAAAAAATACATTGTGCCCAAAAATTGCGTGCAAGGGTTGTACAATAGAATGTCCCTTTATCCACAGTGGTGTTCCAAGGGGGTCAAAATGGTACAATAATTTTGTATATAAACAAATCATTTTAATAAAAAAAAAGAATTCTTTGAATATTGTTTTAAAAAATATAATAATAACTGTAATGGACACAAATAAACTACAATATTCTGTAAATGAAAATAATAAATGAAACTAAAAAAATCGGTAGTAAATTATTTTGAAAAAATGTATAAAAAAAGTTGAAAAAATATTTATTTGAAAAAAAAATGAATGTTCCTTTATTTTTAACTCAACTGAAATTTTTTTTATTACACTACAAACAGTAAACTACATACTATTCTGAGTGTATAGTTACATATTTAGTAATGACAATTACTCACAATTATCATTACTAGGGCTAGGAAGTTAATGCTTATATTCTTGTTTTATATATATATAAAATATGTATTTAAAAATCCGAAAATATTTTTTTTTTTTTTTTGTTTTTAAAAAGAGAAGCAACACTCAGGAAATTCTTCCTTTTAATTAATGTGTTGCTTTCTTTGGAAAGGGGATAGTGGAGAGATGAAAGGCGGTGAAAGATGAAGGGCTTCAAATATGGCAACACTGCAATTGCGCGAGATGATAAGTCTTAGAACAGTTGTTGCTCGCCAGCTGATGTAGAGTTGGCGAATTTATTGAAGCTTTTTGTTTCATATCCCTGATTCATTATTTTACTTCGGTGGGGTTAAGTGCTATGGGAACACCAAAGGTGGGCGCAGCGATACATCTAAGTGATAGAAAACTCATACATATTATATTTCTAAATTGATGTTGTCGTCACCGGGAATCGAACCCAGGACCATCTGTGTAACAGTCCAACGCGCTAACCATTACACCACAAACACAAAATCTTTTGGTGAAAAATAGCGAGATGATTTTTCTTTAAATTTCAAGTCTAGCATTTTTGTGGTGGTGTTATGAACTTGGCACAGGCATCAGCTGAGTGAGTATCAGGTGAGTATATCAGGCATATCAGGTGAGTAATTTTCTAGGAATCCTTTAACAGCCTACTTATGGTTGATTTGGACACATTTACTTTTCTTTAATCGATTTTCTGATTGAGACTCTTCATTTAGTTGCTGGCACAGTTGATTATTTTACGCCGATCCCGGTTAGATACACTCATCATAATCCATGCTTAAAAATACAAATATATTTTTCGTAAATTTTTTTTCGTAGAATGTACAAACATTTTGTTTATATTACAAAACTTTTGTATAAAACAAATTATATAAATTTACAAATTTCGTAAAAAATACAAACATGATTTCGTAATATTTTTTAAGTACATTGTACAAAAATTTGTAATGTTACAAATATTACATATGGATGTTGATGTGGTTAGAGGTCGGAGGTTGCGAGTTCAACTCCTGGCCAGGACAAATTTTTTTTTTTTTTTTTTTTTTTAGTTTTTATATTTTTTTTGTTTATTAATGTTTTTTAAATTTCTATGTTTTATTTTTTTTATTTCATTATTACTATTTTTGTGTTTTGATATAAATGGATATTTTGTATTTTGTTTAATAAAGAGGATCCTAAAACAAGTTAAAGAGGACCCGAAAACACTACTTCCACTTTATTTGCCGGGTTTAATATGAAATTCAATAAAACAAATATTTAAAAAGATAAAATATTTAATAATAAAATGCAATTAGTTTGAAATTGTTATTTAAGTTTTTTATTATTATTATTTTATTATTTTGTTTTTAATATATTATTTGATATATTTATAAAAAAAATATATTATTTTATTTAGTTCAATAAACATAATAAAAATATTTAATGGCCATTTTACCTTTTTTATTAAATATTTGTTGCATATTTTTCTAGTTTTCATAAAAATTTCATAATATTTTCGACTTAAGTTCCTTTTTAGTTTGTTGTATTGCATCAGCTACTTTGGTGCAAATGGCAGAGGGGTCTACTTCAACACAGCAGGACGTCACTGAAATCGCGAGTTCGATTCTGGTGTGGCACCATTACATTTTTTTTTTTAATTTTAAAATAAACCCGTAAGGTATGCACCACATTTTTATTTTAAAAAAAGTTTTTACAAAACTTTACGAAATGTGATTTGTATATTCTACAAATTTTTTCGTAATGTCAAAATAACCAAAACTTTCGTAAAATGAACAACGGTTTTCGTGTATTTTACCTATAGATTATTATGAGTGTAGTTTCTTTCGGGAGGCCTGTTTTATTTTTACCATAAGCAGTCGGATTACTTGCACAATTTGTGACAACCAAACGTGAACGGCTTATTTTTTCAAGCAATTTCCCGAAAATGTAATCCACTTTTTAAATAGGCTGATAATTGCCCTTTTTCAAAATCACTTAGATATGCACCACACAGAGACAATTTCTTGGACGATTTTATTGAAGTTTCCTTCACAATGTGAATGAAAAATTTCTTTAATTTTAAGCGTCTTAGTTTTAATGAAGGAGTGCACGAGAAATAAATGGAAGATACTTTCAGACTTATAACTTTAAATACTTGTCATTATATTTAAAGCTGAATTTTTTATAAATTTGCAATTTCTGTTAAAATTATGGGCATAATTTTATGTCAATCACATGATTTGTTTTATTTTATAATGTATAATCATGAAAAAGTAAATGATTTTTTTTATTAAAATATTTAATGAATTTCAATGTCGTCCGTGCATAATAATTACTAAGCAAGCTGGTGTTTCCCAACGAATTTTTTTCTTGTGTTAAAAAAATATGAGGATCAACGGACAATCAAAAGAAGATTTCAAAATGAAAAAGAGGTTGGAAAAAGTGGGAACCTTCTTCAAAAAGGACACGAAAGATGCAGTAAAATCCTTAATGGAAGGCATTCCAGAAACAGGTAAACATTTAAAAAACAACTTAAAATCTGAAAGCTTTGTATTAATAAAAAATAAAAAAAGTTTGATATAATTTTTATTTAAAATAAAAATCATGTTTTTTCCGACCTTTAATGAAAATGAAAATTATTCAAGTTCGAGGCCATACTCTATATTTCTTTATTTGGATATTGTTCTAACAAATAATCTATAGAATGTTTGTTTTCAAATTTATTATTTGACCCTTTCAGGAATGTGTTGAGGCAACAATCCCATGCCAAACATCAAACATTCATATAAACTAGTTTACTCACTACATGAGAACTAATATATGAGCTCGAAGTTAAAGATTATCACCATTGATCAAAAAATAAATTGAAAACTTGTTTTTTTTTGTGTGTATGTCTGCCTTTGGTAAATATTCAATACACGTTTTTGTTTCTTTCCTTTTCCTTTTGATTTGTACATTTGTTTTTAAAAACAAAATTAAAACTCTATAGATTATTTGTTAGGACAATATCCTAATAAAGAAATATAGAGTATGGCCTCGAACTTGAATAATGCTAATTTTCATTAAAAAAAATATATTTTCGAACCTCATGCTGCAATCAAAAATGTTATAATTTTTTAAGTAAAACATTATGAATTTTTATATTGATGTATCTCTGAGGGTTTAGCAAACACATTTATAAATAGAAAACATGCAGGTCTAAAAGACCTGGATTAACTTTCTAGGGTTCAAATAATGGAAAAATTAACCAGTAATTAGCATGCCCTCAGTATCTGTGTTAAAGTAATGCAGAATTCATGTTACACGCTGCTCTATCATGTTATACGCTGCTCAAGTATGGGGTTATCAAAGATATGACGTAGTAGAGAAATTATTCAGATTTGTTATTAAAAAGATGTTATATCTACCAGCAGCAACACCCAACTACATGTTATACCTCGAAACGGGCTTAGATTCCTTGTACGTATCCACTCTGAGACTACACTTTTCATATATAAACAAAGTTTTAAACATGAGTCAAACCGATTACCACGTATTTTAGTAGAAGCAATAATAGCTAAAATCGAATTCTGGGCAAACGAGCGGTCTAATCTACAAGAAGTTCTGCAATTTACTCCTACGAATTTGAACCTCCAACTTTGCACAAACTCGAAAGCAATATTAATCCGAATCATTGCAAAAGAACGTAAAGTTAATATACTTAGGGCTCATCTCATTAGACTCATCTCGTATCAATAGTTTAATAGTCAGAGCGAGAGGAGGTTTGCTTGACATCAACGCCTGGTCCTTCAGAAATAACTATGCGACGATATGCACAATATGCAACCATGGGGACGTAAATAGAGACGTAAATACTTACCACTTTTTAGGAGTCTTTCCAATATATAACGGATTTAGACTGCAATTTTTTGGAAAATCTCAACTTGAGCTAAATGAAGTAATAAATATATTAAATGGTTCCAACTTTTGTAACTTGTATGAATACTTAGAAATTCGTTCAAATTACAGAAAATTAATTATCAACGCATTTTTTTTGTAATCTTTTTTTAAATCTTTTTTAATTTGTTATCTTTTTCAATTGTAATCTCAAAAATTGCAATTTCACAAATCTAAAAATTAACAACACGAATTTGCATTAAAAATACTAGCAATCTGCCACTTTGGCTCACAACAAATATGTTAGGCCAAACATAGATATTAAATAATAATAATGTAGAGGGTAAGCCGGTGTTATTACTGATAGTGAAAAAAATAATGACATGTCATTACCGTTTCTACCCTGGCAAAGAGTTTTGCGGGTGGTACTGGTAAAGCACATGCTTTCCAAACAAAATAGTGTTTTCACAGTGCAATATTAGTTATTTCCTTGGTTTGCCAGCAGTATTTTTTTTCTACGGTTGGCAATTTATACCTGGGTATATATGTTTTAAAAAAATTATTCTTTATGACATTAATGAAACAATTTCATAAATTTTTTTGTCGTATTTTCAATGAAGAATTTTATTTCACAAGAGAAATTCAAATAATAATTTTTCATAAAGTTTTTTTTTTCATAAAATTTCATTTCTTAAGAAAAATTCTCACCATTTCATAAACTATTTCAGCATAAATTTAATGAAAATTTTCTTTGGCGCTTTAAAATTGTTTCAAAAACTTAACTTTATTTTTTATACAAATGTTGAACGCACTTCAGAAAGTGCTTTATTAATTTAATGAATAATGTTTTACTTCTATGAAATTGTTTAAAAATCAAGCTTAAATCTATTGCTTTTTTTTGAAGACATTGATAAAGAGTTGCATTGATTCAATGAAACTTCTTATTATTATAGAATTTTATGAAATTGTTACATAAATTCTATGAACGCTTCATTGTCGTAATGATTCAGTAGCTTTATGAAGACTTTTATTAATTATATAAAACTGTTTCATAGATTCTATGAACAGTTTCAGTGGACGAGTTCCAGTGACAAATGGATAAATTCATTACTGAAGGTAAGATAATTCTCTCAGTGTAGATTTGAAAATATAATGAGTATAAAAATAAACCTTAAAAATTTTTTGAGATAATTTCTTATTATATTTAAAATAATAATAAAAATTAATACTTATGGGTAACGCATTATATTTTGTATTAAAAGAATGGGAAAATTAACTAGTTATTAGTAAGTCCTTATTATTTGTGTTAAAGTAATGTAGATGGTAAGCTGATGTTATTACTAGTAGTGAGGAAAGTAATCATTTTTACACTGGGATATTTTAAATTGGCCCACCTAAATATTTATTTCACTTTTAAATGTCATTTACACACATTAATAAGTAGTGGTAGTTAATAATCAGTTTTTAATTTGTTACTAAAAATAACTTAAAAAAGTACAAATTTTATTTTTAAACATAATAATGCTTTTATGTACACACACCCATACTTCTATTACGAATGACGACATAAAAAGCACATTCACACATATACTAATATACTCTTCTATTATTATAAATATATATAAAACAATACTCCTTTTGAAAGGAGAATTATTTCACATTTGGTCTAAATTGATTAAGAGGAGAAAGAGAGAACTGGTCGAAAAGCTCTACCACAAAACTACAATTTGAAAACACTTGTTGTTGGTAAATAATATTAACATAACAGAAGTATACATATAAACACACACATGCATAAATACAATCAACATATGGTTTTAGAATGTTAACACAATTTTTAAGCTTAACATGACTTTGAAAATAACTTTACAGTAATAACATTATCCTTAACTGTTAACGACAACATAGTTTAACAGTTTATTAACGGTTTTCTATATTCAAAATTATCATTCGCGTTTATGTTGTCGTATCAAACGGTCGTTTGTAGCGGAATAAAAATTTCACAAAAAATAATAATATTTCTATACATACAAAAAAGTTAAAACAAAAATCTGTTAAAAAAAAAATTGGTAAAAAATTAATTGAAATAAGTAAAAATATTCTTGAAAACAAAAAACAACAAGTGTTACAGAAGGCATGTTTAAAGGAATATCCTCCAACAAGTTTTAGAAAATTCTAAAGTTTTTGTCTTTAGAAGTGTTAAAGTGAATGTATTCTATTGTTAGAGTCAACAATACACAACAAGTTCTTTTGTTTAAATTTGATTAAACTGTTGTTAGAAGACACATTAAAGTTAAATTGTGAGTATGTATATGTGTTTATAGCATATATAATTTGATTTAAAGATTATTCCCTTTTTAACTGTGCAAATAAGTGTGTGTGTGAGTGTGCTTTTAAAGATTGTATTTTAGCAGCCGAAAATTATATGGAATATTTTATATTTTGAATGTAAGTAATAATAAATCAATAAAGCTGTATATTGTTTTTGTTTTCTTCACAAACAAAAAATATTTTAATTATTTATTTTAGAAGATGTTAAGTATGTACAGTAGGGTTATAAATATTTTTCGGCAACATTTTTACCTATTAGCACAAGATGGTCAATATTTTATTTATATTACAAATCTTTTTTTCGGGTTATTTGAAATCAAAAACCTCCGCATTAAGTGCATTTTTTTAAATTACATTTTTATACCCTTTTAACCATTAAAGTTGCATTGCTAGACCAAAATTACTGCACACCATATTTTAAATTACTTTTTACGTAGTCTGCACGTTGTTTTACCAATTGGAATACCCATATCGAGAATTAACGCTGCAGTCTTCTTAGATCAAAATCAGCGAAACACGTTAAATTTGAAAACGGTTGTGTTCTTTAAGATCGATAGGCATCATAACAGTCTAATTACTTTAAAATGTTATCGAAATATTAA
Source organism: Delia radicum (assembly GCA_021234595.1). NCBI lineage: Eukaryota > Metazoa > Arthropoda > Insecta > Diptera > Anthomyiidae > Delia > Delia radicum. The sequence goes on from CM037852.1 coordinate 124,107,412, forward strand.
TTTTTATTTAATTTAAACAAAAAATTGTAGGGAACCCAAAAAATAAAAATGCGTTTCTTTATATTTTTTTTTTATGGACTGTACGGATATGATATAAACTACTCCGCACTGAAAACCGATGAAATTTTTTTTAAAAGTATTTTGCTATCAAATTTAAAGTCAACAAGTGTTTACATTATAAATTGTAGGGTTTTCTTTCTTTTTTGAAGGCTAACTTCAGACATGGAAAATTTTGTTATGGGCCAGTTTATGAAGAAGTACATCAACATCTTTTATAATTTTATGGATATAAAATCCCCACTTAAAATTAACATATCGAAAAACGTTCAAGCGTGTTTAAAAGACCCAGTTATCTTAATTTATCAATAAATTTGAATTTTTTGGATTTATCCTTTTAAACATTAATTTGCTTAAAAATAAATAAAAATTTCGGAGAAAACTTGCCAACAAAGAATCAAAATTTTGAACTAAAGTTGTTTGCCTGAATGAAAATTTATGCAGTTAACATAAATATCATAAACATTTTCGTAAAATTTATAAATAAAAATTTTGGAGAAAACTTGCAAACAAAGGTTAAAAATTTTGAACTAAATTTGTTTGCCTGAATGAAAATTTATGCAGTTAACATAAATATCATAAAAATTTTCTTAAAATTTTATGAAACAAGTCTTACATTTAATTGTAAAAGGCGTGGTAGAGAAGAATGAGTGTATTTTCTAAAAATTATTACTACATTGCAAATTTTCAATTTTTCTGAATCAGACTGCTCAGTTTCTGGTATTGAACCTTCGTCAGTGACCCTGTTTTTTGAATTTTTTGAATAATGTAATATTTGTTATGTTTTTATTTGTTCGATTGCGTCTATATGAAATTTTTCTGTGCAATCACTGACCGTGGTATAGATAAACTGATTTCTAATGCCACACGCACTGGAACTACACGTTAGATAGAGCGCTTTAGCGCACTGATCTATCGGCAGGTCGAGTTTTGTTGTGATTAAAACTAGTTTTATTCAATACACGGTGTTTTTGTCCTTGCATACATAATCTCAGAAGTACAACTCCAACAACACAACAGTTCTATTTTTAGAAACTTACTTCACAATGTCCACTGTTTTCTCATATGTTGTAAGTGATGCCACATCTATGATATATTCTTTGTATATTCGATAGATGGCGCTTACGTAGTTAGGGAAGAATTGCCAGAGAGCAAAGTTTGATTTTTGTTTGAGTTTGAATTTTAACGTCTTTTTCAGACAATTGCAATTAATACTATAATTAATATGCAATTTTATTTAATTTAATTGTGAAAGGTATTTTTACATTTATTTTTTTATTTTTTTTGAAATGGCCCATATCTGAAATATTGACAAAGATAGACCTAAATGGATTTTTTTGATTTACTGGAGTAAATTTGTCGAGGTTTTGATACATATAATAAAGTTCTCCTTTAAGTGCATTATGAATAATGTTTAAATGTGTCTATATGTTTTTGCCAAATTTAAATACTCGTAGGTAGGCTAGTTGGTAGCGTGCTGGCTTATCTGTGCGGGGGTCATGGGTTCGATTCCCACCAGAGGCACTGGCCTGTTTTCGCTACAACGCGCCGAAGGCCATAGTAGCTAGTGCTCGGTTAGGGTAATAGTATATAATTTGTAATTTGTAAATGATTTTTCCCAGGATTTGAGTTAAAATGAAAAAAAGCCAGCAACTGGAAAATAATTTTTCAGATTCATTGAATTGCTTTGTGGAGCAATATAATTTTCTGTTAATCCTTCATTTACAATTACATTTTAAAATTCTGAACTTTAATACCGTTAATTTTTCTAACTCCTCAATTATCTTTTTTTAGGTTTTATTTCTTTAGTATTTTTAAATCAAAAATTTATTTGATTAATTTAATCTGGGGCTGTTAGATCTGTTTTACCAGATCTAAACAGATATCATAACATATATGCTCAGATCTAATTAGATCTTAAAACTGGGAAGAACTTTGAGATCTAATTAGATCTAATCAAATCTGGGCAGATCTGATCTGATCAAATATGAGCAGATCTTATATTTTTAGATTTGAAGAGGTTCAATAAATTGTAGTTAAATTATAAAAAACAATTATTTTATTTTAATACGTTTATCAAAAGCTTGGGGATACCAAAAACAAGGTGAAAAACACCCACATTTTTAAATGTTTCACTTATTTGGTGTTTAAAGTGTTTATAAATCCTGATTAATCCGCCAAGCAACCCCAGTTTTCCAGTTTTAATATAGTTAAATATGTAATCATGAAAAGTAAGATACGATTTTACTTGCCACTGTAATTTAATAAAAGCAATTAATATATGGGATTAAACAAAACAATGTATTGACCCATGTAAAAAAAAAAATTAAAAAATATTAAGTTCTGGTAAAGTAACATTTTTGTTTTAAAATCCATAACATCCTAATCAAAATTTTAATATCAACTCGAAAATATTCTTTGGAAATATCTATTAAAATTATCTTAAATGAACATCACAATTTAAAATATAAATCCCCAAAAATTTTAGTTTGACATACACATTTTTGATTGTTAAGCATATGAAATTTAAATTTAACTGGGCTCTTAATAATCGGACCATAATATCTAGCCCCCTGTATTCAACTCAACAAATTTATTTTCACTGGATTGAATCATATAAATTTATATAAAACTCTGTGTGATATACTCCATTTATATACAATACGATTCACCATTTTTCGGATCAAGTTGTATTTCAATTAGATATAATAATATATTAAATTGAATACATTTCTTTGTTGCGTCATATTTTTGTTTTAATCGGGTAAATAAGCTTTCTTTATATACGTTTTTATTCCACTTTCTTCCTATTTTAAAAAACAATTAATGAACATTTTGAAGTTTACCTACAGTTTTCAAAATTTCAAAAATAAACAAAGCAGAAAACACAATAGAAATGATAATACAAATTTTAAGTTTATATGTCATAAAAAAAATATGCACTTTTTTATCTTAGTGTGTTTGAATGTGCTTAGATCTGGTACCAGATCTGAACAAAGGGATTATGCCATGCTTTTAAATATGAACTGATCTGGCAGCTGATATGATCCAATATGGCCAGATCTGCTTCTATATGGGCACGAATTTTATATAATATTTCAGATCCCTTCAGTTATGAACTGATCTGGTACTAGATCTAATCATATCTGGGAACAAAGTGTATCACAAATGCCATATAACCGTGTAAAAAATATCTGGTCTGTTCAAATTTAGTTAGATCTGTTTACTCGATCTGAACAGAACTCATAGCAAATATGATTAGATCTAATTAGATCTGATCAAATCTGGGCAGATCTGATATTTTTAGATTTGGAGATGTTCAAAAATTTTTAAAATTTCTAGATAAATAATTAATACAAAACGCTTATTTTTATTTGAATATGTTTATTCAAAAGTTTATTGCAAAATAATGGATAAAAAACTGAAACAAACTCAAATTTTAACTTTTTTGAAATCCAGCTATGGCTTGCTCCGAAAATTTTGGGAACAACAAAAAATTGTCCGTAGTCATTTGTTAAAGTGTTAATAAATCCGAATTTATCTGCAGAGTACGGACATAGGGAAATATCAATTTCTCCTCTTGCATTTGAATGCATATGGACAAATTTTGGTTGATGGATCTGAAAAAAAAACTATCGCTGTTACATTTTCTTTAAGATATATGTTATTATTGTTTTTCCTTCTTTCTATTTTGCAAAAAACCACATATTTTTACATTCCAAGAGCAATTTATAGAACACTCAAAAAATTAATGAAAATTTTTGGTTTTCAAAATTAAAAAAAAAAAAACAAATAACAAACACAATAAAAATGAAAACGAAAATTTGAAATTTATGCAAGGAAATCATTACATCTTTTTAGATATGAACAGATCTAGCAACAGATATGATCCTATATGACCTGATCTGCTCATATCTGGGCATGTAAATTATCCAATTTCCAGATCAGTTCAGATATGAACAGATCTGGTACTAGATCTGATCAGATCTGGCCATAAAGTACATAACAAATGTCATATCTAATTATATTCAATCATATCTAATTAGATTCAATCATATCATTTTAGATCTGATCAGATCAAATCGTTTTTACTCTCACACTCTTTACACTCACAATATATTTTCTGTTACCGATTCAAGTTTACTTGTAAAGTTGATTTACATTTTAGTTAATTGAAAGTAACAAAATAATCTTCTAAAATCAGCAACGAATTCGCAAAATATTAGTAGACGGAGAAAAAATGTAAAATTTTTAAAGTTTTCTTATCGATTTTTATGCAAATAAAAATCTTCACTTCGGAAATTAACTGTCTATAATTTTTTAGTAAATAATTCTGTTGATTTTAGCAAAATTTAACAGTTATTTCCATTCAACTAAATTTAAGGTGAACATAACAAAAATTTAGCTGATATTACAGTTTTTGTGTGCTGATTTTTGACTAGAAATATTTAGTAATGGTTTTTTGTAATTTTAGCAGAGTAAAATTTACAATTAACTAAAATTCAACTCGAGTATAACTAAAATTTTGTAAATTTAACAGTTTTATTATTGCTGTTTTTTTTATATATAGCAAAAAAATCTGTTAACTTTAGCAGTTTTTTCTGCATCGTCATTCTGAACTAATGTTTATTAGCTTTCCTGCTATTTTTACAGAATTATTTCTATAAGTGCAGAGGTTATGCTCATACCAAAGCATACCTCCAAATTAGAAACTCTTACTGAAAGAAATTTGTCCATAATATTTTTTTAAATTTTTCTTCTTTGACTTTTTGAAATATAAAAATATTTGAAATTCTGCACAAAAAAACTTTCGTTTTTTCCCTCGCATTAGATTTTAACAACTATTGTTGTTATTTTAAAGCTATTTAAAACAAATAATCCCATTTTACATCTTTAATTTTATGAAAATAATTTGTTATCTTTAATGTCTTATCTTTATTTCTTACATTGTGTTATCTTCTCTTTTATATATTATTTTAATGTAATTAAGTCATATTGAATAATTTAAATTTCAAAATAATTTATAAGCTCATCAAGGCTTGAAATTGAAACATTTACTTTTATATTTTAGAAAAGATAAAACTTCTTAGCACAAGGTGCTTTTTTATATTATTTGATTGAACATCATTAATCTTGATGAATTATTGAATAATAGAATATAACGGCAGTTAAACAAATACTTTATTAAAGGAAGTGTTAAATTGTATGTATGTATGTACAGTAGGGTGGGGTGAATTTTTTTTTTTTCAAATTTTGTTTCTCCTGTACTATGAATCGATGCTCTATAGTCTTAAACATACTGAAAATAAAATTTAGCTCTCTAGGTCAAGGTCTTGAGGTGGCGCAGAGGACTTTTATTTTTTGAATCCGACTATTTATTGAAATAACTATTTATTGACGAGCTTGACACACCTTTCTACTGCTTGAGTATGGCAAGGAAACTTTTCAAATTCAAGGAAGTTATTTTCCGAAGAGATCAACTTTAAAATTTCTGTGTCAGTATATTTCATGGTCATTGGAGGTTCTGTTACTTTCAAATTCTCGCAATCTATCAAATCATAGTAATTTGTTGAATTTATTTGAAGCTCTGGAAGACAGAATTCGCGAACCTTCTCTGTGGTAGTTCCTTTTCTGACTTCTAACACTCTTCGAAGAGCTAATTCTCTTATTTGTGACGCAGCATCTTGCAGCATAGCCAATAACATATTTTCTGGGTGTGCGAAATATGCATTTCTTTGTATAGTTTTTTAAAACAATGCTTTTAAGGCCATCTCTTAAATATAAACTTCTTTTAACGATGTTGAAAACATGAACTGGACCGTGTTTACAAGATGGCTTTGACTTTATGTCAAACCATGTTGGTGCATACACTTTCATAATAAAAAGTGCTAGTTGCGTTAGGTTATCTGGTGGTTTAGCCGTACCAATATACAAACGAAGAATACTATTGGCGCAAGTTAACCATCTAGAGTGTGCTAATTTTCCTGGGTCTCTACCAGCTAAACTTGGTGATACTAAGCCAGCCGAAATGGCGGAACATATTCCATATAGGTATTTCTGATCAGTGCTTAACAAATTAATATTAAAATCCGGCAATTCTGTGGAAATCGCTTCGAAAGCTTCTGGTTTAAAATCAAAGCACTTGACGATTTTTTTTCCCTATAACACCGGAAAAGCTATTAAGACCTGTGGTCGTTCCATCGAGACTTAAAAACAAATGGCGCAGTGGTAATTCATTTGCGTGCAATAAACACACAAACCATTGTAAAGGTCGTTTCGAATGTTTTTCTAGTAACGCAATAACTCCATTTGTATGTCCCATATTGACAGCCGTTCCATCACATCCGATTGCCACCAAAGATGAATGAAATTTAAACTTTTCTTCCATGAAGCCAACAATATTCTTCTGAATAGTAGCTGCTTTTCCTGAATCTATCGATAAATGGCCTATATACTCAGAATTTGGCTCAGATATCATAGAGATATGTTCTTGAGTAATAGTCTTCCGATATGTACCATTTTCATTAGTAGTCATAACTAAAGTTTTGTCTTTACGACCGTCAAAATAAATAGAAGTCAGAATTTTTTCGCAACCAATAGAGTTCAGCTCTTTGCACACTTTTTTTCTCTCTCGACGTATTTTACTTCGCTTGATGAGTTTTCGGCACCTATAACGTTTAAATCAAGCATTGCTGAGTTAACAATAAATGCTGCAGATCGATCTGAAAGTCCGGTCCTGTCACATGCTAAAGCAAGATTTTGCAACTTATGTCTCATCTGTTTATTTTCTTTTGGTTTTTCTTCTTTTTGAGATTTTCTTGTCCTTTCATTCAGGCAAATATCATCTTCCTCCGATTCTGACGGTCCGCTTGAAGAACTGCTGGATGACAAATGTACTACTGGCATAGATGAAGAAGCACTTGTAGCAATGTTTTTATCCACAAACTCGTTATACTTTCGTTTTCTAACTTCATTACATTGTAAAGATTTTGTTGTCACCCTATCCACACAACCAATATACATTTTACGCTCATTTCGTTGGTCCTTTAAAAAGTTTACCTCAGCAACAGGTACTTTATTAATACATTTACACACTTTTCTGGATGCACACTTACATGTTGCGATGTCAAATAACTTTTTTTGGGAATCCTGGAAAAAATTTTGCTTCTTGGCGTCACTGCGCAATTTCTTCATACTCTTGTACTTGTGGTAATACGAAACCAATCTTGCGACAACTTGTTGATGACTTATCGTTGGAATCGATGCCTTTTTCCATATTTGTTCGATATCAGTAGAAATTATTTCACATATACTTTATTGAAGGATCTTTTGCATTATTCAATTCAAGCAAATCGTTTTTTATCCACAGGTAGTATTTAATAACATCACAATACGTCGGTAGCACGTTGACATTTAATATAAGCGGTTTACCAAATACAGGGCAACGCAAATCCTTTCGAGTCTTAGGCATTTTAAAACTTAGTATTCACCTTTTAAATATTATTATTTTAATTATTAATAAATAACAAAAAGAATTTATCTTTGATTAAACTTTTGTTTGTTGTTTGTTTTTAGTTCCTGCTTAACAGGTAACACTTTTACTTCTTTATGAAGAAACTTTAAGTCATAATAGCAAAATACCATTAGTACAAGGGGACTCCCCGAATTCGTTTTATGCTCACATAAACTTAACTGTTGCTGACACTTTCTACAGTAGTAGGAAACCAAATATGGCTAGATTTCAAAATAGAAATAAATAAATTAATATTAAACAAATTTTACTAAATTTAAAGTGTTTTTAGTACTTCTTATAGAATGTTTTTTTCAAACTTCACTCTTCGTGCGCCACCTCTAAATAAAGTCGTAAAGCTTTGATATTTTGCATGAATTAAGTTGTTCTATAGGGTCATCGATTAACAATGCAGGAGATTTAAAAAAATGAAAAAAATAACATTTGACCAGTTTTACTCCACCCTAATGTACAGTAGAGCGACTCACCAAAAAAAGTGCTCGATGTACCCTCCTAAAAATGAACCTTGGACTTTTTAAGATGACATTTAAAATATTTCGGCTCCAGCTTTGAGCTCTCGTGAGCTGGACCATTTTGAAAACGGGTATATTTTTGCATGTTTTGTTAATTTGAGAATGTGTTTCCTTACCAACATATACAATATGGGTATCATAAGAAACTGTATATACAATTTGTCCAAGGACGATCATCCATGTCATTTTTTTAAGGATATTCTGTAAAAAAAAAACGGTTTTTGAATTTTTTGTTCGGGGTTGTTTGTAATAAAAATGCCAAATTAACATATTTTAATCTTTAGTCGATTTAATTAAATACGGGTCTCAGCTTTTTTTGAAATTCGTGATAATTCTCGTTTTGACAAAAATGCAATGGGGTGGTAACTCTTCGTTTTAAATAGGGCAATATGGGTATAAAATTTTTTCTTTGCCAAGTACATCATCTTTGTATGTAAATAATTTAGATTTTTGCAAATTAGATGAGTTTTACACGGTGCTCTGGAATATATATAAATGCAATTTTGTGGTAACTCTAATATTAATGAAAATAGCACTAAAGAAAGAAAAAAACAAAAATTTCGCTTCCATACAACTTGAGTCGCTCTAATGTACAGTAGGGGGCTCTTTATAGCCAAAATATGATTTTTGGGGAAGGATGGATCGGGGCTATTTCCGTTCTATATAAAAATTATATATATGAAATTTGGTGCCAATCGGATAAAGAAAAGTCGTGTAGGAAATCGATTGAAAATTAAAACTGTTTCTATATGGAGAAAAAATTACTTTTTTCAGTTTTTGCAATTTTTTACACGTATAAATAGTTTTTGTTCCAGGTGATAAATTAATCGGTATGAAGATAAAACTATATTTTCAAAAATGTATTAAAATCCAAAATCGGTTATGAACTAGCCCATTAATAAATAATGCCCTAGACCACTAACGTGACAATAATTACTTGACCGAGAAATTCGAGTACACATCTTAAACATTTTTTGAATTGATTACTGCAGTACGTTTTTTTTTTATTAAATATACGCAATTAAGGTTACTCAAGGTTAAAAACAAACATTTTTTTGACATTACTAATCAATGTGGACCTTACGTGCCAAAGTCCCTTATTATTTATATCGATTTACAGAAAACGTCAAAGCTTTGCTTTACTACTATTGCATTTTTTGACATGTATTTTTGAAATATTATACAAAATGTGTGAAGCTTCTGTGCTAAAAATTTTAGCCAAATTGAACAACGTTAATCCGGGCCGTGTCGCATTAAGTTCAAAGGAGATACTGCGGGATTTGATATATATTTGAACAAAAAATATCTAAACCCTTTTGGTGTCAAAATGACTAGGGTCCGACCGAACAGTTCTGCCAGAAAATGAATTTGGTCTGTATACGGCATTTTAATGCATTTTGGACAAATTTGGCGAATGGAAAAATATTTATTGTGCTGATTAGATGCGATTTTGAGTGCCACATTTAAAGAAAAGTTCGGCCTCCTAAAGTTCGGCCAAATCGAAACTTCAGCTTAAATTTTATTCTACAAATCGAAATAAATCGGCTTAACAAACATGTTTTTAATACCAAAATTTATCTTCATTGCCTCCAGATACCAAACGAACCGACCAAATATAGTATTTTGACCGATCTGTTCAGTCGGGCACTAAAAATTACCCATAGTAGAAATTTTTTTTTAAAAATATGCTGTGTTATGATAATATTTTTCAACTAAGGCTCTTTTTGACACCAATAGCAGATGTGATTTTGAGTGCCAAATTTAAAGAAAAGTTCGGCCTCCTAAAGTTCGGCCAAATCGAAACTTCAGCTTAAATTTTATTCTACAAATCGAAATAAATCGCCTCAACAAACATATTTTTAATACCAAAATTTATCTTCATTGCCTCCAGATACCAAACAAACCGACCAAATATAGTTTTTTGACCGATCTGTTCGGTCGGGCACTAAAAATTACCCATAGTAGAAATTTTTTTAAAAACATACTGTGTTATGATAATATTTTTCAACTAAGGCTCTTTTTGACACCAATAGCAGATGCGATTTTGAGTGCCAAATTTAAAGAAAAGTTCGGCCTCCTAAAGTTCGGCCAAATCGAAACTTCAGCTTAAATTTTATTCTACAAATCGAAATAAATCGCCTCAACAAACATGTTTTTAATACCAAAATTTATCTTCGTTGCCTCCAGATACCAAACAAACCGACCAAATATAGTTTTTTGACCGATCTGTTCGGTCGGGCACTAAAAATTACCCATAGTAGAATTTTTTTTAAAAATATACTGTGTTATGATAATATTTTTCAACTAAGGCTCTTTTTGACACCAATAGCATCTAAGGGTTAATTTAGTTCAGAATATTTTTTACCTGGCTAAAATATATTCTGAACTAAATTAACCCGTACAATAACAAAGAGTTTAAATATCTTTTGTTCAAATGTATATATTTAAACAAGAAAAATAAAATACACTTATCGGCCATTTCACCGAAGACCGTCCGTAAAAGTAAATTTTTTGACTTTGGGTTTCCTCATTTCAAATAAATTTTGCATTCAAAAACTCTATAGAACCTCTTAAAGATTGGCGTTTTTAGTTTTTAAAATTTAGAAAAATCCACTGTTTTATGTGCGATTTAGTTTTATTAAAAAATTAGATGTGTGCAAAAAGTGTAAAAGTTTGAATATTCGTATTTTCTTTAATATTCACCGGATCATCACCATTAAAATTGCATTGGAATCGTACACTCGCCTACTTGTTTCTGCGAAACGAATATTTTTCAGCTTCGAAAATAAATTCATTCTTTATGCACTTTTCACAAGATTACCCACTCTTGATATGGTATTTTTACTACAAAACCACACTTTCGGTTTTTGCGTCCCAAGTAAAAAAGTTTTTATATATTCAGATACAACTTTATACAATTAAATGATTCAATAAAAATATTTATATAGTCATATAAACAATTATGTTACAGCTTAAATATTCGTATCTAATTATATCTAGTTTTGTGTTGTTTCAAAAATTTGTATGTGTGGGTATATATAGCGATATATTATTAATATATTATTATTATATGATCCTGTATATAATTGTACTTAATATACTTAATTATATATTACTATAAATACAATAAAGAGTTAAATATGGGCTCTCATATAATTCATTTTGCCACATTTTTTACTTGGGTAATGAATTATTTAAGAAAAGCTTGCATCAGATTTTCATAGGAAAGCAATAATTTATTATTTTTTTATTTTTCAAAATTAAAAAGATTAATTTTAAAAATATAGTATTAAGGCTCCGTTTAAATGTCTCTCTTTTGAAAAGTATGCATTTTATTTTTAATATTTTTTCTGTACCTGAAAGATAAATGAATTTACTAAAATATTATGTTTTAAAAATTTAATTATTAACCCTTCCAAACCCATGTTTCTTTCTATAAAAAATCTGAAATTCGATAGCAAATGTTCTAAACCAAATATTTTAGTAAATTATTTTAACTTTAACGTACAGAAAAAATCTTTAAAGTTAAATGTATAGTTTTTAAAAAAGAGACGTTAAAACATATCTGAAAAGTTAAAAAAATAACAAGTTGTCGTTTTTTCTATGTAAAATGATATATGCATTTTTTTGCCAAAAAATTTTTAAAAATAGTTAAACCCAGAGACCCAAAATAGTGAACATTCAACTTTTTGGCAAAAATTACATATTTTGCAAATGTGCATTGGTTTTTTAAATCGAGGGCGGCAAAATTTTAGAAAAACGCTTTTAAAAAGAAATTACATAAAAATTGCATTTATTTTTGACGCTGGAAAATAAATTTATTATTTAAAATTATATTTAAATTAAACACTAACGGTTATTGTCAAAAATGTAAGCGTGACATTAATTTATATGAATATGCAATGGTTTTACCAACAATAATTTCTCAAATAGTCCTTAGTTTCAGAAATAAAGCAGTGTTCCACATGACCCGCCTACTCCACATTACCTGGACTTAATCTAATACCCAATAATACCCATTTTCAACTTTTTGTAAATAAGGGCGGACAAAAAATTGTTTTAAAAGGAACTATGGACGCTGATCTGGATTTTTTTCTTATTTGCAGATTTTAGAATATCGCGATTTTTATATTTACATAATTCACCACATTTTTTCGTATATTTGAGCTAATTTTTCGAAATTTTATCGCATAAAATTAACATGAAAAAAATGTATAAGGATACAACTAAAAAAACAATTTTGAACATCCTTGCAATACCAGTACGATATGCTGATACAAACGCCTACATGATTATACTCAAATTTAAGATAATTTTGTGTAGATTTACATTCTTAAAACAAAATCATAATTTTACGGTTAAATTTCGAAAATTAACTCAAAGAGAGGTTGGGTAAAATACAATATGTATTTCAAAGAGAGGTTCGCTAAACAAGTGAAATTTGTCGAGTAGTGTTATTTTTCAATATACTAAATCTTGACACTAATTGTATTGTTAAATAAATTGTATTTGTATTGTACTGTACTGTACTGTACTGTAACATAACAAAAACAGAATTGTTAAAATTTTGTTGTGTTTATGGTTCTAAAACTTTTTATATAAAATGCTATAACATCTTTTGCCCAACAATGTTTGCTTTTTATTAAATACACAGACTAACTACGTATACTATTTTTATTGGCATAAGTTTATAAATTAGAAATAATAGACGAATATAAAAAGAAATCATAAAAACATGTTTTAAAATTTATGTAATAGAAACATTTATATTACTATACTTTGTATACCCTCCACTTCTTTGTGCTGGATGCCATATGAGTATTTCCATACAAAGTTCAACCGTGATCGAAAAATCAAAAGTGGACAAAGAATTCCTACTGACTTGTATTATTAAAGAAAAATACTTCAATTTAGGGACCGTAAATAATGATTATTGTTCGTTTTTTTTTAATCAAAAAATCAATCACTTAGAACAGACATAAAAAAAAAAATTATTGCACCATTATTATTATTTTTTGACAGTCTTTGATTTTTAAAGTTTTCTTCAATGGTAATGATTATTTTTGAGTAATAATAAAAAAAATCAGCCATAATCAATATTTTTGAGCAAAAAAAATAAAACTCAAAAATAATCATTATTTATGACTTTATATATGATGTACTTACATATTTTTATGCATATGTTTATATATTTACACCTACGTGAAAGTGTGTTTTATTTTGAGCGAAAAAAATAAAAATCATAAATAACGATTATTTTTGAGTTTTATTTTTTTTGCTCAAAAATAATGATTATGGCTGATTTTATTAATATTACTCAAAAATAATCATTACCATTGAAGAAAATCCTTAAAACTCATAACATAATCATTATTGTGTAATTTTTCTTATAAAACTCATAATGATTACGGTCCCTGCTTCAATTTTATTAAATTAAAAAATTCAAGGCACCTCTTAGTGGTCATGATGATAACAAGGAACGCAAAGTTGCGTTCCTGTTTTTAGTCAACCTTTATCCATTTTCAATAATACTTTCTCTTAAATATTTACTTCTTTCAGAGCGATGATAGAAGTACACTCCTATATTAAAATGTTTGCTACAACAAAAGTTCACTCCTAAAAATGCAAACGGAGCACATAAGGATCAGTAAACGGTAAGTTTTTTTATATGCATTAATTGACATTCTAATGTCACGTTCGTCACAGCAAAACAACATTTATGCTCATACATACCTTCTGCGTTGCTGGTAGGAAGAGTTTGAAAACTTTTAATTTATAAAAGTCACCTGGCAAATATTTTAAAAATGTCAAGTAACCTGTCAAACATGGTCAAATATTGTTATTTAAAATTATATATCGGCCATTTCATGATAGTTAGTCCAAAATCTGGGTCTTCCGATTTCAATTAACTTTTGTATTCTGAAACTTTACGAAGCCACTTATTGGAGTTTTTAGATTTTAAAATTTTGAAAAATCCACGGTTCCAAAAAAGAAAGTGTTGTTTTTAGAAAAAAAACCCTTATTTTGCAAATATGCATCTTTTTTCAAATCGAAAGTGGCCAAATTTGAGAAAAATGCATTTAAAAAACAAATTGCATAAAAAATTAATTTTTTTGATCCAGAAAAAAAAAAATTTAATTCCGCATTAAAATAGTAGGGGAGTGTACTATTCCATCAGTTTAAATGGTGATGATCCGATGAATATAAAAGTAAATACGAATATTTAAATTTACACACTTTTTGTATATTTCTCATATTTCAAAAAAACTAAATTTCGCATAAAACCATGGATTTTTCGAAATTTTGAAAAACTTATAACGCAAATCCTTAAGTGTTTTCGAATAGTGTTTCTGAATGCAATGTTCAATAGAAATTAGAAAACCCAAGGTCAAAAAATGTCCGTTTTTTGCCTGTCTTCTGTGGAATGGGCGAGATGGCATCCTTAGCTGAATAGAGGAAGGAAAAATTTAAGTCAGAAATAAAATTCCATATATTTTACAAATGACACAGGCCTACAAAATTTGAAAAAAATAAGACCCTTACTTTTCTGAAGTTTTGATGTGGGCTGAAGCTGAATCTGACCCCAGAATTTCTCCATAACTTTACATTTTTGAGATATCTTAAGCTTTATTCACAAACCTTTTTATGTCATCTGAAAGTCCTCTCTGTTCTGATTCGGGACACAGAAAAGAGTACTCTAGTATCAAGGTTAGAAAACTTGTTGGCCTGTGTAATTGAATTATTTTAATTTACATGCTATTCATTGTAATTTTCAAAAATCAAGTCACGACATAAAATAAATAATATTTTTTATTTTTATAGCTAATATAATTTTTTTAAACAATTGCCAACATTTGCCTAATAGGGAATTTCTGTCACATCACGCTACGTCACGTTTTACTTCAGCAAACTGTATAACAAACTTAAAATATTCCAAATCATATTAAAAACAGTTTTATCAAAAAGACGAAAAAATCAAATTCTATTTTTGTCACATCACCCTCTTTAATTATTTATATTCCACACAAAAATATAAAAAATAAAAAAAATTATGTTTTTTGTCATTGAAACGTATGATTGTAACATATGTAAAAATGGAAGTGCCCATATATACGTTGGTATTTTTTCTTGTGAAACAAATATCAGGACTTCCAATCCAACTGACTGGCAAAAGTATTACTTATAAATATCAAACCTACAGTACTAATCAAAGTTTAAAAAGAATTAATTCTTTAATTTAATTATCTAAAATTAATGAAAATACTCAAATTTCATTCCGAAAAAAGCATTCTTATTGATTAAATTCTAAACTTAATTCTCAAAAGCTTTAAATTATAGGAACGAATTCTTTTTTGAACAATTCGAAATTTTCTTAATTCATTCAATAAAATGCTGAATGATAAAAGATTTGTTTTTATCAGGGTTGGCAATCATTTCATTCGGATATCGGATTTGGATAACGGTGTTTTGTGAATATTTCGTTAGGTTATTTTAAGGTTAACGATATTGTAAGTTATTTCGTTAGTTTATGTTAGGGTTAATGTTATTTTAAGTTATTTTGTTAGGTTAGATTAGATTAGATCAGAAGGCACTATGCACAGCGACCAATGCAGGTCTTTTGTGCTGCCTAAAGTTACCTACATATTTAAGCTACCTATAAAGCCAATTATCCTATTAGGCAAAATGTTCGCGATGTCGGAAGGCGAAATGAAGCGATCACCTAGAAACCTAAGTCTCCTATCACAAAGCTTGGGACATTCGCAGAGAACATGCTCCGAGGTCTCAGACACCATCCGAGGTCTCAGACACCATCCTACCTACACATATCCGTGTCCGAATGACCCTTCCTGTGAATGGTATCTGAGATTACAGTGTCCAGTTAAGTACGACGCCAGGGTCCTCAAGTGAAATTGTAATCTTTTAATACCTTCTTTAATTTAAAATAAGGCCTTTAAAGATCTCTTCAAATTGCATGATTTTTTTTTTTAAATAATTTTTTTTTTTGATAAAATACAATAGCTGGTTAAAATTATGTTTTTAAGCTTTTAACATTTTTTAACAAGAGCTTATAAGAGCACCGATTTCTACATGATGCGTTTTCAAAAAATTTTGCGTTAAAAACGGTGCGAAAACCAGCACATAGACAAATTCATTCAAGTTAGGAATTAATACCAAATCCTATTAAATCTTTTGAATGAAGCTAAAGAATTAATTCGTTGGGAATGGATTAACGAAATCATATATGCTGATATATAAAAATCAGCTCGCTGATTTTCAGCAAAAGATTTTGCTGACATTAGCAACTTTTTTGCAAGCATCCTCCTGACTAAAATTTTGCTGACTCAGCAAAATTTTTTGCTGACTTTACGAACTTTTTTTTTTGAGTGTAGGGTTCTATCTCAAAATTTTAATATTTATTTAGTATTAATATTTATTATTATTAAAATCGTTTTTATTTGGCACTGTTCATTAAATTTTCCTATTAGTCGGCATTGCTTTAACAGGTTATTTTGCCACTATTTTAATTGCCCATCGTGCTCACGCTGTAGAAGTCGTTAAATTGCAAAAAATATTTCCATTATACACAATTTTTTCTCATTATTTTTTGTGTTTACAAAAGTATTAGTTCGTGGTTTTTAGTTGTGGGTTGTGTTAAATCGACATAGCATTTACTAGTTTTTGTAGTAGTAATTCGTATAATATGTTGTTTATTTAGGGTACAAAGAAAAAATAAAAACCAAATCTTCCATAAACATGTTGAAAATTTATTATTTACCACAATTCAATTTGTTGCTTGTTTTTAATTTTTATTTTTCAAAACCTTATTTTAGTGGTTGCAATTTAAAGTACGAAAAAAAATATTTACCATTAAGTAATAATATAGAGTATTTAAATTTCAATTTTCATGTCATGCATTACAAAATAAATATTATTAATTCCATGTAATGGTTGCAAACACAAATTAACATATCGATGGCTATAGCTTGAATTTTTAAAATTAAAATTTTCAAAAATATCATATTAAATGAATAATAATTTAATGGGTTTTTAATAATTTAACATAAAGTTAATAATAAATTAAAAAATTATTTACTAGTTTTCTATCTATGGCTAACTTAAATCAATTAAAGTTTTTAAATATATCAATGGATTATCAAATTAAACCAATTAAATTTTGTTGAAATATTTTATAAATTCAAATTTATTTAACGTACCTACTACGTATGAGTGATATTATTACTTAAATATCACTTATACGCACTAGGGTGATTTAAACAAAAAAACAAATTGTTGAATTTTGGACGGTACAACACTAGGTTTCGAATAAGATTTATGAACAAATAAATACTGTGAATTTTTAAAAATTTTGGCAAAAAATTGTTGGGTTCGCACTTTAAAATTTTCATTTAACACCACCGAATGGTTACAAATATTATTTTTTGAAAAAGTGGTCTTTTTTTAAAATCACAAAATTCAAAATTTTGGAAAATTTTATTTTTTATTTCATTTCCCAGTGTAGAAAAGCATTACCATATAAGTGTTTATATACCCAGTGAAGAGAAGCATTACCATATAGGTGGTTATCCGATGAAAAAAGTTCCGATATATGTATATATAGTTATATATATAATTTGATATCACATCATATATCAGGTGATACGAAAAATGGCATAAATAAACCTTATAACATGAGATCCCATTGGATCTCATTTGTCTATATGATTTGATAATGTTATATATAATTTGATATAATTTGACCTTCATAAAATTCTTTGGAAATAAGCGTTTCAATTTTGTTTCACATTCCAATAATAAAAAAATTAAATATAAATCAATGAATCGGAAAATCAGACATGATTTCATTTTGGCTTTAACTATTAAAATCAGTGTTGAAAACCCGAAAAATATGTTTTATTGAAACAAAGAAATTGTTCGATAAGTAAATAACAAAAAACTAAATAACAAAAAATCGCTAAAAATATGCTATAAAAATAAAAAAAAATAGGCTCAAAAATAAGATTTTTTTTATCAAAAAAAAAAAGATTAATATGTCATTAATTTTTCAATACGAAGCACAGGCAAAAACGTGAAACAACATATTTCTGGTTGCGCTGAAACAGAGGATATTTTGTGTAACAAAAATCCGTAAAAACTTCTAAGAATTTTAGATTTATAGCAATTTAAATGTTTTGGTGGGAAAAAGTGAAAAACGCCAGAAAATTTAACAAAAAAAAAAAAAAAATTGTTAAATACTGAAACAAAATTGTCATTAAAAAGACAATCGGAAACCAAATATGTTAAATATTGGAAAAACACTTAAAAAACAACATAGTCAATATTTTTTAAAGCCACCAAATCTTAACAATCACTTACACGAGCGATCGAAAAATAAAAATCCAAAAAATTGTAAAACAGCCAAAAAAGACAAATTATACTTTTCTCTGGTTTTAAAACAAGAAATTTTTCCTATTTTATTTTTATTTTTTTTAAAAATAAAAATGTTAATGTTTCATATCCTAATTTTTCGGATAAAAATCCATATCAGCGTTCGCGTACCCCTTCAAAAAATAAGAAAAATTTCTTTAAAATCTATATAATTTTTGTTTTTCTTTTATATATATGGATTTGAGTCGTTTATGATAATGAATGGTTTCTAATAAGTTGTTTTGAATGCAAAAGGTGTATGTCAGACAATATCTTCGGGGCGCTTTTAAATCAACATTTTAAATTATTTATAAAAAATGATTCTAAAAACTTTGTCCAATGACGATTTCCTTAGACAAAAATGAATTTCGAATAGGGATCAGCATACAACAAATGATTTTTCACAATTTGTTGAATAAGTTTTTTGATTGTAGCACATTTAATAACTATAAATGCAATTAATGTTGATTCCGATGATAATAAATTTAAAAATATGATTATTGTTTTTTTTTTTTGGAAGCCATTGAAAACATTTTCTATAAATGAATAATAATTTTTCAAATAAAGAACTAAATTATTCAAATCTAAACCCAGATAACAGACTCAGTTGTAGCAACAGTATTTGTAGCCGTATTTGGGAGGGGGGGGGGGGGGGGTGGTGGGTAGCAAAAGTGCAAAATTCATTTAGAAATTGCATTTGCACTATGAATGTATTTTTGTAAAGTAGACAATTCCAGCTTTCATATCCATTTCAAATTTTTTAAACAGTTTATCTTCTTTAGTATACATGTCTTTTCAAAGTTCACAACTTTTAGCAAATTTATGATTTTTAAAAACTGAAAAACAGCAAATAAAACGCTAGATTAAGCAATTCTAAGAAACTGAAAACGGAATGGACGATATATATATTTTTTCAATTTGTTTCAACATTTCATTCATGAACCGTATATTTATTCCACGAATAAAATTTTTCATACATATTTACGTATAAAATAATGTTAACCTTTTAACAACGAAATTCGTTAATTCGTGATTTAAGGGACACCTTTTGGTGCACTTATACGATGTCTTCTGTAATGCCCATTGTTGAGATTCCCATCACAATCTTAGCTATTGGGGATTTTATGGTATGTTGTGTCCCCCTCTTACCTACAGCTGTGTTTAGTCAGTGTATTTAAGTAAACCGACATGTATACGTACTAGGGTATTCAAATTACTCGGGTTTTGTTTTGTTCGAGTAACTTGATTTTAAGGTTTTTAGATTACTCGAATAATTTAAATAATGTTATTTCACTAATTTTTCCTTAAAAATACACAATAAAACACAAAATAAATACAAAATCAGGAGTTCCAAAATGTATTAATCAAATTTAAAAATATTCGTTAGGTCAAAACAGAAATAATCTTCTGAATTAATATACAATTGAGGTATTTGACTTTATTTTCTTTCACTCTTATATTTCGACTTTAAGAAAACATTAGTGGTGTAGCTTTCAGCACTTTTTGCAAATATTAAGAATAATATGTCATAGCAGTCTATTCCTTGGAAAAACATAAAGAAAAATTATACTATTTTTTCGCTGTCATTAAAAAAATGCCAATGCGTTGAAGTTTGGAAGGCAGATTTTTGTTCCATTTTATTTTATTTTTTTTTTTCAAATTGATAATTCTTAATTTATATTATTAAGTTGTGTATATATATTCGAATGAAAGAAAAGAGTGAAAGACCCAATCCGAGCTGTAACACCAACAAATTATGATTTGACTATAATTTGAAATTGCAAAAAAAATGTTACCACAATATAATAGTTTTACCATTTTTTAGTTTTTTTTTATTGAATAATTAGATATTTAAAAGTTTCGCTTAATTTTTGTTAATTAAGCGAAACTATGTATATTTTTCCAACAAAATATTTAAATTCATATTTAGCATTCAACATTTAAAAATGTTTGTGATGTAATGGGTAGAGTGGCAACCAATTACTCCGAGTTTCCGAGTTTAAATCCCACAAACGTATAATGTTTTTTTTTTTTTTTTTTAAATTAACATAAAATACTAAAATATTCAAACAGCAAATAATTTGAAGATAATTAAAAGTTATTGAAGTGTGTAGAACAAAGGACTATTTATCTGAAGGCCACGGTTCAATACCTGAAAAATCAAAATAGTTTTTTAATTTCAATGACATTTTGTAGAACATAATAATATTTAAGTGGAATATAATATTGAATGAGACAACTGAATATTAGCTTTCACGACTAAAAATATAATTTAATATGAAGATAGTTGTCGTAACCGCAAGAATTCGATTGTCAACAAATTCGGTGGTGACAACTGAGACTATTTTCTGGGTGTGTAATTATTCATGGATATCTTAAATATATCCTAAATATGTGCTTATTTAGGCATTGGTCTACGTGCAAAATGGATATCGTGGTGCCACGAAAAATAGTTATAGCCCTCTTGGGCAACTTAATATGTACAAATAAACATTTGTTTATTTGTTTATTAATGACATTTCAGCTTGCTTTAAAAAATCGAAATTTCTTTTGTATGCGGATGATTTGAAAATATGAAAATATTTCGTAAAATTTTCTCATTTCAAGGTGTTTCTGAATTACAGGTTGATTTGAATAATCTGCGTGCATGGTATACGTTAAATAACTTACATCTTAATCTTTCTAAATGTTTTCATGTTTCATTTAGCAAATCTCTGAATCCTATTAAATCAAATTTCAATATTAACAACCAAAACTTGAAAACTGTTAAGTCTACACTTGATCTTGGCGTGGTTTTCGACTCGTCGTTTTCTTTTGTACGACATGTGGATTATATTATCCCAAAACTTATAAAATGCTGGCATTTTTGAAAAGAAATTCTTCTGATTTTTCTGATCCTAATACTTTGAGGTTAATTTATAGTATGCTGCAGTTATTTGGAATCCCTATAAGAATAATCATGTCGCTCGCGTTGGAGAGTATAAAGAATTTTCATTAAATTCGCTTTAAGGTCACTTATCTTTGTTGATCCCATTCCTTCTTATAAATCAGAATGCCAATTTTTAGGTTTGCAGACTTTAGAATATCGTAGATTATACCAGTCGGCGTTACTTGTCTTGATATCGTAAATGGTGTAATTGACTGTCCTTATTTGCTGTCTCTTATTCCATTTTATGTTCCTCCTAGAAGTTTAAGATTAATTGATATTTTTAATGTGACACTGCATCGCACTGAATATGCCCTTAATAGTACGCTAACTCGTACGTTTATTTATTTAAATGAAATCAATTTTAGACTGCAACAGAAACGCAAATCTTATATAGAGTTTTCCACGTTAAGCTGTTTCTTAATATAGTTTTTAAGTAATTTAGCTATATTATATTGAAGATATTATATTTATTTATATTAAGTTTTTGATTTAATCATAGTCTGTAAGGAATTTTTGTTCCCATAGACTGAATAAATGAAATGAAATGAAAAACGGTAACTGGTACATTGATTTAAATTTTATAAAAAAAATATTTTTTAAAATATACGAAACAATTTAAGCTTTCTTTTGTAAAATATAAACTAAAATAGAACATATTTTGATGTACTCGATAAACTCGATTAATCGACCAAAATTATTCAAGTTAATCGTTGCTCGAAATTGAGCATTTCAATTTACCCGAACAATTGCTTGATTGATATTCATCGATTAATCGAGTAACAATTAACTGATTGAGTAGCCTAACACGCACTCATAATAATCTATAGGTAAAATACACGAAAACCGTTGTTAATTTTACGAAAGTTTTGGTTATTTTGACATTACGAAAAAATTTGTAGAATATACAAATCACATTTCGTAAAGTTTTGTAAAAACTTTTTTTAAATAAAATGTGGTGCATACCTTACGGGTTTATTTTAAAATTAAAAAAAAAAAATGTAATGGTGCCACACCAGAATCGAACTCACGATTTCAGTGACATCCTGCTGTGTTGAAGTAGACCCCCTCTATCATTTGCACCTAATTAGCTGATGCAATACAACAAACTAAAAAGGAACTTAAGTCGAAAATATTATGAAATTTTTATGAAAACTAGAAAAATATGCTACAAATATTTAATAAAAAAGGTAAAATGGCAATTAAATATTTTTAAATAAAATAATATAATTTTTTTATAAATATATCAAATAAATATATTAAAAAACAAAATAATAAAATAATAATAATAAAAAACTTAAATAACAATTTCAAACTAATTGCATTTTATTATTAAATATTTTATCTTTTTAAATATTTGTTTTATTGAATTTCATACTAAACCCGGCAAATAAAGTGGAAGTAGTGTTTTCGGGTCCTCTTTAACTTGTTTTAGAATCCTCTTTATTAAACAAAATACAAAATATCCATTTATATCAAAACACAAAAATAGTAATAATGAAATAAAAAAATAAAACATAGAAATTTAAAAAACATTAATAAACAAAAAAATATAAAAACTAAAAAAAAAAAAAAAATTGTCCTGGCCAGGAGTTGAACTCGCAACCTTCTGATTGCAAATCCGACCTCTAACCACATCAACATCCATATGTAATATTTGTAACATTACAAATTTTTGTACAATGTACTAAAAAAATATTACGAAATCATGTTTGTATTTTTTACGAAATTTGTAAATTTATATAATTTGTTTTATACAAAAGTTTTGTAATATAAACAAAATGTTTGTACATTCTACGAAAAAAAATTTACGAAAAATATATTTGTATTTTTAAGCATGGATTATTATGAGTGCGTACTTACAACTGACACAGTCATAAATTCCCTACGGATCTTTTAATCCCATTAAAAGATTCCAAGCAAGTCCACATAATTCGAGGCGGACTTGCTCACCGATAATAATATTTTGTATAATATAAACTAAAATAGAACATGGAGCAACATTGATTATTAATAGGTTTTTTGTTAAAGTTCTGCCTATTATATAGGCTCTAGCTTTTCTAAAACTTCGGGTTCTGATGAGATCTTTAGCCAGATCGAAATACTAGTATCAACCTAGCTAATATGTTTGATTTGCTTTATTTTTGTAAATATACGGAGGTTGAAAGCTCGTTATAAATTGAAAATAACATAAAAATAATCTCGATGTATATAAAAACAAAAAACTAATATAACTGTAAAGAACATATTTTGATTTACTCGATTAAACGACCAAAATTATTCGAGTTATTATTTGCACGAAATTGGCCATTTTAATTTACTCGAACAATTGTTTGCTTGATATTAATCGATTAATCGAGTAACAGTTAACTGATTGAATAGCCTAATACGTACTTACAACTAACACAGTCACAGAGGGATTTGATATAAATTCCCTACGGATCTTTCAATTCCATTAATAGATTCCAAGCAAGTCCGCATTACTTGAGGCGGACTTGGTAACCGATAATAATAGTATGTATTGTTCGATAGGTAAACTATATTGGTAGCGATTCCTATTCTCACTTTCACCATTCACCTCAATTTTCGAATCTCATTATTTCCCGAGTGTTAATTATAAGTTCCATTTTGATTTCAGGTTTTTAAATATTTGTTTATTGTAAAGACGATTGGATAATAAAAATTTATAAATTTGTATTATTTGAGAGAAATAAGGTTCGAAAACTGAGGTGAATGGTGAAAGTGAGAATAGGAATCGATACCATTAACTATTCCATATTACTATGCTTAAACTATTTATCATTAAAAACTACTATAAATTTTCCCAATTTTCTTTACACCATGTTTGCTATATCTAAAAAAAAAACAGTATATAATTTCCTATAGGAAATTAAAATGTAACTATGTAGGTAGGTAGTCTCTTTTAATTTATTTTTTTCTAATTTACACCTAATTTCCAGACAGTTTCTGCAGTAAATAAATCAGCATTATTTCCATTTATAGCACCGCACAAAAGCAACCGTTTACAAGCAACACACGAGTATTAGTTAGCTAATTTTGCATGCAACGCAAAATTGTGAAATTGTATGTATGTGAGTATGTACAAAGATGTGTGTGGGGGTTTTTTCAATTGCTAACACACTACGGGGCGTATGAGCGTTATGGAATATTAAAAGCACTTATACCCCGAAATGGCATTTTTTCTGCCAACATAGTATTCTTTGTCTTTTTACTTATTCATATTTTTTTTTTTTTTTCAATAAAATTCATTAACTTAATGTTGACGTACAGCAGTGATTCATTATATTTTAACATAAACATTGCAAAGAAAACTTAATTAAAAAGTCAAACAATTGTTATTAATTTTTTATTAATTTTTTTAAACATATACAAATTTAATGAATTATTTACATGTACCCGAGTGAAAACGTATGCATATAATTATACATTATTTTATATACACTTAAACTGGCAGGCAAAAGCCAGTATATTTAAACAGACACAATTATATAACTTCATATATAAACTTATTTTTGTCGTAAAATTTTAATATGATGTCATATGTAGTTACGTTTAATCGCATCTCGTGTGTATATTGCATTTAAACTAAGATAAAATTAATCCAATTAAATATGACGTTATATATGCCTATATATAGCAAAATACATAATTATATATATTATGATATTATATCATATTTAAGAAAAAAAAAAACAATTTAATTTCGAATAAAATAGAATATTAAAAATACAGTCACATAAAAAATTTGTCAATTATATTTTGGATATAAAAACTTTTGGACTTTTCTTAAAACGCAATAAAAAAGTATAAGTCGCGTTAAATTTTCGGAATATAAAACAAAGGTTTTTATTACAATAAAAAAAAACAGAAACAGACTTTTTCGAAGTATAACCACAAAATGATATATTTTTAATACAAAAATTAAAACATTTTTGGAAAATTTTTTCGATCATGTCGGTGTTTGTTTTAGAATATTTCACTGGCATTGCAAGGAAGTTAAAAAATTTTCATGTTTAGTTTTATCCTTATGTTAAAAAGATTTTACATTTTATCACTATGCGTAAACTAAACATTCCACTAAACTCATTATTGTAAAGGGTCCGCCAAATAACTTTTTTTTTTTTTTGAAAATGCTATAAAAAAAAACTACTGAATATTTTCCCAAATTTCTTTTTTTATTTGAAAGTACAATCCTTCCGGTTAATAATGGAAAATAATTTCATTCAAATGGCTGCCTCGGCTGGCCATGCAGTAGCCTACACGATCGGTCCAATTTTTAAGCACATTATCGATTGTGTGCAGCTGTATTTCACAAATGGCTTCACGAATATTGTCCTTTAAAGCGTCAATTGTCTCTGACTTGTTGGCGTAACACTTATCTTTGACGGCACCCCACAATTAATAGTCCAATGGTGTCAAATCGCAGCTCCGAGGTGGCCAAACGACATCAGCTCTGCGGCTGATAATGCGATCTTCAAAAACAGGGCGCAAAACATCGAGTGTAGCTTCGGCTGTGTGGCACGTAGCGCCGTCCTGTTGAAACCAAATGTTGCCAATATCCTCCTCTTCAATTTTTGTGAACAAAAATTCGTTTAACATGGCCCGATAACGATCCGATAAAATCCGTACGCAATTTTCGCACACATTCTGCAACATTACCATGATTTTCAAAGTAATGTCGCAATATTTCCCAGCGTTGTTCAAGCGTATACACAACCATATTCGTTCAGCGGAAGGATAAAAACTAATTATCTGTCAAATCAGACATGAACTAAGTGTTACCATTCACGAAATAAGCACTAGTTGAAAAAAAAAACGTTAGATGGCGGACCCTTTATTCAAATTCCAAATCCATTGAAAATATAATGAAATATTAATAAAATAAAAAAATTATATAAAAAATGGTAAAAAGTAATAAAAAGCACAATATTTTAAAAACTACAAATAAGAAAAACAATTTGTTGCCAGATTTAAACTCAGCATTCCTAAATCTATTGGAAAATATTTATTACAAAGACAGGTTCTGCAAAAGATTGCAATTCTTCAGTAATAATATCATGTGGAAAAGCAGTTAAAATTTAAAGTTATTTTCTAAATATTTCTGAATACGTTCAATGGATTTCAATTTTGATACACA
This sequence comes from Delia radicum, assembly GCA_021234595.1. Lineage (NCBI taxonomy): Eukaryota > Metazoa > Arthropoda > Insecta > Diptera > Anthomyiidae > Delia > Delia radicum. Next base: position 124,134,021 of record CM037852.1, read on the forward strand.
ATTGTTTTCATTGGAATGTCTAGTTTATACACAATTCTAAAATTAGCATACAATTTATAACGATAAATCTAAAAAAGAACCATTTTCAACTTCTTTGCAATAACAGTGTGATATTATGAGACAAACGCCGATATGATTATGATCAAATTAAAGATAATTTTGTATACAGTTACACACAGAGAAATAAAGTGCCAACCGAATTGAAAAGTGTATTTTAATGGTAACAACTTATAAACTCAGTCAGTACAACGATTTTACATTAGATTTCTGAGTATTGTTGGTGTTGCAACTAAAGTTCAGTTGATTTAACCGAACTTTGTTGTGAAAACTAATGTTAAGTTGTGCAAACCGACTGAAATTCGTAAGAACAAAATTTGAGTCGTGGTAACCGAATTTCTTTTGGCAAATTGCTAAATATTTCTCTGTGTGTATATTCGTTCAAAAAATTTCATGATTTTGCGTTAAGATTTCGAAAAATTAAGCAGAATATACTAACAAATGAAAAAATGTGAATGATGTTAATATAAAAATCGCGATATTTTAAAATCTACATATGAGATTTTCAAATTCCCGAATTTTTTAACTGCCGGAAATCGAGAAATTTTTTCGAACATTCCCGGCAATTCCTGGGATTATTAAAATAAATAATCATTAAGGTTTTTATAGTAAAGTCGTCTTTTTAGTAGGAAATTGGAAAATATATAAATTAATTAAAGATCACTATTAATTCAGGAATAATTAAACATTCTGTTAAAATATGCCCTATAATAGTCCAATTTCAAAAGACAGCACGAGCTAACTTTTTAAAACCGTTTGGGAGTTTTGGTCTACGGCTTGTCTATTTTCATTTCCCGAAGGTATCATTCGGTGACCCAAAATTTGTTGCACAGTGTTATGAGTGTAGTTTCTTTGGAAAAAATATGAAAAAAACGCCAAAATCATAATATGGGGTAATTTTTGATACCACTCTTAAAGCTCAAAGTGTGAGATTGAGCAACTAAAAAAACATGTGTCTCTTAATTTTTGATTCTTTATAACACATCAAAATTTCATTTAAATCGGAGAACACCCAGAAATGCACTCTCCTTGTTACAGAGTTTTAATTCAATCTACCTTAACAAAACATATGACTTATATTTCTGGAGCTAAAAATACTTACCACTTTGAAATTTGTCATAACTGTATACAAAGAGCCCATCTTAAACATATATTTTTTTTAAATTTTAAAAATGGTCGCTTTTAGAGATGTAACCTCCCGACTTATAGGTCAAGAAAAGTGGCCTTTGCCATTTTCAAAAAAAAAAAAAAAAAAATCATCTTGCACATCAAATCAAAGTTAATTTTATAACCGTTCAAATGCGTCCTTGATGAGCCACATGCCTATAACACTTTTCAAGAAAATTAAAATTAAGTGAGTATAACTTTGCACATTTTTATAGTTTTTTCCAGTTTTCAAGACCATACATTTCCGGATGCAAATTCGTCCGTGCCCCCAAACTTTGTGTTTGTTTTGGTTCTGTGATACACTATATTTCTACACACTTAGGTTGAGTTGACATGAAATTACCCATATATATTATGTTAATATAGATAACTGTTCGCATATGTTGTTGTACTACGTATTCACAAGAGTGTTTAATAAATTTTATTTAACAAAATAATGTCATGCAAAGTGCACATTATTGTGTTACAATATTACAAAATAATTATATTGAAAATATGTATTTTTTATTGATGATGAAAAATAAAAAAATTATATAATTTTTAATGTAAAGTAAAATGATATAAGGGAATAACTTTAGCAAACGCAAAAGCTTAACAAGAGAAAAAAAACACAAGCACTTTGTTATTTATTAAATTCTTTAATGCGATACAAATACTAACATTTTTTTTTTTTAAATTAAAGAAAAACACAAATCGCATTTTCATTATTTGACCATATTACCATATTGTGCGCTTTATTAGTTAAATTTGTAAACATTTCCTGTGGCTTTTTATGCCAAAATGATGAAATGTGTTTTAGTATTCAGCGGAAACGGATATAGCAAATTAAAAGGCATCAGTAATTGCTATAAGTGCACAGACATAAAACTTTAACTGACAGTTGTTCTTCAGTTTTTAACGGTTATTAGGTTTAACGGAAAGCAAAATTGTGTTTCGCAAAACATTCAAACATTAAATAAGGTAGTTAGGGATAGAAAATAAAAAGAAGAAGAAGCTAAATAAAGGGAAAATAATTAAGTAACCATATTATGGAAAAAAATATCAAATAAAATGAGTGGTAAAATATATTTTTTTTTTTGTAATTCACATTAAAAACCCTTACAAAAAATAACAATAAAAAAACTTTTATAAAAGTATTTTGTTGTAAAACTTTTTATACCCTTCATTATAGTATTCATTATGGTTGTCTCTCGAATAAAAATTATTCGATTAATTGTTTGTTCAATTTCGAACGTGCAATGATTTTCGAATAATTCGAATTAATTTTAACGATCAATCTAATAAAACTAATAATTATAATTTAAACCTTTTGGAAATATCTCTATATCAAACTAAAAAATAGCTAGAAAAAACTTAATTTATAAAGAAATTTAACACTTTTGCAATAGATCGCTAAATATTTCAAACTTTTTAAACCTGTTTAAAAATAACCGAAAAATATTTTATTTTTAAATTTATTTTCATCGGGATAAACATTAATTGCATTTATAGTAATTAAATGTGCTAAAGTCCCAAAACTTATTTAACAAATTGTGAAAAACAATCTGCTGTAGGCGTGTCCCTATCCGGATTTCATTCCTGCCCAAGGAAATCTTCAGGGGACTTTGTTATTAGAATTTCTAGAGATATTTGTTATGTTAAATCACAAACTCAATGAGAATTTCTTGTCCTCGTCTAGGAGCGAGATTCAAAATTTAAAATATCAAAGAAAAACAAAAACAACATCAAAATATTATCACAATTGGCTTTGTCATCTTCCAAATACTACTCTGTTTTTTTGACAGACCTAGCAATGTAGTGACGTTTATTCAAGTAAATCAACAATAGAAAATCATATGTTTTCTATTAGTGTCAGTTACATTTAAATTTGCACAAGCACAAGCACCTGCATATTTGTTATTTTAAATTTATTTTCACCAATTGTGATAATATTTTGATGTTGTTTTTGTTTTTGTTTTTTCTTTGATATTTTAAATTTTGTATCTCGGTCCTAGACGAGGACAAGAAATTCTCATTGAGTTTGTGATTTAACATAACAAATATCTCTAGAAATTCTAATAACAAAGTCCCCTGAAGATTTCCTTGGGCAGGAATGAAATCCAGATAGGGACACGCCTACAGCAGATTGTTTTTCACAATTTGTTAAATAAGTTTTGGGACTTTAGCACATTTAATTACTATAAATTTTATTTTTATTTGAATTGGCAAGAGTGATTTTATTGCTATTTTGTGCTAAAAAGTTTTAAGACTAAACTTAGTAAGAATTTTATTAAAAAACTATAAAAAAAATTTAATATAAAAAAAGTTAAAAACTAAAAAAAATCTTAAAGAAAAACCGCAAAATATGCTCTAAAACTTTGTTATTGATATACAAAATACAAAAATTTTACCAAAAATAATATTCTGATTTTTTTTAATTTGCTCTTAAGATCAAAATATGAAGAAATATGGTACGATATTAAGAGCAAAAAATGCAATATATGGTCTAAGAAATTAATGATAGAATTCGTTTATTGTCCTCACACAGATAAACATATTTTTTTTTAAAATGATGCCAAAATTCATAAAATTTTATGTTGATAGAGTAAAAAGCTTTTTAGATTTATGTATTTTTAAAATTATTTTTATTCGTTTGATTAATCGAATAGTTTTGAAAAATTAATCTCTTGATTTCTCGATGAAAAAAATGTTTGAACGTTTATTCTATCAACATAAAAACCCGAATAAATGACAACTCTAGTATTGACTGATTCTTAAACTTGTTTTTTTTATATGAGTCTGTGTTTTAATGCTAATTTTGGAATAGTTTAATTAAGGCGACTTTTGATTTTTTCCAAAATATTCTGTTTTTTTTTCATGCGATTTAAGGTTTTCATTTTATTGCTACAATAATCACGTACAAAAATTTATATTCCCTTGAGTGCTATTGTTAGAATATAATTTCGTATTGCACGTACCATATAAATATCCGAGTAGTTAGTGTATGACGAATTTCAAAAATTTTCAACACTTTAACGTGAATAAGCTTTTGTGTGTGTGTGTTAGCCGATGTTTAAGCATTTTAAATCAATTCGCGTTAATCATTTATCTTTAAAGGCGCAACAATTATGGCAGTTTAAAGTTTCAAGCAAATTAAAAATATTAAAATTACAGTTTTTACTTGTATTTAATTAAAGCTACATCTCATTGTATTTATCAGATTTCAAAATATATTACACCAAAAAACATAAAAATACTCTAAAAAAATGTTTTGTCATACATTAAAACTTAAAAAGCAAAACGTGATAATTTAGGAAAACACGCATTTGTCGGCTTAATGGTATCTAGTTAGGTTAAGGTTTAATTATTTGCAGAAAATCATCTCAAATACTTTTGTATTCGCAAAATTAAAAATTTTATATAGCGATGTTTTTAAAGGCCAAGGGTCGGATTTTGCAAAATTTTTTTAACTTCAAAATATATTTATTCTTTATTCGGTAGTCTGCATAATCTGCGTACTTCTTCTATTTGTGAAGCTTCTACACTGAGAAAATTTTAGTGGACTAAAAATACTGAAATACTAATGTAACTTTTTTTTATAAAGTGAATGAAACTTCTTCATTGAATGAATGAAACTATTTATTAATTTTGATTTGTTTGATAAAATTTTATGAAAACTTGCATTAGTTTAAATTGCAGTTGCTTCTATGCAAAAATTCATTAATAAGTATCACGCAGAGAATCTTCTCAGTGTAGTATCTGACGGAACAGTTTGACTAAAAATATGCTTTAACGTTTTTTTTTTTTTTTGGCATTTAGGGGCAATATAGACAAGTTTCGATATTGCAATAAGAGAATTATCTGCATGATTTTAAGCATTTTTGTATTTAATCCAGAAAATTGCACTGCATTTAGTCTATGTTTAGTAAAATTGTATGAAGAAATATAATTCTTTTTATGTAAAATTTTCTTACAGAAGTTTATTTTCTATGCAGAAGTTTCATTAAAAAACTGGTTTCATAAAAAATATGAAAGTTTTCATTAATATTAAAAAAATATTTATTAATTTTGTGAAAAAAATTTTCTCTAAGTGGAAAAATGTTTGTTAAACCGATTTATTGTGACTATAAATATCAAATTTATGGAAAAAGACGAAAGCAGTGAATCAAACTAAATGCCAAACTTTTTATGCAAAATGACAAAATTATTCGTTAAATAAACATCCATATGGGGAATGGGGCCGGTTCTGCGTATGCCACAGGATCGGTCCCTTCGTGCCAGAGACCGGTCCTTTGCTAAACCCTACCCTATGTAAACAACTGGCAACTTTAACATTGGCTTGTCATAGGAGGGGGTCATTTGTCCTGCTTTAAACCACATAGTGGAATGCCACAGGACTAACCAAAGATGGGCATACCACAAGACTGTCGCAAAAGGGGAATGTCGGAGGACTAACCAAAACAGACTAGCCACATGACTATCCTAAAATGGACATGTCGTACAATTTAATAATTTTTAATGTAAAAAATGGTAGAAAATGAAACAATAAATTTCTAACTCATTGGCTTTTTCTAGTCAATATGTATACCAGTTAGGTGATATGTCCTACTTCTACTAGTCACGAAACTAGTCTTTTTAGATCAATTTACACTACATAACTCACATCAATTGTACATAATACTAGTCCTGTGATAAGTCCTTTTCCAGCAATCCAGGTTCATTTAGGTCAATTTTCGCATGCCGATAATTTTTTAATAAACCCCAAAAAAAAAACATAAATATCGACAAAAAAAAAACAAAATGAATAATATTTAGTTTAAAAAATAAACGAAAACTAAACAGCTTCCAATGGGTAAAATTCTGGCGAAATGGCTTTTTCTTGTTAATAAGCATTCTGGTTAAGCGGTATGTCCTCCCTTTACCAGTCACAGTATTGGTAATTTTAGGACAATTGACACTGCTTAACCCACTTCAGTATTAAATTATACCAGTCCTGTGATAAGTCAATCTTTAACCAGTCCTTTTAGGTCAATTGACTCCTCATTCCCCATAGCGTGGATATAATTTTTAAAAGTAAAATAGTATTTTCAAAGAAAATGCTAATTCTTTCATAAAATCGTTTGTAGCATATCTTACACACAATAAAATAGTCATGATGCAAATTCCTGTGATAAAGCCTTTTTTTTACAATACAAGTGAAATAAATAATATGTGTATTTAATTCCAACATATTATGTTTATCCATATTGCAATACCTTAAATTAAACTCAACAACTTATTTTTAATAAAAAAATTTTTTTTAAATATTTTCATATTTTATTTGAATCCATAAACCACTACATTGATTTGATAAACCAATTTTTTGAATTTTGCTAAAAATGAATAAAACTGCAAAGATAAAAACACGTTATGACCATAAAATCAATAACTTGTTTATTCAATTCCTTATTTCTGTACTTAAATATGAATACAATGTTTTTTTCATTGAAAAAAATTTAAATTACACTTTGAATATGTAAATTTTTTGTGTGTATGTTTCAAGACATTGTCCAATAGAAAAGCTCAGGCGATGGCCCGAATTTCAAATTGCAGGTTTTTTTCTCCCGTAATAGAATATTTGATTCGAGAAAAGTTTTAGATTTTAATAATAATAAAAGTTTTAGATTTTAATAATAAAGAAAACTCATTATTATTAAAATTTTAGCATTGAATGTAAAATTTTTTTCTTTACAAAATAAAATACTTTTTTTTATAAATAAAAACGGAAGGGATTAGGTATTTTTTGTATAAAGCCTACTCATCAATTGTGATACATTTTTTTCTTACAACACCCTAGGATTCGATATTAACATTGTTCACAAAATTGTGTGTACTTTTCCCTAAACTGATGGAATCCATTCTATACATTTCCTGAAATTCACTAAAGATTTTTTGATATATCAGGTTATTAACGTTCCAAAATCGTTTAAATTTTTAAATCTTTTTTTTTCCTTTTTCCTTGTATTGTTTCCTCTTCTGTTCTGTTCTGTTTTGCTTTCCTTTTTTTCTTTTTCTACTTTTAAGTATAATCAACCCAACCCTGTCAATATTTCCTCTCAATTCATAAAGCCTTGAGAAATAATAGGCACCTAAAGTCTGTTTCAACAGGTGTCGACAATTTTTGAAGTAGCTCATATACATTTCTTTGTATTAAAACAGTGTTCACTTATTTAACGGCTTTATTTATACATTAAAAAATTAGTCGCAAGTGCAAAATCATTATATCTAATTTAATTATTGTTTTATTAGTGACCATATAAGTCTGACAAGGGCAATCCTAAAATTGGGATGTCGTTTGAAAAACTTACTTTGGGAAAAAGGGGCAACTTTATAAACCATATGTTTTAAGTTTCAAGGCGCCAAGTTTTTCAGTAAACATGGAAAAACTTGGTCCCCGATATGTAATTCGATACTTTCATATGAAAGGTCTCATTCCAACTAATATTAAAGCCGAGCTAGGTTTTACTCTGGGGACTATAAAATATTGGGTGGCAGAGTTTGAACGAGGCCGTACGAGCTGACAAGACGACCATCGTAGTGGTCGACCAATTGAGGTGACCACGACAGACCCTGTGAAGACAATCCACAAATTGGTATCGGATGATTGTCGGGTGAATGTGCTTGAGCGGGCTGAATTGATAATCATTTCAAAAAGTGCTATACATCGCTTACTGACCGAAAATTTGGATATGGAAAAGCTTTGCGCTAGATGGGTTCCGCGTTTGCTCACAATGCCAGCAAAACCTTGGTAATAGGTTGGTGTTACGGAAGATATTACCTGGTAATAAGTTAAACTCCTTACCCTTGAATTAATTCGCAACTGTTGGAATGAATGACTGCCACTTAGTAACACCAAATTCACATTTTTAAATGTTGTTACAGTATAATTAGTTCGTTTCAACATCAAATTTAATGAAAATGAAATTTTTACTACAAATTTGACAATTTAAAAATAATATTTGATCTAAAAATTAAAGATTGAAAAAAAAAAAGTTTTTTGGTAACTCTTTACCTGTAAGTTACATGTTACCGAGGTAAGGACAAGACCTTGTTAAAATAATTGGGTTTGTAATAGAAAAGTAATAACTTGCCTTGAAAGTTTTGCTGTGATAGAACAAAAACAGCGTCGCACAGTGTCGTCAATTCATATAACGAGTTTCCAAAAATAGGCGGAGTTAGAGTACGAAAGTGAAATTTGTTACACGAGTATATATTGTTTAAACATGTAAAAATGAAAAGTTTTCTCAATCGCAGCAAGGAAACACATACATATCTGTCATATATTCCGAAAGTGAAAAACGCAATAAAAGCTACAGATCTTATTGTAAGTCGACGAAAATTGGTATATTTCTTAAATATGTAATATCTCAAATTTTGTTGATTTCTGAGCAAGGATACTACTAGCTCCAAACTTTCCTAGATCACAAAAATTAAATAAAATCAAAAAAATTGTTTTAATGTTACCAAAATTGGTAGATATATACATATATGACTAAAAGTAAGTGTTGTGATTTTTATTCAATTCCAAGCAATGAAACACCCACCTCCAATATATCCTAGAACCTAATTTAAAACTTTTATTTGTATAAAGGATCCAAAAATTATTGAAAATCAGCAGAATGTAGCAGTCAGTGTGTGTGCCGAATTTTATTCAATTCGATGCAAGGATACGTCAACATTTTATATATCTATTCTGGTAATAATACATATTTTTTATGTCCTGGAACTTAACACGTCTACTTCCCTTATATCCTTCAATACACAAAAAAAAAAAAAGCAATATAAATTTTACTAAAATTTACAATAACTTTTTGAAAATATTATTAAAATGCTATTTGTAATTCAATTTTGAATTTTAAGTCGGCTTTTTAAATAAAGTTTGTTCTAGTATATTTATTTTTGCAATTTTTCGAATTTGCACTAAAATATAGAAAAACAATTTTTCCCTGTGCAAATTGCTTACTATTGTTTTGTGCTAATAAGAATGTAAAATATACTCGTAACACTAAAATAAAACGTATTAAGAACATTATATAAATAACTCTGTTCCTCATAAAATTAGAGCAGTTTCAAGCCACTCGTAGTGATTTTGCTGAAATTATTGTTTTAACGGCAACTTTTAACCCAACATTTTGTTTTTTGTTTTTAACAGTCCTGTTTTTCGTCTTCTCTATCTCCTAGTATTACTAGTTTTTATATTAGTAGCATTATTTGTTTTTTCCATCAAATAAAAAAGTGAAAAAACAATCTCATATTTTCATAGAAGTCGGCCTAAAAAAATCTATAAATTAAAAAAAAGCACCTAAAGTTGTGTTTTTGTATTCTACATAATTGGGCTAACTCACCTCAATAAATAGTTAAGAGGAGTGTACCAGAATTTTTTCCTTTCCTGTCAAAAACTATGGTTTTTCAAAAAACTAATTTCGATTTTAATCGATTTTTTTCCACTGCAGAATTGACATTATAATTGATATTAAATAGTTTTAATTGCATTTGTTTACTAATCACATATTAGTCAATCTAATGTGGAACAACTTTTTTCCTAAATATTAGTAAACTCTTTTCTTCCCTTTGGGAAGTTTATGCCACTTTCGAGCATTTCCATAGAAATAGCTGAAGTGATTTAAATTTAATTCTCAATATCTTTAGAAAAACTTAATTTTTTTGTATAATTCTTTCTGTTGCTTCTTACACAGTGCAACACGAAAAAAATAACCATATACGGACACCACTACGTGATAAAAGACTAAAAAAAAAGACCCGTGTCTTCCAATTTTTCCGAAAGTCATCTCCTTTTTTGTTTATGAGCCGCCAAAGATTTGGGGCCTCGGTATCATTTTCGCACAAAAGGTAACCATTTTCTCAGGCTCATATCTTGCAAACCGTTCAGAATTTCGATTTACTCTCCATGGCAAAGTTGTAGCTCTTGTCATACAACTTTGAGATCTTAGGTAAATTTTTGTAGTTGATTGTTTCCTTGAATTTTGAACGGTTTGCTACCTATGGACCTGAACACGGGAAAAAAGGTAAAAAAAATCGAATTTTTTAAGTTTTTTGCGATTTTGATCTGGAAGGTGAAGTTTTTTGATTTTATATGTTCGCAATTTTTGTTCTTTATGACAAGAGCTACAACTTTGCCATAGAGAGTAAATCGAAATTCCGAACGGTTTGCAAGATATGAGCCTCAGAAAATTATCACTTTTTTTGCGAAAATGATACCGAGGCCCCAAATCTTTGGCGGCCCATAAACAAAAGAGGAGATGACTTTGGGAAAAATTGGGAGACACCGGTCTTTTTTTTTTAGTCTTTTATCACGTACTGGTGTCCGTATATGGTTATTTTGCCATGACTTAAAAAATTACACACAGTGTTAAAGTGTATTTTATTTAAAACTATTAAAAATTTATTTTATTTCTAACATTGCAATATATTAGTTTTGGCGGCCACGCACACAACAACACTGTGCGTCGTGAAGATGTTTCAATAGAGTGTTTGACGATGTTTCACCGCAATAAAGCCGAGCTCTTGCGTCGATTCGTAAGACATGGGTCGACCACTTCACATCTTAGAAAAAGGAACAGTCAAAGCAGTGGACTGGAATGGGAGAATCGTGTCCAAAAAAGGCGAAGAGAGTTCCATCCGCAGTCAAGGTCATGGTGTCTGTTTTTTGGTATGCGCACGGGATAATTTTTATTGTTTATCTTCAAAGAGGAAAAACAATCAACGGCAAGTATTATGCTAACTTATTGCAGCATTTAAGTGATGAAATTAAGGAAAAATGGCCACATTTGGCGAAAAAGAAAGTGTTGTTTCATGAATACAATGCATTAGTTCACACAACAACTATTGCGATGGCCAAATTCAATGAATTAAACTTCAAGCACCTTATTCTTCCACATTTAGCTGCCTCTGATTAATTTCTATTTCCAAACTTGAGAAAATGGCTCGGTAGTTAAAGATTTGCCAACAATGAAGAGGTAGAGTCTGCGGTTTTTAAGAAGCTAGACTATTTTAAGAAGCTAGACTATTTTAAGAAGCTAGACAGTTCTTGCTATAAACAGGCTATCGAAGATATTAAATATCGCTGGCAAAAGTGTATCAAGCTAAATGGAGGTTATGTTGAGAAAGAAAGAAAATTTTTCCCAAATTTTTTGTGTTTTCTTTGTTATGTCGGCTAATTTTGGGACCGCCCTCGTAAGTGAATATACAAATATAGACCTTATCTCGAACGGCCGTATAAATAGTGACCACTGTATATTCATGTGCTTAAATTTTTTTGTAATTTAATTGCTCATTAAATCATCTTTTGAATGTTTTATATTCAAATACTATTTCATACTTAATGGTTTTACACATGAGTATGTATGTGTGTTTAACTATTACATTCACATAAAAATTGCCATTGGCAGCTATTTTATATAATAGTTTTATTGTTTTGGCTTTTAATGATTCCTTAATTAAGGTTCGTTATTTCGATGGTCATAAGTTGCCATCGACATCGCGTTATATTGAGTCATTGGCAACTTCATCTCAAGAAAATTTTTTCCAAATTTTTTGTGTTTTCTTTGTTATGTCGGCTAATTTTGGGACCGCCCTCGTAAGTGAATATACAAATATAGACCTTATCTCGAACGGCCGTATAAATAGTGACCACTGTATATTCATGTGCTTAAATTTTTTTGTAATTTAATTGCTCATTAAATCATCTTTTGAATGTTTTATATTCAAATACTATTTCATACTTAATGGTTTTACACATGAGTATGTATGTGTGTTTAACTATTACATTCACATAAAAAATGCCATTGGCAGCTATTTTATATAATAGTTTTATTGTTTTGGCTTTTAATGATTCCTTAATTAAGGTTCGTTATTTCGATGGTCATAAGTTGCCATCGACATTGCGTTATATTGAGTCATTGGCAACTTCATCTCAAGTTTTAATGAAATTGCTGGTAGATAGGTGTCAACTTATGACCAACGGTTTGTTTTTTATTACAATATATATCGTAATTAACCCTTAGACACCCAAAACAAAACTGGCATTGCAAAACTGATTTAAACTAGTTTATTAAACAAATTACGTTAAATTATAATACAAAATTAATAAAAATAATTATAATATTAATTGATGTGCTTTTGAAGGATATGTCCCCAAATGGGTACAATGGGCAGAAGTGATATGAAGAAAATAAATAAAATTAAAACCAAAAGTTTATTTTTCGATCTTTTATCATAAATTATGATGTGAGATTATTCAAGTTCAAGATAAAAATTTGACAGTAGTCTATTAACAGGTGGTACTTGATGGGAGCAGTGTTGCATTCCATATAACCACGAGGGAAGTTCGAAAAGTCACTGACTTAATGATCCGCCCTCGTATCAAGAATAAAATACGCCAAATAGAAGATCGCGGTCCGTTGGCTCTCAACAAAAAGTTAAGTAATAATTTATATTCTATACTGTGTTATAAATAAAAATACTTTTTCAAAAAAAATAATATATTTTTTTAACTAAATTTGTCCAACAACTAAATTGGTATAGGTTAGTAAAAGTATGTACTGCTTTTATCCCATTTTATAAATTTTTTAATGAATCTTGTCATATGTGACTTAAATATATACCAACAATTACTAACTATACATAAAAACCCAATGTCGCCGTTTTTGGAAGGGACTATGCAAGTACAATACTAAATTTTTATAATTTTTTATAACAGTTCAGCAAAACTAGAAAAGTTTAATGCATCAGGTTTGGGACCTATCATTTCTAAAAGACTTTTGAACGCTGATGATGTATATATGTAGGCGTGGTATAGAAGATTAAGCATACTTTTCTAAAAATCATAACTACATTGTAAATTTTTATTGAATTAGACTGCGCAGTTTCTGGTAACACAACCTTCATCAGTAATCCTTTTGACAATACTGTAATTATTTGTTATGGTTTTTATTGTTTGATTGCATCTATGTGAAATGTTTATTTATTAAATGCAATCCTGACCGTGGCTTGAACCTGCTTTCTTTGCCACATGCACTTCGCACTACACTTTAGACAGGCGCTTTAACCACTTGATCTAAAGTAAGGTCGATTTTTGCTGTGGCTTAAAACCAGTTTCAATTACACGGGGTCGATTTTACATTTAATTGTAATTGCAGAAGATAGCTAAGACAAACTCCACAACAATTCACAATTGTTAGAAAATCATATGTAATCTAATTTCCACTATTTTCCCAAATTTTGTGAGTTAGCGACAACTATGATGTATTTTTTGTACATACGGTAGTTTTGCTATTCACGTAGTTAGGGAAGAGTTGCCAGGGAGCAAATTTTTGATATATTTTATTGGGGATGTTTGAATTTTATTCATCGTCTTCTTAGACAGTGTGAAATTAATACTATAATTAATATGCACATATTTTTCAATTGTTTGAGATAGGCGTGGTAGAGAAGATTAAGCATACTTTTCTAAAAATCATAACTACATTCGTGTACATTCTTTTTTTCTTTTGTAATCAATACCAACCAAGTTCCAGTTAATTGAAGTGAGCTTTCTCTCTTAAATAAAGATTTTAAGTGATGCATGTTCAAAAATGTTTTTTATTTCCGCACAGTTAATAAATACAAAATAATTTAAAAAAAAATGTAAAAAATTTTGAATTTCAGATTGAATTTTTGAAAAATTTTGATATGAAAGCGACGGTTTTTTTCGCAGAAATTAATTAAGTTCAGTACATATTAACATCATGTGCTAAAATTATTAGTGTTTAACAGTGTTATTAGTTATTTTTCATCTAAAATACAAAGAAAAATTAAAAATTTATCACGCAATTCACAGTCTGTACTTCATCAGTATGATTACAAGGATTTAATTTTTTATTTTATTTTAGTTTTTTTTTAACTTAATGGAGTTGTGATATGTAATTTGTACGGCGATAAATGTCGTAACGTATTGGCGAAATAAGACGAAATGTGGATGACAAATCTATATTATTGCAATTTCGATTAATTTTTTAATTACTTAGTTTAAGTAATCCTTTAAAAAAAATTTTTTTTTAACATTAAAAACAGTCGAGTCCCTTTTCCTTAGGTTGGAGTCTAAAAAATTTTATTCGCAATTTTAATAAAACTAATTTATTCCATAAACAAATATAATAAATAAAACAAAAATGTGAAAAATTAAATGTTTATAATATTCCCTAACGCCACCTACAACGTTTTAATAAACAGAATTAAAATTAATTATTTTTTTAAATTAAGTAAAACAGACGGAAGTCTGTTTTACTTAATTTTCTAACAATTTTCTATGCTCTTGGAGAGTTTTTTAATTTAGGTTCACTTTAGGGAAGCTAGGAACTCGAAATTTAATATGTGGGTTTCCAATCATTAGTAGACACCTGTATAGAGTGGATTTTTGCAAATTACTACGGGGAGGGACAAAAGGGGGGAATTCTCCCTTTGATCGGCCTGGCCAAACCGCTGAAGCGAGAAACTTGAAATTTGGTATGTGGGTACCTTATCAGGAAAAGTATAAATGGGATATCTTTAATGCGGTATCCCAAACCTCTTTGGCAAGAAATTTCGAATTTCTAATTTCGTGGTAAAAATGGAGGTTAAAGCTATCCCTTAATTAACCGCTTAACGGAGGACCTTGAAATTTGGTTTGTGGGTTCCTCAACCAGCTACACATCACGAGTTTTGGAAATACCCAAAGGCAAGGCCAAAACAGGGCCGAAATGATAAAGCGAGGAGCTTCATATTTGGTATGTGGGTATTTATTTCAGCGTAGACATCCGATTTAACGGTGTTTTTGGAAATTCCTACAATAAAAACCTACGCCTTAACGGCCTGCCCAAACTTCTTATCCCACAATTTTGAAATTTAAAATATATTTTTAGGGAGCTTCTGCTTCAAAAATATGTAGTTGTTTTATGATTTTATATTAATTCTTTTTCATTCGTTTTTTGTTATTTAAAAAATAAAAAAATTAATTTAGTTAGTCTCTTTACAGGAAGAAGAAGAAGAAAACATTTTTATTGAAAAATTTTACGGACACAAGGGATACACCAGACTGTCGCAGTTTCGTCCCCCTCCTGGGACTCGTCAGTGGTTAATTTATGTGTCAATTGAACAAAGTTTTTTATATTGTTAATTTGCTCTATATGAAAAACTTTTTATTTTTTTTTGGTGTCGTACTGGTATTTGAACTCACTGTCTTAGATCAAGCTATGTATCGTAATCTCACCTCTTAACGAGTTGAGCCACGGTCGACACAGCGATGACTGTGGCTAAAGTGGAGTTTGGTCACACTACGTACACACAAGTATTGTTTCGATCAGAAGAGACAGAATTAACTAATACCAATGCAGAATTCATTTCTCAACTAGAATGCTTTTTCTTCTTAATCCTATTTCTTTTTCACAAGTAATTATTACGTTTTATGATGCGCTTTATTCACATACAATAGTTGGATACCAAGTGTAGGTTAGAGATTGCGTTTAATGTTTGTTTATTTTTTACTAACATATGTGGTTAATTTTTACTACAATTGTGTTTCATGTTTTGAACAATAAAAAACAAATGACAATGTTAGTTGAATTTACTGAAATGTAAGTCGTCCTTTGTTTAAGCGAAGTTTCAATTGTTTTTAACTACATTTGCAGTGGTTTTTACCTACACAGATTCTAAGTGTATGTTTCTTCGAATATGACCTAACTAATTGAAATATTACTTTTTGCAAATTCTGGTCAAGAACATGGCAAAAATAGATGCTAAAATAGGCAAAAGTCTTCCCCCTGACTGCCAGGCCAAACCGCTAAATGCTGTCCACACCATTACTGCTAAATGGTTTATGCTTAAAACATATCGATCATTTACTGCAAGACTGACATAACTCAAAAAACACGATTTTGCAGAAAACGAGTTTATAGTCTTCAATCGATATCTGCCTCGCTCGACCCTTTCTCCATTTATTTGGTCACGTTTTTTATAAATAGGGGGTTTTAATGTATTTTTCTCTTAAGGAGAGTACCCGTGAGTAGCACAATTTCTCTATGAATTATATATTCTTTGCACCCACTCTAAAGAAAAAATAAAATATATTATCCTCTACCTCGAAAAGTATACATGATATTAATATGAAATTTTTACACAATACAATATAAAGCTTGTTTTATATTGTGCATTTTTTTACTTATCACAGTCTTGTAGTAAACGAGCGATGTGTTCCATGAAACTTGTGCTAAATCATTATTGAGATTCTTTTAAAATTTTCACCAGAAACGTAAAACAAATTGGTGCAGAAAAGCAAACAAATTTAATTTGATAAGTTTGTTCTTACATCCCCTGCTGGGAAGAGTGAAAGGCATCACCACTGACGACATGCCCATACCCTTTCGGTTTGAAACCTTAAATTTAAAATATTTGCTCACTGTTGTGTGGGCTAATTCCCAGATAAGTTTTATTTTTGGGGAAAAGTTTCTTCTTAAACGGCCAGCCAAAGCAGCTGAAAAAATAATCTTAATATTTGGTTTGATAATTTTTAAAAACTAAAATGGGAAAATTTCATTCTAACTCAACACACAGAGTAATGTGGGATTTAACGTTACCCAATTTCTTCAACATGTGAGTTAAATAGATGATATTTACGATTAACACTAAATGGCACGAAGAATGTTGATGAAGACCGTAGTGGGTCAGAAAATGCATTCCATTCATGCTAGTGTCTAATAACTTTTTCTGTGTTTTTTTTCTAATAGTCAAAGTAAATTATCATATAAAAATTATAATTTTTCTGTTAATTTAGAGAAAAATTTGTCATGATCTAAAACCGAACAAATAAAATCTCACACATAAATTTATAGATCAACGATAAAATTCACTATTAAAAAACCACTCACCAGGTACAGTGCAAAAATCGTTTAATGTATATGCTCGTCATATGTATTAATACAAAATCTTTAATGTTTGTTGATATGCTTTGCTAATGTGGAAGGATAGTATATGATGACATTAGAGAAAAGAACTGCCATTTAAAGTTTTAACTGAAAGTTAAACTGGCAACTATGATAATGACTAGAGAAAAAACAAACACACTATAAATAGAAATCGTTCGTGGTAAATTTCATTCTAACTCAACACACAGAGTAATGTGGGATTTAACGTTACCCAATTTCTTCAACGTGTGAGTTAAATAGATGATATTTACGATTAACACTAAATGGCACGAAGAATGTTGATGAAGACCGTAGTGGGTCAGAAAATGCATTCCATTCATGCTAGTGTCTAATAACTTTTTCTGTGTTTTTTTTCTAATAGTCAAAGTAAATTATCATATAAAAATTATAATTTTTCTGTTAATTTAGAGAAAAATTTGTCATGATCTAAAACCGAACAAATAAAATCTCACAAATAGGAACGGCTCTAAAAAGCGAAAGTGTTTTGAGGTTTTGAACACATCATATATCGTTGTACTAGGAACTTTAAATTTGGTGCAGGCATCCTCTAAAACTGGGTCCCTACGGAGAGGGACAACAAGAGGAAGGCTTCTGAAATTTTAAACATGCCTTTTTGAGGTACGGATTAATTCATTGAATACAGATTTTGAGTTTTTATAAAATCTTGGTATAAATGGGGGTTTGAAATAAAGAAGTTCCACCTTTAATGACCTATGCATTTCCTTTAAGGAAAACATGAAATCACAAAAACATCCACTTAAAAAGGACTAACAAATTTATTAAAAGTAGAAATTCCTTAAAAACTAGTTAATTTTCCTTCCTTAGATATTCCGACATATAAAACTACCGGTAACGATATATCGGGCTTTTAAGCTCTCCTTTAATATTTACCATTAATTTTTTAAATTGTGAAGAAAATTAAAAACATTTGTTTCATTAGCTTTTTTTTTTACTCCTTTCAGATAATCTATACTTCTTGTACAAAACTGGTGTGCGAATTAAAATTTTTCTAAAAGCTATAAAAAAAGAAAGATTCTTCCAAAGATACCCCTAAAAGTTTGTTAAAATAAAGTTTTGGTTTTTGATGCTGAACCTTTTAAAGAAAGCAAGGTAAATGAAGAAAAAAAAAAAAGAAACTAAACAAAATAAGTAAAAAAGTAAAATTATAAACGTATATAATACATAACACCGTGCGACAGTAGCTTACAAATCAATATATGCACGAAACTAGAAACCATATGTAGTTAAATTCTATTTTAAGTTTATCGCCATCACATCAAAATTTATTTTAAAAGGACTTATAGTTTTAATTTTTCCAAAAAATATTAAAATGCTTGTTCTCACGATATGACTTAAATATTGGTATCAAATGAAAGATGAGAACCTCTGCTTTAAAAAATATATTGATTATAATTTTTCAGGATAAAAGTTTTTCGTGATTTGTGGTAAATTTGTCCATAATAATATCTTTCTAAAGGCTAGAGTTTACTGAAAAATATACCAAAATTTTATAGAAACAAAAATCGAATATATTCTATAGGGATTTTTAATTTTAGGCAATAAATTACACCGGACGACAAAATCATAACTTTTAAAAATTAATTAGGTTATGACAACCAATTCTATATATTTCCGTCACGCTGATTTCAATGGCGTACTTTTTCTTCATTCTATTGTAAAGTTTTTCCACAAAATGTCTTTAAAGTTTGACACACGGAAGTTAAGTTTGTACATATCACGTGTTTAAAATGCAATAAGTCTGAGTGCTTTCTGTTAAAATGTAAAGACAATTTTCGTATTCTTATTTCGAGTTACTTATTTTATTCACAAAACTGTAAATTAAACGCTCCATTTAGCGGCTTTTCTCATATTTCCCAATGTTTACATTTTATTCAAATTTAATCGCTAATCTAACAATTTACCTTAACAAATGGTCGTGCAATAGAAAGAGCCTATTAGGAAGAGATGTTTCAGCAAAAAAACAATTATTTCAATATGGTGCCTCATATGCAAAACGCGCGATTTGTCAAATATTTTATATGGCAGCATAGCTCTCCGAGATGAACCCAGAGTCCTACTTTTAGTATGATATGTAAATATCTTAAAAAGAATAAGTGCACAAAATCTGTCAAAAAAGTTTATATTTGAAAAAGTTTTTCTAACAAAAACCATACTTTTGTGACAAGTATGTACCAAAATGGTGGTTTTTGGTAAACATTTTTTTGCTGAAAATTTGGAAACATACTTTTAAAATATTTCTACATATCATATTACATTTGGATTTTTTTATGTGTGAGAAAAAAATTTAAACTTGTTGCAGGGTGTAATATAAAATTTATTTTGGTTTGAAGAGAGACTCATAAAAAAGTTAAAGAAAATAAATAATAAAAAAAAAATACAAAATAAATTTAACGATAAGACAAAAAGGTGAAGTGAAGTGTAGCGAAGCATATATAAAAAGTGTATTGAGCTGTATTTAAATCTACACGTACGTCAAATACACTGAACAAAAAAAAAAGTCACGCGCGCACACATATACAATGTTACAGTTAAGTGCAATTTAATAGTGATATTTATACAAAAATATGTATATTGTTTTTAGTATTATATTTAAGCGGTAAAATGGTACTCTATGATTTATTTTCCAACATTCTTATTTAAAAAAACCAACCTTATGATCAATTTCAATTAAGATAGTCAATCGTACATCAACGCGTATGAGTGATATTTAATATATAATAAAAATCACTCATGCGACTACCAATCAGATTATTATGGCTTTTTTGTTTTTCAATGATAATATTGTATGGAAACAATTCCAATCCAGATTTTAGGGTTTTAAAGAAATTTTGAAAAGTTTTAATATCAAATTTTATACAGGTAAGGAAAAAGTATATAGAACAAAGTAACAAAGTGACGTTATTGTTTAGTTAAAAGACTGTCATAAAAATTAATTATGTTTTAATAATATTGGACAAGCCCTTAATTAAAACACACAATTTCCACCCTTTTGTCGCAGATATATAAGAAAAAGCTGTATAAAATTCTTATATCTTCATACGAAATAAATAAATTCCAGCCAAACTTTCTATTACCAGGTAATAGGTATATGAATAAGAAATTAGGGCCTGATAAGTGATTATTTTCTATTACAAAACCCTATTATTTTAACAAGAGTATGTTTATTCTGGTAACACCTTACCATACATATATTACCTTCATTATAAATGTAATACATTTTTTTTTTTTTAGAAAATTTAATTTTTTATATTGGATATTAAATTAAAATTAAAAAATATTAATTGTGAAAGGCGTGGTAGAGAAGAATGAGTGTATTTTCTAAAAATCATAACTACATTGTAAATTTTCAATTTTCTGAATCAGACTGCGCAGTTTCTGGTATTGAGCCTTCGTCAGTGACCCTGTTTTTTTTTTTTTTTTTTGAATAATGTAATATTTGTTATGTTTTCATTTGTTCGATTGCGTCTATATGAAATTTTCTGTGCAATCACTGACCGTGGTAATCACTGACAGTGCGCTTTAGCGCACTGATCTATCGTCAGGTCGAGTTTTGTTGTGATTAAAACTAGTTTTATTCAATACACGGTGTTTTTGTTCTTGCATACATAATCTCAGAAGAACAACTCCAACAACACAACAGTTCTATTTTTAGAAACTTACCTCACTCTAATGTCCACTGTTTTCCCATATGTTGTAAGTGATGCCAACTACCCGGTTAAAAGTCAACATATAGGCATCCATTTATGAACATGTATGAACTCATTCATATATAAAGTGATTCGAGGTCATACGTGTCCGTATACCACCATATAGGATTCATATATGTTCATTAGGGATGTCTTTCGTTGTATGGGCGAAAAATAAAAACGAGATTTTGACTGTACCCCCCCTCTTAAAATATTTGTTTGGGTACAAAAATTCACCATGCAAAAAATTAGAGTTCTAGCATAACGGGAAGATGTCCCGCATCGCCCTTGAAAATCGGGCCCCTTGGAAAAATGGGCATAATTTAAAAAAAAATTACAAATATTTTTTCTTCAAAATTAAAAAAATATAAAATAATTTTTGTGTTCGGTTTAATCATAACTACTCAGATAAAAAATATTACTTTCCCAGAAAATCGCTAACTTACCCTAACTTTGTGTCAAAAAAATTAATAAATATTTTGGGGGTACCTCAAAGTGACTTTTTTGCATTTTTGAAAATTTTATTCAACAAAAATCAAAAACCTAGTGTTTGCTGTCATGTATTTCATTAAGCACATTTCAAGTATTAAATAAAAGAAAATACATATTTTGGCGTTCAGTACAAATTTTTAATCGAAAACATGAAAAAAACGAAAATATGTTTTTTAGGGCTCAGTATGAACCTATTATAAAATATAAAGCAATGTTTCAGTTACATATTTAATTTAAATATTATATAAGTAAAGCATTTTTCTTTGGAGAAAAAAACGTTCGGCACCGAGACCAATGTCTAAAATATCACATCTTTAGCAATTTCTAAAAATATTTCAAAAATATAATTTAACAATTACTGATATTATTATACTTAAATGAAAGGTCAAAACTATAAAAAAATTTAACACCAAAAGGTGCGATTTTCAAAATAAAGCGAAATTTTCAAGTACAGAAATATTCTACAAAAAAAAAAAATCGCAACAATCGCAAAACTATATGATTGTGTTACATTTTTTTGACAAGATTCAAATTGTACTTAATTCATCAACATTTTTTGGCGGTACATCTCGAATTGGGTAATTCACTCTTTTCTTTCAGTCGGATCTACATATTTTCAACATAATCACATATATCAAAAATGTATGTGATTTTTTTTATGTTTTTCTAAGGCATAGACTGATATTTGCAAAAAATTCTAAAGGTCATATCCCTAATTATTTAATAATTTTTTTTTTGTTTTTTGTTTTATTTTTTTTTTTTTATAACTTAACCAATACTCAGGGGATGCCCCCTACTCATGCAGTGCATTGTATTGATCCGGAAAATAGGGTATGGGAAGGAGGAAAGATGGAGTAGTGTTTGTGGATATTTGATTTAAATTTTTCTAAATTGTAAGTTACAGGGATGACTTCTGCGGGAAGTTTGTTCCACATACGAATCGTTCGACTAAAAAACGAATTTTCTCTATAATGCGTTGTGCGAAACACAGGACAATCAACTACAAACGGATGTGCTCTACTAGATAAGCGAGTAATACGAATAAAAACTCGGGCTTGTGGAATAAGTTCACTTATCTCAGATGAGCATCTCCCATGGTAATATCTATAAAAAAGTTTCACACAACCCACATTCCGACGATGCTCCAATGAATCAATAGAGTTGGATACACTACTGTCATTGATAAGCTTCACCGCCCTCCCCTGAACACGTTCCAGAAGCTTCAGAATAGACAGTGGAGCCCCTGCCCATATATGAGAGTTGTTCTTGATGTGTTATGCCACCACAGGACGGTTTTGTGCGTTTGAGCCTGTGCTCCATATCAGTTACATTAGCTAGGGATGATGCTTCCGGGTTAACATGTTCTTGTAGTCTTTCATGATGTTTTGTTGCAAGTTTATGAATGATAGAGGATACCATTTCCACACTCAGATCACGATGGAGATCAGATATGAGGATGTACCATGGTGCATTGACGATATTTTTCAAAATTGTGTTTTGATAACGTTGAACTATATCTATATTACATTTTGCTGCACAGCCCCAGAGTTGCGCACCGTAGGTCCATATTGGTTTAAGCATTTGATTGTATTTTAATAGTTTCTATTCTATTGATAGTGTTTACTTCCTTCCTATTAACCATTTCAGTTTTTTATATTTAAGTTCAAGTTCCATATGTTTAGTTTTGATATGCTCCTTCCATCGTAATTTTTCATCTAAAGTCATGCCAAGATATTTCGCTTTATTTGCATATGGCAGTTCTAC
This sequence comes from Delia radicum, assembly GCA_021234595.1. Lineage (NCBI taxonomy): Eukaryota > Metazoa > Arthropoda > Insecta > Diptera > Anthomyiidae > Delia > Delia radicum. Next base: position 124,157,182 of record CM037852.1, read on the forward strand.
ATTATCAATTCAGATGAGAATATATCTTATTGGTTTGTTTGTAAATTCAATATGTACAGACTTAGTTGCGTTTAAATAAATCACTATCTGATCTCACTTCCCTCTTATATGTATGTGACAGAAAGTACAGTTTTTAACAGATTAATTTTTGCGATTTCTATCTTATTAACCCATTTTTTTACCCTGGTTTTCCAGTATGCATTTTCAGTAAATTCTATAGCCTAGTCGCGCTCTCTAGTGGTGGCATAATTAATTTAAATTGAAATTGTGTAGCTTTGTACACACTTAAAAAGTTAATATTTTTTTAAAAATTTAATTTTGAAGTTTTACCATATATATTTCAAAAAATTTCAAAACAATTTTATTGCTGTTGATTTCGAAGCAACTTCAAGCCCAAAATTAATGTCGCAAGATCATTTAAACGCTTTGGTGAAAAAATTGGGACTATTATCATAAAAAAATGCAGAAATATTAGCAGCCGACTTGAAAAGCCTTCATTTACTCGAGCCTGGGTGGAAGTTTCGACTTTTATTCAGCATATATTCTGCCATACTTTACAGTAAGCGAAACGAACACATTTGTGTATTGTAATGACATTGTCATCTTAATGAATGAAATGAGCATTAGGGTGTCCCTTTAGAAAAAAGTTTTAAGTAATAGCACTCAAACGAGCTGAACAAATTATATGGCATTAGAAAGCTTATAAAATCCCATTTTCTATGAAATATATACATTTCTACTTTCCAAGGATTGGAGCGTGTTATTTAACTTTAAAGTTAAAAATGACCGAAAAACAAAAAAAATCTCTTTTTCTGTCAATTTGAACAAAGAATAGCTTTCTAATGACATATATTTTGTCCCAAACAGATAAGTAATTTTTGAGAAAATTTAAATTGAAAAAACTTGTCTTTTAACCCTTGCCGCCTCCAAATAGGGAGTGTCCAAAAAAAAAAAAAAAAAAATTCTCAACTCAGCTCTACTATCTGAATTGTTCCTAGTTTTTTTTAGTAAAATCAGTGAGATACCCCTAAAATAAAGATAGGTTCAATTTTGAAAATTTTGATTGGCAGAGAAAAAAAAGCGGCTCTTAGATTTTTTTCGTTTTAGTTGGAAAATAGTTTTTAAAACATCTAGACACAGAACCCGCTTTCTGATTGGAGTAGCACTCAAATTTTATTTAAATCGACTCATGCAATACATGTAAACATATGGAAAACTATGAATTTCTAATTGCAAGCAAACTTCTTTTGCAATAAAATTGTTTCATAAAAGAAAAATAACAATTTTTTTTTAAATCGATTCTATTTTTTTTTTTTTTTTTATAAAGTATTTAGAATAAATTACGAAAATGAAATCCACTACTCAGTATCCCATTCAATAGAATTTCGAATGTATTTTTTTTGAATTGTTTGGAATTGTTCCCAAAAAGACAATAAATGTCTACCAAAAATAGAGGATTTCTTTGTATTTGACCAAGAATATCTCACCTACTATTTGTTGAAATATATGAAATATTTTTCGACATTGAGTTCAATGCAGCAATAAGTACACAAAATTACGTTCCAACAAATATATTTATATTTTATTTTGATTTTCTCTTTGCAAAACCCGTTGGCGATTTTGTTTATTCAATTGTCTACTTTCATTTCCTATTGGAATCATTGCGGCTGATTTTTCTTGTGGCAGTGTTATTGGTCTTGACTGACTATTAACATACATATTTAACATGTTGTTTATTTTATATATTAAGGTGATCCTATTATATTGCACATAACTGTACAGTTTGTTGTTATAAATTTATTTAAATACATACTATGTAGTAGTAAATTTTTTTTTGGTTTGCGAATAACGGAAAGTTTTAATATAAAAAAGAAACGTTAAAACGGCAAAAAATTTAACAACCTGACATATAAAGCACAAAAAACATAAACTTTTTAATACATAATAACCAACAACATCCACAAAAACGTGGTATTGTTAAAAGTTCAATATTATTCGAAAAAAAAAACGAAAATATTACTAAAATAATAATCTGTTTTCATATAAAATATATTTTTAAAAAGCAGCAAATTGTTTAAAGAAGGCTTCTTTTGTGTATCAATATTAATACAGCTTTTTCCCAGTAGAAAATGGTAGAACTACTTAGTTCCGAAAAGTACTAGTTTGCAGACTAGTAAAAACAAAATAGTTCTGTAACAGTAATTTTGAACCAGTTGTGTACTAGTGTAAAATAATCTATGTTCGGACTTTTTTAAAAAGTTTATATGAACTTACGTGTTTTGGAAATTTATATGAATGTATTATCTCATTAAGATGAAACCATTGGTCCAAACTTCCTTTCATCAAAGGAAAACATTTAGTGTCTATTTTAGAATAATTAAGTTCTAAACCAACTGGTATAGTACTGGTGCCAAAGAGTTAGTCCAGAACTGGTTCCGAGGGTGTCACATTAGTACCAGTTTTGTTTCCTATTTTTCTTCCTTAATTTGTAGATTTTATACTACTTCACAAGTAGTTCCAAAGCAGGAGTCTGAAACTACACTAAAAAAAATCATTAAAGTCAGCAAAAAATTTTGCAGAGTCAGCAAAATTTTAGTCAGGAGTCTGCTTGCAAAAAATTGCTAATTTCAACGAAAGCTTTTGCTGAAAATCAGCGAGGCGATTTTTATCAAAAAAATTAGTAAATTTAGCAAAATTTTTGCTAACAATTTGTTGCTAAAAATGAATAAAATTTTTGCTTAATATTAGTAGGCTGAAAAAAACTCAAAAATTTGTAGAAAAAATATACTTTAGTTAATTTATTTGCTGAAAATCCTAAAAAAAAATTTTTATTCTTTAAAAAAAATTGACAATATATTAAAAAATATGAAATGTCCTTACATTGACGATATGAATTAATTTAATATCTGAAAATATATAGAAATAATTATATATAATATAAACAAAAATATATTTCAACTACTTTCGTCCATGGTTATCTAAATGATGACAATTTGGACTGAAGGTAAATGCCGTAGATAATTCTAAAATCAAAACATAAAAATAACAAAATATGATAAAGACATAAACAACCCTTTTTTTGTAAATTGCGAAAGGAAATATACAAAATTACCAAAGATATATGTGCTTCTTTCTCTTTCGCTTTAGTCGGTCTACCTAAAGGTATATTTGTTTGCAATTTTTTCACATTCAATAAATTACGACTATAAAAATTTAGTTTACAAAAACACATTTTATTCTTATTAAATTTAAATATTCTATTTTGTCTTTTTTATATTAATTAATAATTAATTTCTTTGACAAGCCGGAATAAACACAACATTTGAGTTTATTAGATCAACAATTTATATGAAATGCACATTGCTTGGCGTCCTTTTGTATGAAAAACATATACAAAAATCCGTCCATGGTTATTTTTGTATATGTCTTACAAGAGTTGTATTTTTTAGTAAAATTTTACTTCATTCTGAGTATATATTTCAAGTCTTTCGTCCACACTAGTAATATGCTTATTAGTACAATTTTTTCAGCAAAATAAATTAGTAAAACATTAGAAAAATATTAGTAAAACATTTGCTCAAAACTGTTAAGTGCTGAATAAGTATAACTAAAATTTTAGCTGAAAATACAAATTCAGCAAAAAATTTGCTGAGAAATAGTATACTTGACTTACAAGACGTTTTACAAATTTTTCTACTAACTTATTTTGTTGAGTCTAGTTCATATCCCTATGAAATCTCCATTTTAAATTCTACCGTTGTTTATATAGAGAAGCGGTAGAACTCATACTAGTTGCCTGATTCAAATAAACTAGTACAAAACTGCACACAGAGAAAAAGTTAGCTATTTGCCAACTGAAATTTGGTTAGTACGACTCAAATTCGGTTATTACGAATTTCAGACGGTTGGCACAACTTGACATTAGTTATCGCAACAAATTTCGGTTAAGTCAACTGAGTTTTAGTTGCAACACCCAAAATATTGATACCATTAATATACACTTTTTAATTCTCTGTGTGTGCTTTTTGCTAACTGAAATTCAGTTACTTAGACTCAAATTCAGTTATTACGAATTTCAGTTGATTGGAACAACTCAATATTAGTTTTCACAACAAAGTTTGGTTAATTCAACTCAATGTTAGTTGCAACATCCAAAATATTCAGAAATCTAATATAAATATCGTTGTACTAACTGAATTTATAAGTTGTTACCATTTAAAATATACTTTTCAATTCGGTTTGCACTTTATTTCTCTGTGTGTACTAGTATTTTTTGCTACTGGGTTTATATATATAAAGTTAAATTTAAACAACAACAAAAATATCTGTAGGTCTTGTATACATAAATATGTTAAACTATACAACAACGTACAAAATATGTATACATTAATATATTGACATTATACTGAAAGTGTAAGTTGTATGTGGCTGTGTCACTTTATCTATGTATGCTAAACACCAAAATAAATATATAAAAAAAAAAAATAACGAAAATCATCTACTTTACAATATATTGATATTGCTATTTGAGAATAACACCTGTCAACCACGTTTGGTGTTTATACCCCCCACACACACATAAAAGTCTATAAATTGTTTTGTATAGTACAAAAATATCCTGCTGTTTTAAACCTTAACCGGTAATTTCTACCATCATGTTTTGTATATTTTTAATATTTTATTATTATACTTTGTGTTTCACAGCTTTTTCTTTGTTGGTTTATTTATTGTTTTGAATATTTTAACCATATGTAATCAACAGGGCAAGTTTTTTTTTCAGAACGAAAAAGGTTAAAAATGGCAGTGAAAATAGCAAGAAAAACCATTAAAAATAACACTAGAAATGGCAAAAATGGCAAAATATCAAAACAAAACAAAATGTGTAAAAAATAAAAAGTTAAATATTAAAGTTTTATTTAATTTTCGTTTATTAAATTTTGATTGCATAGTACGTACAATCATGTGTTTTTCAAGTTATCAAAAAGAAACGGTCTACTATTGTCACATGAAACAGTTGAGTTTACTGAAATTACGAGTTCCACATCTGTAGATGTAACTGCAGCATATTTAAAAGCATATTATTCCGAAGGGGCTTAGTTTCCAATTAGTGAATCCTTCTCATTCTTATTAAAAATATATTTATTTATTGTAGTCAAAGTTTGTAGACCACTATTTCGATTGAAAACTTTATTAAATTTTTCAATAATTTCGTTGTTGTTGGCACCTTTAATCCTTTCCTTAACGTAATGTACAACATCCAAACTTTCATTTATATAGAGTCCTTTTGTTTTCAATTTGGTGATGCTTAACCAAACACATTCGAAATTACTTTTTATATAAACTAAATCAGATTTTAAAACCAGGTTTTTGAAATATCAATTTAGCATTGCGTATAGACTCTGCACCATCGTCACTGAGCATATTTAATACGTCACAAATTGCATTGAAATTATCACAACTATATTTTTAGTGTTAAACCAAGGATAACTTAAGTTCGGATATATTGGAGAGATGGAGCCTAAAAAGATGTTACAATTTTAAACAGGATAATACGACACTTATTTTAGGTTGTAGATTATCTTTAATCTTAGTTTAAAGCAGTTTGTAACTGGAATAATGCTATTGGAATTTTGTTTATTTTGCTTTATTTCAGTAAAGACGGAAATTTTGAACTAGAAAAAGTTATTCCGGCAAATGCTTGGTAATAAAATTGGAAATGGTAGACAAATTTCGTTGTGGGTTTAGCTAAACGAAGTTTAACTGACATCCCAAAATTTAGGCCTTAAATATTAAACTTGCCTTAAGAAAGAGAATTTGCAATAAGTGAATTGACATCTTCAAAATTTAAACGTATAAAGTCTGCTACTTTACAATCAGAAAATTTTAATGGAAAATGGGTAAAAATAGCATTTTTATAGATAAAAAATCTGAAAAATAATGCAAGACGGTAGAAAATTACATATTATGGCAATTTGGAGCAAAACTGGCATTTTTGGAAAATGATTGAATAAATTACAAATGATGTAGTTTGTGGCAAATTCCAAAAAAAAAGAACTTGCCCTAGTAATCAACATAAATACTTAAATATTCCATACAATATCTATCACTAATGCATACACATGTTGAGAATTTTTATTTATATGTATTAGTTTTAATCTCTTAAGAACAATATGGTGATTTTATTAAGAAAATTCATAATAAAATTAATTGAGGTTGGATTTATTGAAAGAATTTAAATGATTTCGATTTATTTTCGTGCGCTGAGAGAAATATCTGCATGATATCAATGACATTTAGCATTAGATCTTTAAATTGTCACTGGGATTCGTTCATTGAAATTTTTCATAATATTTTACTAAAAATTAAATTTAATTTATTAAAAATTTCATACGCCTAATTAAAACGTTTAATTAAAAATAGTTTCATAAAATAAAAATAGTTTCATAAAAATAATAAAGTAAAGTCTAAAAATTTTTTTTTTCACTTTGTGTAGGAAACTTCATCAGTTTAGTGAAAATTTTTGTTAAAACTCGTTCTAGAAAATTTTGTCTATGTAAGTGAAAAGTAATTAATAACCCTGTGTAGAAACGGCAATGACATAGCATTATTTTTTGCACTACCAGTAATAACACCAGCAGACGCTCTGAATTACTTTAATGCAAATAATAAGGACTTACTAATAACTAGTCTATTTTCCAAATTTGTTAACCTTTAGAAGACGAATGGTTGATATTAGGGTGATCAAATCGAGTAAACCGAGTAAGACGAAAATTGCTTATAACTCCAATAATAAATATTTAAATATAAAAATTCTTAAATATGCTGTCAGAACTATGAAATCAAACTTATTTTAAAAGAAAACATTTTTGTATAACAATTTCTTATACTCGATTTTTACCCTTACTCGAAAAATTGTTCGAGTAAAAATTACTCGAACAAAAAAGGAGTTTTGTTCATTAAAAACGCTACTTAACGAACAATTCTTAATTAATAAAAAAAAATTTAATAGAATTAATTATTTGAATTGTTTCTTTGCCATATTTATGTTGCCAAATGTTTGAATTCTGATATATGTCCAAATTAAAAAAGTTAGACGGCTTACTCGATTTTACTCGATTGATCACCCTAGTTGATATACAAATGTCATAGTTTTTTTTTTTGATCGATGCTAGAGAAATGTAGTTGTTTAGCGATACCTAAACTCAGGGAACTCCTGTAATGCAGTTTTTTTTTTTATTTTTAATGTAAATGTCAGTTATTTGTAGAACATGTTAAATTTTTTACTAACCTTGTAGTTCATTTAAAAAAACGAGCCACATCAAATGACTGTTTTATGATTTTACATTAATTTTTTACAGTAGTTGTTTGTTATTTAAAAAAATAAAAAAAAATAAATGTTTGTTTATTTTTTACTAACATGTGGTTCATTTTTACTACAATTGTGGTTAATTTTTTGAACATTAAAAACAAATGACAATATCAGTTGAATTTACTGAAATGTAAGTTGTCCTTTCTTTAAGTGAAATTTCATTTATTTTTAACTACATTTGTGGTGGTTCTTACCTACATAGTATTCTAAGTGTATAAATTGTAGACTGATAGTCTCAAAGCCTAACAAGGTCAACCCAAAGTCAAAATTTATTATTTTTCGTTTTTTTTTGATTTTTTTACGTTTTTGTTTTAGTTTTCATAATGCTAAAAATATTTTTGGATTATGCATAATTTTATACAAAACACGAAACTAAAATTTAGACAAAATCTTAACCCATTGATGAGCGACAGTCCATCAATGTTTTAGCTTTAGTACCTTATTTCTCCGAAAGGGGGAGCAGTAAAATGCCAAAAGTCTAGTCATAGGCCTAAGGCTACACGAAGTTTCGTGAAACAAGTTTCTGAAAATTGTTTAAAAATATATTTTTAGACTCATTATATTTTCAAGTCTTGCAAGTACATATATGCACTCAAAAAAGTTTGTAGTTTAAATTAACTGAAAATGTAATTTAACATAAATGATTAATCACTTAAAATCTGGTCTTCTTATTGTTCATTTAAATTACATGTTTCTTGTTATTTATTTTTAAATATGTTTAATTAACTAACAAATCCATAAGAACAAATGAATAGCAAGTTAAAGATAAATGTTTAAATTTTAACTATAGATCAGTAAAAATGAAAGTTATGTTCAGTTATTTCAAATCATTTCAGTTTTCTGTTTGTTTTTCTTTCATACACTCAAAAAAAAAATTAGTAAAATCAGCAAAATTTTAGTCAAAAAAGTTGCTAATGTCAGCAAAATCTTTTGCTGAAAATCAGCAAACTGTCTTTGAGCGTCTTTTAGCAAGAGTTTTGCTAACACTTAGTGGATTAGATTTTAAAAAAAACCTTGCTAAAAATTAAAAAAGTTTTTGCTGAATATTAGTAGACTGAAAGAAACTCAAAAAATTTGTAACAAATTATACTTTAGTTAACTTTTTTGCTGAGCAAAATTTACTGTTAATTGCAATTGACAAAATTTAAGGGTAACATGGCAAAAGGAAGATTTTTAAGATTTTGTTTGTCTACAAATATTTAGCAAAAGTAAATTGATTTTTTCAATTAACTACAATCATAAAAAAGTTTATAAAATAGTCTGTTGCGATTCAGTTGAACTAATTGTTTCTGTTGCTTACTTTTAAATCAGTTATTTAGCTAAGGTTATTAGTTATCTTATTTCACCACAAGAACATATATCATCCGTATTTAAACAAATTTTTCAAGTCAATATTTAGTAAGTCGTGACTCTTAAAGTCACAAATTTGTCAGTTAATTTAAACCACAATTGTATTAAAGAAATATTTTTTTTGTGTTTTCGCTATCAGTTTTACTTGTAGATGGCGTTATATCTCATAATTATTTTGTGTAATCATAAAATAGGCTATATCTCGGAAACTATGTGAGATGGGAAAAATGCACCAAAAATCTTTACTCTGTACAAAGTAGTGTTTTTATCCTTCTATATTCCCGGTAATAAATATAAACTTGCCTCCCGTCAGATCCGGAGAGACAATTTTAACAGAATTTTTCTGTTGATTTAGCTTGAAAATTCAGTTGATTTATCTAAATTCTTAGCAAATTTACCTAGTATTGTCAATGTATTTAACAGTATAGTTAGTTAAAATTTGTAGCTGAAATTGAGGTTATCTAAAATTTGCAAAATACGATACTCTACTTCATTGAAAATACAGCACAAATTCAGGTGCTATATTCTGTTTGTCGTAGCTGAATTTCCAACTGTTTGTGTCTTTAAATATACATTGGTAAAAAATGGGTTAATCTTTAAAAAAATGTTTTGCTTTATAAAAGTACTGGTTGGAAATAGGTTAAATTTGATAATTTGTTAGGGATTTGAAGTGTAAATTACATTTGGTTACTCTTGCTATGAAGGTCGCAAATTCATTGCTTTATAAGTAGAAAACATAAATATGATGGTAAGGGTGGTAATAAAATATCTACTTTGGATTTTTGACCAAATCCGAACTGACTATTGTGCCACTTGGCCTAACAGATAACTCTAAGCAGTGCACATTTGGGGTCCAATTTAAAATTTTTTGAAATTTAGGTTTTTTCAACTTAAAACGATAAAATTTGTTTACAATTGTTAACCAAATTTTGACAAACTTGATGTCTCAAGTATCTAATGTTTCCAAAATTTGTTTTAACTAATTTAATTTTTAGACCAAATGGCACAGAATTCGCTCAGGCTTCGTTGCAATTCAAAACAAACATTTTCCCATAAATTTCATTGCCACCCTAATACTGGTATTTATTAATTTATCATTTTCAACAGCCACTTCCTTACAAGATGGTACTTTAACAAAAGTGGCTAAATAGTAAATACTTCAAATATTTATTTATTAACTGCTTTAATAACACTCAGGGAAAAAACTTTATTGATTCTCGTCTAATGTTACATTTGAAAAATATAATGAATCTGTTTCAAAAAAGTGAAAATTGATGACAGGCTTCTTCATGTTTATGAAATGTTTTATAAATATGATTAAGTTTTACAACTTTTTAAGAAATAAATGTTGTTATATATTTAATAAATAGAATGAAGCAATTTAAAAAATTTTATGAAAGTTTTATAGATTTTTATGAAATGTTTCATAAATATTATGAAACGTTCCATAAACGTTTTATATTATATTAAAAAAATGCTATGTAAAATTAAGATCACATCAACTAATATTTAATTGATATTTCAGAATTTCAAATTATTTTAAAAGTGTTTGGGTTTTAAAAAGTCTAAATTGCAAAAGATCCCAGCAAATCTTTGGTAATGGGTGCGATAAAGTAATGCATTACCTTGTAATGTGTACTCCTTACCTGTATCATTATTTTCCAACAAGAAGTAATGAGTTACCGATAATTGAACATGTAATCCATGAACCTTGAAATGATACTTCATTACATTTTACATTACTTCAAAACATAAAATAATGACTTACCGATCATCAATAACATAATGCATGAATTATAAACGTAACGTAATTATTAATATATAATTTTGAAAATCTATTTATAGACACATTACTTTGTGATTTTCTGTAAGCATGAGGGTAAGGTGTATATTTTTGATATCACGAACGAAAACACGAAACACAACTTATTTACATTTTAAGCAATAAAATATTGTATGTATCGATAGCTCAGTTGGTAGAGCTCTCGCTAAACTAATTGTTAAATACCAGAGACCCCAGGTTTGAATCCCAGCATGACCACGTAACGTAATTTATTTAATAAAAAAAAAAGTTATTTATTTAATTAAAAAAAATATCTGTAAAATAATTTTTTTATGCATTATTTTTTATGAAAATCTATTTATAGACACATTACTTTTTCCCACCATGTAACCATATAAGTAAACAGTTACTGCACCCCCTACAAGGTAATGAGTCCACCCATTACTTTTAGGCTCATCGCCTGTAAAATTCATCAGTTAAGTAAGGTGTAATGTAATGCGTGAAGCCCTATGGCAATATATTACTTTACCCATGGTTTGGTAATGTGTGGTTTTGCTTGGATATTATCTAAATTAATAAAAAATATAAAAATTTCAATAAAAACCAGACATTTATTTTCAAAAACTATATGGAACTTTTTTATGAAATGATGAAAGTCCTACATTTTTATGAAACTTTTCATTATATTTATGAAAATTTAATAAATTTGTTGAATAGTTGATGACAAACCATTTATGAAGCAATATCATCAATATGACGAAGATAAAACTTTTTTCCCTGAGTGAAGCAATTGTTTTAAGACATACATTTTTGTATACATTGACCTTTATTGATGGTACATACGCCCAAAATCCTTGTGGATTGCTATAATTCATACCCATGTTAATATGAATGTTTCTATTTGCATGTAAGTATATTAGGAAGTCCTTTAAAATAACGATTTGTCGATTTTCGTTCATTACACACCGCAGTTTTAATACAAATGATTACAAATAGAAGAAATCGATTTTTTTCGGAAAATTTGAACCCGTGACTCAGGTCGGCCAAAAATAACCCATTTTGGAAAAGTGTCGGTTATTATTAAAAACTCACAAACTTCAATGTTTCGAAAAAATGTATTTTTATTTAATTTAGGTCCCCACGGTTGGAAGGTGATGTAATTTGGGACTTAGCATTTTTTCCCATACTAATACATTTTCAGAATTTTTAACTATTGAGACTTGTTTCTCAATAAATTATTATCACTTTAAACAAGACATTTCTTTAGGAGTCGTATTTTTCATTTTTTTTATGTACCAACTAAAAAAGGTTTCTATTTGATGTTCTTGTGTTTAATTTTTAATTTTACATTTTTAATCAGGTAAATATCAAAATTATTGTTACGTTATGTATGTAACAAATGACGATTGGCTTCCGCAAATATTTAAACATTGTACAAATTAGGACAAACATTTGTGACTGGTCATAATGGGGTAATTTAGGACACGTAGTTTAAGTTATTTTAACACTTCTTTATGTTGTTTGTATGGCATATACTGCAAATTATTAATTTGATTGGACATAACGCCGCTGAAGTACAATAAAAAACAACATATCCTATCCTGGAGTATGATTTAGCAAAAGCACTACAGGATATAAAACATAAGGAATGGACGGCGCTTCAATGGTTTCTGCTAAGAAACATCATGCTACTAAACTACCCATTAAAAAACCACGGCTGTCATCAGAAAATAACTGCCAAACTTTATACCTGCATTCATTACAACTCTGAATATTCAAACGAAGATTAAGAACTTTCTTCGTGTTTATCGTATTTTATTCTATTTTGTTGTTTTATTTCCTTCCGTTACTTTTTTTCTAGTTCATTTAGCTCGTTAATTATCATCTAATAAACAAGAAATACCGCTTAAACTATTCTTTTTTTTTTTAAATATTAGTATATTTTGTATAGAGTCTCAAATTACCACACAACATCTATAATTACCCCCACCGTTTCTTTATTGAAAAAATCGCCAAAAAAATATTAACGAATAATTTAGTTGTGTTCTTTTGGCTTAAGATGCTAGACCACAAACCACTCTTTGGAGTGGATCTATCAAACGACCAAACAAAAATAGGGGTAGGTGATTTTTAGGAGCTGAAAAACAACTTGTCCCAAATTACCCCATCATCCCCTATATATTTACTATACTTAAATTATTCAGTTATGCAATTCTCACTTCATCGGATATCATTATCCCAATTTAGCAATGAATCCAAAATGAACCACAAATTTAATAAAAATTTAAAAACGTTTTTTTTTAGTTTATTTTAAAGATGCCTTATTTGGAGATGTTGAATGCTATTTTTACATTTTATAATATTATAGTTGATATTAAAGAGAAAAAAAGAAATAACAATAATGATAATTCGAGTTTGTGTTTGGAGCGACTCCTTTCCAAGACATTTTATTAAAATTGCTTATTTTGTCAAAAATTGAACAAAACTTTTTTGTTTGTAAAAAAGTCTGCATAATTTTCCAAAAAATGTCATTTAAATTTTATTCGACAATAATTTTCTTTACTTTTATCTGAAAAATATTTAACCCTTGGTCCCTTGGGGAAGAAAAGGACTCATGCAACTTAATTTCAATTATGATTGTAAAGCCTTTAGATTGATGAAAAACATCTCCACTTAATAATTATTTTTGGAACTTAATTCATAAAGGGTTATGTAACTTGATCCATAAAGGGTTAATTTTTATACTTTTGACCAAAAAAGACCGACTATGATATTTACAAAATAACACCTTTCCTAATTTTCATAAAAATGTCACTTAAATTTTATTAGACTATTTTGTCTTTAACCCTTAGTGGCGGGGGACAAAACAAAGACTCATGAAACTTAATTTAAATTATGACCACAAGAAAAGAAATTTAAATGGATAAAAAAAAATTTCTTTTGATAAACACTATTATTTTGTGTAACTTGATTCATGTTGGGCTAATGTTTAATTTTTCACCATAAAATATTCACTATGAAAATAAAAAATTAAATTTTTTAGATTTTTCTTAAATTTGGATAAGTTTTAGAGGGTGCTTAACTAACAAACAAGCGCAATTCTTTATAGTCTTAATCTTATTTTTAAGGTTAAAAAGTTGGGATCAAAAGTAACCCTTATAATAATATTGGGACAATAAAGAATTGAGGTTAATTTTAATAAAAACATTAAAATTTTGTTAAATATTTGACAAAATTAATAATTTACAGAAAATGTCCTGGATAGGAGATGCTCCAAGAACAAACTGGAATTATAATTTTTTTAATTTATTTTTTTTTCTTAAATTTCAACTATTATATTATAAAAATTGCAAGTGACATCTCCAAATTAGGCATTTTGAAAAATCTTTGAAGTTAATAAAAAAACCGTTTTCGCATTTTAATTAAATTCGTGGATCATTTTAGATTCCAGGCTAAAGTAGGTTAATGATATCCGATGTAGTCGGAATTACATATCTGAATTATTTATGCATGTTAAATGAAATATAAAAATACATTTTTCGGAACTTTGACGTTTGCGAGTTTTTAATAATAATACACTTTTTTTTTTCAAAATTCAGCATTTTCGGCCGAATTGCGGCACGGGGTTAACGTTTCCAAAAAAAAATCGATTTCTTTAATTTGAAACCATTTGTAATAAAACAGGGTGTGTAAAGACATGTCTATTTTCAGGGACACCCTTATGTTTATTGAAATAAAAGTTGTTTAACCATATTTTATATTCATGTTTTTATTAATGACTGTACTGCTTTTGCAATATACCAGGGTTGGCAAAACTATATCACTCGTGTCAGTAGTGGCATGGTTTTCGGTGACACTCGAAATTTTCTTGAATATTTACAAATATCGTAATTATATTGGAAAAATTCGATTAAAAAAGTTATCAGCGATTTAAATATTTTTTTCGCTATTAAAATATGTTCTCTAATCCAAAAATTTAAAAATTGTTCATAAAGCTTGTAAATTGTCTTTTGAAATGATTAAAAAAAAGTTTAAAACTATCTTTAATCTAGTTTTACAGAATTTTGTTAACAAAAATCGAAAATTCGTTTCACAAGAATCAAGTAAAACAGATTTTTGCAACATAAATACACTCAGGGAACTTCTGCTTTAAAAATATGTAGTTGTTTAGGTTGTAATATAGTTTCTTTATTTTTAATGTAAACGTCAGTCATTTGTAAAACAAATACATTTTTTACTAACCTTGTAGTTCATTTAAAAAACAAACCGCATCAAATGAATGTTTTATGATTTTACATTACAGTAGTTTTTTGTTATTTAAAAAAATAAAAAAAAAAATAAAATTTGTTGTTTTTTTACTACCATGTGGTTCATTTTTACTACAATTGTTAGTCATTTTTTGAACATTCAAAAACAAATAACAATGTTAGTTGAATTTACTGAAATGTAAGTCGTCTTTCTTTAAGTGAAATTTCATTTGTTTTTGACTACATTTGCAGTGGTCTTTACCTACATAGTAACGCTTTTACGACAAAATAACCGAAAGCTATATTATCGGCAGGCACGTAGCCAGAACTTTGTTTTACTTGAGAAAATTTTTTTTTTATGTATTGTTTTTGTTATTGGTCCGCTAAAACATAGTTCTGGCGACGTGCCTGGTTTTCGTATTGACCTAATAAATTTTATATTAAAACAAACAAAAATGTTTTTTTTTCTGAAGTGGGCCAGATAGATCGGGATAAAATTTAAAATAAGTCATTTTGAGTTGGTTTTTCTACTAAATTTTGCAGAAAATGTTTAAAAATTAATTTTTATATGCTTAATAGCAAATTAAATTAATTTTTAAAAAATTTCAGAATTAAGTCTGATTTTTTTTTAAATAGTTCATATAAAAAAACTATGCTACATGGTTCGAGGTCTTCTCTCTGCTGGATGCTGTAGATAGATAATGATGTTCTTATATCTGGAGTTCCAATCACACAGAAAATCGCATGTATTTAATGAATTTAAGAATTGTTACACTAAGAGAATCATCTGTATGCTATTAATAAATTTTTACATTAAATTTTTCATTAAGTTAAAATATGAAAACCATCATATTATTAATCAACAGTTCACTAAAAAATAGGTTCCATAAAAAGGATTAAGCTTTTCATTAATTTTAAAAAATTTATAGTTTATTTCGTGAACTTTTGATTAACTAAAAAATTTCGTTACTTTTCATCTAACAAAATTGTCTCTGAGTACTACTTTCAAGTCACAGCTTATTTTCTATTGATGTGTATTGTAGTATATTTCTTGGAGAATAGTTTTTAGTAATTCATACGATTCTTTAGCTTCAACACTGTAGGCAATGAAAAGTCTCCACTTATCCGCATTGTAACGAATGTAAATTTTTGCCTTGGCGATGTCAACAATTTTGGTCCCATGGGCCAAGATGATTTGAAATTTAAAATTCTTGCCAATTCTTCGGATTTGCAAGCCTAATTTTTGCAGCAATGTATTCTAGCCGGTTTTGTGTAATCAAAATAGGATCATTTGGCATGCGTGTCAAGATTAGATTAATAGAACTTTAAATGTTTCGAAAGGAAAAAGGTTCATAGCCGGAGAAATAAAATAAAATTTTCTAATAAAATTCTGTAAAAATTTATTAGAATGTGATTAAGGTGGCACGCTACTATTTATTAACAACAATATGTGTATGTTTTTAGCACCCTACTAAAAAGGGCTTGCCAGTCCGGCTAGAGACGGTATGAATGCAGGTTAAAATTTATGTGCTTTTTAAATACAGTAAAACCTTGATAATCCGCACTCCGTTAATCAGGATTATTCGTTTATTTGGATGTCATTTTTCAATACATTGTGTACTCTATATTCTGGATTAATTTTAATCCGGATTGCATGCAAACTGTTGAGTAATGTTGATATATATTAAGTCCTACTTCAAAAACATAGTTTTCACTATTTTTTAAGACAATGAAGACAAAATTTTTTGCTACACAAACCTATTTTTTTTTTTCTTAAAACATAGAAAAGTACTTTTTTAATTATGTGTTTAAAAACGTTTTTTAATTATTGTTTTAATGTACAAATGAAATGTTAATACTCTATACGTCGGAAAATTCCATACGCTCAAAAATGTAAATAACTAAAAATCGCTAAACAAAAGTTTTTACCTTAATGTCGATAAATAGCGATAAAGTTTCGACTATAGGTTAATAAAAATTAAAAAAAAATTTAAACGATTAATATTTAATTTCATACCATGATACATTAAATCTATAAAATATTTTGACGGTAATTACAATTACTAAGTCAGATTTTTAAATAAAATAACGGATTTGGCAAAAATGCGGCTCCAAAATTTTCGAATGAATTTTGATGTTATTTTGTCATGAGCAAAAAATGAATACAAAAAAAAAAAATAACAAGAAAATTGAAAATTATTAGAGCCTTTTAAAAAAAAATGATAAATTGACAGTTTAAGTAAAAAACAAAATTATTACATATGTTAAGAAGTATATAAAACAAACATTTTATTTTTTCAGTTTGGCGTGCTATTTATAAAACTTTTACTCCGTAGAATTTCTAAAAAAAATTATAAATTCTTTTTTAAATCACAAAAAAAACGAAACCTTGAAAACAGTTAAAAATTTATTAAAAGTTTGTTTTATAATCTTAAATATAACAAAATTTTGATTCAGAACTATTGGAGAAATCTGGAAGGATGTAATTATGGTTGTAATGTAATGTGAAATGTTGTAAATATAGAATGTAAACTTTTTTTTTTATAATTTGTATACATACAAAAAATTCGAAAAAGTTTATATATTTAGGGGCCTTAAAACATTATTCAATTTCTCTTAAATTTGGAACATATGTTAGTGTGATCCATATACAACGATCCAGCCTTGAGCATCACAAATCGGACTAGGTCTAGTTTCTTCAGACGATTTTTAAGTTCTTTTTTAAATGCAAAAATTTAATTTATTGTTTAATAAATAAAAAAAAATATCAATTTTTAATTTTTATTCGTTAATCAGGAAAATTCGATTAATTGGATTGGGGTCTGCAATTAATAAGCCGGATTATCGAATTTTTACTGTATTGATTTTTACCCTTCATTGTTTACAAATACAATAAATATTCCTTTGTTCATACAAGTACGTAAATAAGTAATTCATTGGTGAGGGACATAAGTATTGACTATATAATCAACAATATTGACTGAAGCAGATTAAAAACCAATGTCTATTGTTAAGATTATTAATTAAAAACTGATACGTAGGGTAACCAAAAAATAGCTCTAAAACAATGATTTAAGCGCTTAAAAAAGCCGGGCAACAGTAATATAAGCCGTTAAATTAATAAACTGATAAATTTCATAACTTTTTATAAAAATTGTTATTACAAATAAAATTTGTATAAAATTTGTGCCGTGGAACTTCGTCAGTCTAACAGAGGTGCAGAAGAGAAATTGTTTTCCTAGGCTTCAAAAGATACTTTTTGATAAACCAATAACAAATAAAATAAATTCTCCAACTTTCAATTAAAACAAAATACTTCAAAATACCGATCGCTAAAAAATAGCAAAAAACCCTATCTTAAAAGAAAACAGCTAAAATAAGCTTAATTTTTAAAGAAAAAAATAGCTTATAATTGCAAAAAAACGTAAGTAAATATAAAAAAATACGCCAAAAAAAGCTGTAACAAATATAGCTTTCAATTTTCACAATTTCATGATCAGAACTTGTATTTAAAACCCTTTTTCAACTAATCTATTAAATGTTGAATTGAAAACTAATTTGTTGCACACAAAATTTTCAGTTTTTGTAACTCATAATTATAAAAAAGTGAATAAAACAAACATTTAAAAAAATTACATAAATTTTAAAAAATTCGCCTAAGTTGAAAAAATGTAAAAAATTTAAAAAAATATTCTCGAGATATTTACATTTTAAATTTAGGTGTTTTTTCAATTTTGGAGATTTTTAAAGTTTCGCCTTTTTTTATATTCGACAATTTTTACGATTTTTTTTCCTATTTTAATCGATTTTATTTTCTTTCCAATTTTGGCTGTTTTTTATGTAGTTTGGGTGATTTTTTTAATTTAAATTTTTTTTTTTATTTTTGGCAAGTTTTTTAAATTTTAGTGTTTTTTGTAATTGTGGCATTTTAAAATCTTAATTGAAAATAAAATCAATAAATAAATAGTTACAAATTATTTTAATTGATACTACAATTTCCATAATAGGACTGAGTTCCATTAAAGTTTTAACCAAATTTTGAAATATTTTAATTGAAACTCGATTTCTGTATAACATCATCACTCATTTGTCTACCAAACTTGCTATGGCTCTTGAACCTCCCATGTATAAATCGCCTACCATACAAAAAAAAAGTATTGGTAAACCACAGTTATTTTTGTAAATCCTACCCTGTTGAAAATCTTCAAAGGTACACTTAGGAAATTATGTTGGTAAAGACGACAGCAATTGTAGTCAAAAACAAATGAAATTTCATTTAAAAAAAGGACGACTTACATTTCATTAAATTCAACTAACATTGTCATTTGTTTTTTAATGTTCAAAAAATGACTAACAATTGTAGTAAAAATGAACCACATGGTAGTAAAAAATAAACCAAAAATTTTTTTTTTTATTTTTTTAAATAACAAAAAACAACTGTAAAAAATGAATGTAAAATCATAAAACAGTCATTTGATGTGAGTTGTTTTTTTAAATGAACTACAAGGTTAGTTAAAATTTTTTTTTGTTCTACAAATGACTTACATTTACATTAAAAATAATGAAACTGTATTACAACCCAAATAACTACATATTTTTAAAGCAGAAGTTCCCTGAGTATACAAGTAAAATTGTAATTGAGAAACACTGCTTTGTTTGAAAAGCAAGTGTTTTGTCAGTACCACGCGCAAAATGATTTGCCAGTATTGTTTTTAATCCCAGGTTCTGAAAATAAACAACCGATCGTCGCCGATGCTTTGCTAGTACTGTTCCGATTGTATTTTTTCTGCCTGGGCTATTATGGACCAACTGTTTTGTTTTAAGCCCAGAAATAAGTCGTTGTTTATAGTGCCTTTTGCAGAAAGAGCAAATTGCTTGCCAAACTTGCCCAACTAAGCATTTAGTTATAAATTTTGCTTTTTTTTGTCCAAATTTTTCCTCAACATCTCCTCTTGCATCCGCTATATATAATTCCTTCCATAGAAGCTGAGAAAATTCACCAAAAACGTGGGTTTCGTCATCCATTATACAACATTTATATTTTGTTACAAAATTACAACACAGTATTTTGGTTCGTTCTTTGGCCTTCTCAATTATTGTTTCTCTTAATTTTTGTTGATAATCCAAGTTTTGATTTATACTTTTTACACACAATTTAGGTATATTTTGAAAGACCATTTGATAAAAAATATTTAATTTAAATTATGCAAAACAACTTACACGGTAAAATGTGAGCACTAGGTGGACTGTTTGCAGTTCTTAAAGGTTAACAAAAATCAAAAGTTAAATGTTGTCCTTAAATTCCTCAATAACTGCTTAAGAGATTTAAATGAAACTAAAACAGGACTATATTTCAAGAAATAATCTGTCCATTAAAGAAGACAATTTACTAAAAACTATCAACCGGTTCAAAAATTACGGAGTTTTGGCAAACAAAATACGGTTCTGAGCCATTGTTCAGCGTAAAGGTAATTCTTGGAAACTTCAACAAGAACGCGGTTAAAAAACGAAAAAGTTTAGGACTTATTAACACAAAATCAACTGTTGGATCTATAAACTTTTTATTTGGCGCAGGCATCCGCCAAAACTGGGTCTTAGAAAATTTGTAAGGGTGGGACAAAAGACGGCTTAACGTCCTGCACAAAAATATTCATAAAATCTTAGTATAAATGTTGTTTCAAATTTAATGACATATTCCTTTAAGGAAGAAATCTGAAATTTGAAATTATAAATACCTTTAGTTAAGAAGAATCAATAAATTTAATAAAAGAATAAATTCTTAAAAAAAAGTAAATAATTTCCCATCCCAATATATATCGATATATAAAACTACCGTTAACGAACTATCAGGCTTTGATAAATGAATGATACTTTTCATTAAAATATAGCTTTGATACAATTTTCTTCTTCTTTTGTTTTCCACCATTAACAAAACTGGTGACTTGTTTAAAAAAAAATTAACTTTATAAATCTTATTTCTTTCTATAGCTCTGCGTGTTTTTTTTATTAACTGGGTAATAAAAGTACTTAACAAGTTTTTAGCACCTACAAACATTTAATAGGAGAAAAAAAAAAAAACTTTAAAAGCATTTTAGAAAGAAAATTTCTAGGGTGATTATTTTAAAAGCACTTAGGCATAACATGCCATTTTATATTATAAATGAAAAGTGAAAATGAAAAAGCGTTTCAACAGCGAACAGTCGAGCACAAGACTTTTATTACAACAATAATAGCGAAACGAAAAGAACAACAAAAACAAAAAAAAAAAAAAAAAACACAAGTTGTAACTACAACACAAACAACAGTAATAATAATTGTGAGAAAAGAACAAAAAAAAAAAAAAAAAATCAAAAAAATTAACGGCACAAACTGCATGAAATTCTATGAATGTAGTTAAAGCCATGGCAAGTTAAACATTACGATTTAACAAAATAAAAAAATTTATATGAAAGAGTAAAATTCCAACATACCAAAATAAGCCACATACCAACAAACCAACATACATTCTTGGTTCCACTGCCAAGGGAGGTATCCCCGCCCGAACCCACAGATTTTAATGAACATTGGATATGTTGCAGAAGAGAATTAAACTTAAAGCCATACACATATTTTGTAGTTACCGAATTGCAAATGAAAAATTTAAATATTTTTTTATGAAAATATGTCTGATTTACAAAAAATTTCATATATTTGTACAAAAGTTTAAAGTACGCTAGATATTTTGATAACCTATTCCCCATATTGTGGAGTGACCACATTTTTGAATTATTTGAAATATAGGGCAAAAACTCTCTTCGGGGAAAGTCGCATAAAAACCGAACAATTATCGAATACCGGAAACAGCGCAGACATGACCTCGATTTAAGTAAATACGCTTTATGCAGTATTTTTAGCTTAATTCAACTAATTATTTCAAAAAATTTTTATAATTCCTTTAAAAAAGAATGAAATAATACGAGCAAATTAAAATTTGTGTCCTTCAACCCTACGATTTTAATAAACTTTGAATAGGTTATAAAGAAGCAAAAAAAAAGTGGCGCATATATTTTTAAAGCTACCCAATCACACGTTTAAGGGCTAACACTAGGGTGTATGGAAACATGTCTGAAATTTACGAAAATTTGATTTATTTGTATACCGGGTTAAAGTACTCACAAAAACAAACAATTTTATACACATATTGCTTATATCGTAGACGCAGAGGGGCCACATTATTTAATTATTTGGAATATAGAGGAAAAAAAACTTTACGGGAAAAGTCGCATAAAAGCCGAACTATTACTATTATTATCAAAAAACGTTCACAGATATTTTAACAATATTGTTAATAAAACATATAGTTGTAATCGTAGAACCAAACAATTTTGTAGAGAAATGTAGTTCGATATAGTGCTTCATAATCACTCAACCCTACTTCAATATTTTACACGGCAACCAAAAAAATGCTCGAAAACAGAAACAAAAATATTGTGTAGGCATGTAGTTTAGTCAAATGAATCATAATCATCAATAAAACCGGGTTTGTATTTTTTTTTAGTTACGTGGTTTTGCATTTCAGCTAACGATATACTACATGTTTTATATACCAGTGAATGTGCCTTTAAAAAAGCTTTCATTTGATATACAACGAAATAAAATACAACGAAATAATCCGAAAAACGAAAAATATGGTAATTATTAAAGCCTAAACATGAGATTGAGCTGTTAAAAAAAAACAGGTATCCCTTTAATTCCGGGCTCGAATACTTCAATTGTTAGTAACCCATAAATATGAGATTGTAGTGCAGGTAAAAACTATGTGTTCCTTAAATTTTTCTCCTCAACAATAGTTAGTTAATTGTTCTTTATTTTCAAATTCATTTTAAATTACAAAATCGTTCAAGAACATAATTAAAATTAGAACATACGATTATGACTTAATGTCGTCAGTCGGAAAAAGAAATTATAAGCTTAGTTCTAGACAGTGTTTCATGTTACATATTCAGTAATTGAATTCAAAAATTAGATCTTTTCTATAACCTATCGCATCTATAATATAACGAGATATTTCATTGAAGTTCTCCCAGTAAAATAGTAAAATCCAAATAACTGGTGGCAGAACAGCTTATACTGTATTATAACAGGTTCTAATTTCTGTTCTGCAACTGGTTCTTTTTATATGGAGTTTGTCCTATTTGCAATAGGTACTTTACCTCCAAACTAGAACAGGTTGCTTTAGAACCGGTTCTAGAACCAGTTATAGAACTGGTTCTGGGACGGTGACACCTTACATTTCGACTCCCTGGAACCTGTTCTAGAACCAGTTCCATGTAACCAGCAGTAAAAGAAATTGTTTTACAACAGGTGCAGAGGTAATCTGTTCTAAAAATTTTTGCTGGGCTGTTTAGCATTGTTTAAAATATTGATTATTTCAGTTTCTGTCAACGTAGTTTTTTTAAAGTGTTTATATCTTAAGTGTCGAAGTATAGGGCATTTCCCTATAAAATGAATAATATTTTCAACTTCGTTTAGATTACATAGGGAGCAGGTACGAGGTCTTTGTTGTGTAAACCTTGTTCCATTTAGTTCTATTAAGTCTGATCTCGCTTTAAAAATAAAGCTTATAGCATTAATATTACGATTTATTTCAAAATAAGTCTGTTCCTCTTCAAAATTGAGCTTTGAGTACAAACGATTTGTTGCAGCTGCCCTCGTTAAATTGAGTTCCATTTCATTGCTGTTTAAACCAGTTATAACATCCATTCTAACACGTTCCCAATGTTCTCTAGTTGCGCATTCCGAAATTCTTAGTTTATTGAGATTTCTAGATAATGTTTTCATTTAGGTATACCAATAAGATTCATTTTCAATAACAAGTTTTGCAAGCTGATTTGGCAGACGATTAACATCATAATCAAATAACGTTTTAATAATGTAACGAATGTGCAAATCCAGTGTATAAATGTGATTATTTTCAATTCCAGTTTCAAGCATAAGAATATATGTCGGTGTAAAAGAAGGCAGTTTTAAAATCTTTTTTAAAAAATATCATTGAAGTTTATCAACTTCATCGAATAAGTAATACCCCCACATTTGGGCACCGTACGATTGAACAGCACGGCATACAGATTTGAAAAGGTTTCATTTAGCACTTAAACCAATTTCACTCTTCATTAAAAAATCTTTCCATGTTACGTTTATACTGTTTTTTTGCAGATACGTTTCTTTTTTCTATATGTTTTATAAACGACATTTTTGGTGTTAATGTAAGTATATTCATTAACGACTTTTATGGGTTCTCTATTAAATTGCCAACTTCCGTTTTTAGAGATTCTTCCTCCATTCCTGAAAATCATCATTTCAGATTTGCTTAGATTTACTTTAAGATTCCACATTTCGCAGTATGTTTAAAGCCTCTGTATCATAGCTTTCATTTGAAGTATATCATCAGCCAAGATAACTATGTCATCTGCATACATTAAAAGGCGAACATTTGTGGTTCCTACAATTACTATTCCCCCTAGATAGTCATGCAAATCATTTATATATATTGAAAACAGAGTTGGAGATAACAAATAGCCTTGTTTCACTCCAGAGCTGGTTTCAAACTCTTCTGACAGGTTTTCTCCATTCCAGACTTTAAATTTAGTTACACTGTAAATGCTTTCGATCATTTTGTTTATTTTTGTTGAAATACCAATGCAGTTAAGTTTATACAATAGTGACTTTCTTGAGATTTTGTCAAATGCCGCTTTGAAATCAACGAAAAATGCGTATACTTTTTTATTCTCCTTACGTTTTAGGCTAACAATTGCTGCTCGAAGTCCAGCTTGGTATTCTGTTATAATGCTATGTCTGGTTAGGCATAAGTTTTTTCTATTATTTAGAATTTCCATAAAGATTTTTGATATGGTGTTCATTAAAGATATCCCCCGATAATTGTTTGGGATATCACGGTTACCTTTTCTATACATTGGAAAAATTACACTTGTGATGAATTTTTCGTTTAGTTTAGCGGTTTCAAAAATAATATTAAATGAACTAGAAGGCGTTTCCCGCTACGTTGTTAGCGTGCCTTAGACCTAGTTTTTGGGATGATGGATAACTTTTCAGTTTGCCCACTATCTGTGTACCAAAATTTAATAAAATCCTTTAAGCCATATAAAATATAACAAAAAGTGGGTGTAAAACTGCCACGCCCACCAAGTCTTAATCTATTATAGCAAATAGTGCTTATGAGTCATCCCAATATCTGTGTACCAAATTTCAATAAAATCTGTTCAGCCATATAGAAGATAGTGAAGATTTGGGCGTAAAAGTGCCACGCCCACAATATCTAAATTTGATATAACTTAAAGTGCTTATCTGTGACATCTCTTTCTGGGTACCAAATATCAATTGCATCGGTAAAGCCATATCGAAAATAGTGAAAAAGTGGGCGTAAAAGTGCCACGCCCATCATATAAAAATTTCATATAGCCTACAGTTCCCTTCCAGACCGCCCACTATCTATGTGTCAAATTTCAAATTTGGACGTGATGCTCACACAAACAAACCAACAGTCATTTTTATAATATTAATAAGGATTTGCCACTTCTTCGAGAAATTTTCACTTGCATTTTTAAAAAACTCATAGCTTATTCGGACCTCTCCAGGCGTCTTGTTGTATTTAGCCTTGGCTAACACTTTTCTGATTTCTGAAGAGTTCATTGGTTGATCCAATTCATCATTTCTATATAGCATTGTGCAAACATAACCTCGTGTGA
Source organism: Delia radicum (assembly GCA_021234595.1). Lineage (NCBI taxonomy): Eukaryota > Metazoa > Arthropoda > Insecta > Diptera > Anthomyiidae > Delia > Delia radicum. The sequence goes on from CM037852.1 coordinate 124,182,676, forward strand.
ATTTAAAGGAGGATTAAGTAACTCTGAAAAATACTGCTTAAAAGTGTTAATTTCTATTTCAGGATTAGCTTCAAATTCTACATTTTTTATTTACTTAACTAGGTTCAAACAATATATCCATACTCAGTTTTTGGCCAACTTAGGGATTAAGTAGATGAAATACGAAAGAACAATTTTTTGTGCTTTTTTGTTCGAAAGCATAGTATAAATTCACGAATGAAAATGAAAAATTATTCAAGTTCGAGGCCATACTCTATATTTCTTTGTTAGGATATTGTCCTAACAAATAATCTATGGAGTTTTTGTTTTCAAATTTATTAATTGACCCTTTCAGGAAAGTGTTGAGAGTTTTCTTGGTTCCCTAGTTAATAATTTTTTATTTTCATTGCACAATTAAAGGTCGGAAAAAAAACATAATTTTTATTTTTAATAAAAATTGTATCAAACTTGTATAATAGACAAAGTATGGTCTTGTTTACTACTCCCCCTGTAGATTTTGTTTTTAAAAACAAATGTACAAATACAAGGGAAAAAAACAAAAAACGTGTATTGAATATCTACCAAAGGTAGACATTACACACAAAAAACATGTTTTCAATTTTTTTTTTTGATCAATGGTGATAATCTTTAACTTCGAGCTAATATATTAGTTCTCATTTAGTGAGAAAACTAGTCTATATGAATGTTTGATGTTTTGCATGGGATTGTTACCTCTTTCAAAACGTGTGCTGATGACGGGAACATAGAAAATTCCCGAAATAGATGAATCAACACATTCCTGAAAGTGACAATTAATAAATTTGAAAACAAAAACTCCATAGATTATTTTTTAGGACAGTATCCTAATAAAGAAATATAGAGTATGGCTTCGAACTTGAATAATTTTTAATTTTCATTGCACAATTAAAGGTCGAAAAAAACATTCAAAAGTAGTTATCGGGTGTCTTTGATTCCTATGGTTGTATTCTTTCACACTCAAGCAGTAAAAATTGAATTTTTTATACAAGTGCAATTTCAGGATGTATTTTTTAAAGTTTTCTCCCCCTTTAATAATTGTTTTAACACCCCGGGTAAAAATAGTTATATCTAGTCATATTAGTATATATATGATTAAGTCATATATGACTTTTAATGAAGTCAAATTACTGCTAATATCATCATATACAAATACAACTGATCACTTTTATTGAGAGAATTTTTTATATAATAATCCAAATTTTTTAAACGGTACTTGATATTATTATATGTCTCCAAATCTTACTCCATATATAACTACATAAGCCATATAATAATAATCCAAATATATGTAGTGATCGATATGATTATATAATTTATATGGCTGCATGCTAAGTCTTATTAAACTATATGAGACGCCATACTGAAGATATTTTCCTTATAATTTTATATATCATTATATATAATCACATACATATTTTGGTAAAGTTTAATACCAAATGAAGTTATCGGCAAGTTTAGACTTTATTACTATATGGCTTCTCATATAACCATATCAATTTTATAACAAAATCATTTGCAAGTGATTTATTTTATATAATTTAAAATACAAAAATGTGTACATTTTTTAAGACAATACTGTAGTGCGTTTGACTTAATTATATATTTTTGAAACACTAAATTTATTCTTGATAATTTTTAATCATTTCATAATTTTATTTAAAAAATTTTGGTCTTCAAAATTGTTGATGTCTAGAAACTTAAATTTTACTTTTAGCATAACTTTAAGTTACAAAAAGCATTCGTACTATCGGCTAAAATTTTACAAAATCAGATGTATTTATATCTAATAAGATCAATTTAATATCCCGGATATCGAAAATTGAACCTCCAGTTTAGACTACGTCCGAGCCAGCCGTGGCGATCATATGCCAGAAGTCATATTTAAATTATAATGCCAGAATAAAGTCAATTTCATGTCAATTTAAAAAATTCATCTTTGTTTTATTCCATTTAAAAGTTCTATACCTCTATAAAAAACACTCATTAAAAACCCGAAGAAATACATTTTAAAAGATTAGTCGATTAATCTTAACTCCCTGTGGAGCATAGGGCCTCAGAGGTTTCTAAAATACTGTCTAAACATGAATTGCTCCCTCACAGACACGTGGAGCTTGCCGCCAAAGCTGGAGGATTTGACAAACGTCTGTGACCTCCTGGGAGATTATTAATTTCTGTTTGCGTTATATTCATGTATTTGTTGACTAGTTTGCCAGGATTTCTTCGATGCATGTAAGGACAAAGAAGATCTTAGTGGAGCCTGACACTTCTTTTTGACTAAGAGCAGGCGTAGGCTTCCTGGAAGCTTATGGGCGCTACCGTTGGGCCATAATAGTGCCGTAATCTGCTTGACCCTATTCCCCGAATATGTCGGGTTGGCCCAAGAACAGATGAAGCAAGGATTGGTTCTGGACTTTACCAAGTTAAAGACGATCAGTTCCGTTGCCTTGTCTGCCCAACTCTGGATACCAATATATATGAGATAACGCAGTTAAAAACATATATATTTTGAAAATTAAAAATTTTGAGATATGAACATTTAAACTAAAGACGTGAAAAATTCACCTTTGACCATTCCATGAGAAAAATAAGTAGTTCTTGTTGATATAATGCAACATAGTGATTCATTTAGGAAATTGTTGTATTTATTTTTTCTCTATACTAATTCTTAGTATTGGGCAACAATTATGGAAACACTTGTATTAATATTGAAATAATAAAGATATAAACTTTGTATCTTTTTAAAACCATTAATTAATTTAAAATGTTCTGTGAAAGTAACGAAACAGTTAAAAAGAAACAATAACTTATCAAGGACAAGAATAAAGGAAAACATTGTACATTGTTCAACTTAAACATAATAATCACGGTCGCTGCAGGAGGGGTTGTAAATGATCCTAAACTGATAAGTCAACTTGAATTGAAAACGTTATTAATCAATATAAAACATAAAATCACCCTTTAAAACAACACCTTTTTTTTATAAATTCCTTGAGTGTCTGGCACCTCTTAACCCCCATTTCTGGCTATGAATCTGTTACTATATAAAAGCACAATTTTTAATATACACTTCAGTTACCTTCAAACACACAGAGAAAAAAGATTACAAAAAACAAACGATATACAAAGTGACATTAATTTCCGTTACATTTTTTACAATGTCAGCATTGGAGTAGGTATGAGTGTGTTTTGATTGTGTAGTATATATTTCGGTACTTTGATACTAATAACACTGCTCTTGTTGTTGATACACTTTATGTAGGTACCCAGGCAGAAAAAGACAAACGGAGCTAAGCTGGGAAGACACTAAGCAAGTGGTACAAGTGCTGGCAACATATGTTTTCACAATTTAAAAATAATACCATCATTACACAAAAGATCCGTTTGTTTGAAAAGGGGGAAACTAAATTTCCAATGTTAGTAAAATGTTAGTAAAACCATGAAATAGGTGATCAAAAAATTTGTTTTCCAAAATAAAATTAAAAATAAGTTCATGAATACAAATTTCTAACCTGGCCTAAAGTTTAATGCAAACAACTTGCCAACGTTGGGAAAACCAAACAAAAAGTTGGTCTTAAAAGAGCTTTTCCAGCAAACAAAAAAAACCTGAAACTAAGCTCGAACTCTGAACTTTCTGACTACAAACTTTGTTAAACAAAGCAACATAATTTTTATAAAATGAAGGCTTTAGTTACCAGCTAATTCTTTGCCAATGATTATTTTTGTAGACCACTGAAATTATTGTAAAAATAATACTTGCAAATGGCGTTTAGGAAACGCTGGTAAAACGTCTTAAACAACTGTTTTGCCAGTAGTTTATTATTTACAATTCCACGGTTAGCTAGTGGTATGTATACAAGTGCTTGATTTTTGTACCACTGCCAGTTTCTGACTGGGTAGGTACTTTCTAACAGGCATCCTTAACTTGTTTTGTAATTTACGCATAACAAGGTTTTTTCAACTGTTTTTTTAGTTTTTTGTCTAAAAATATTCAACAACGTGTAATATCCACTAACTTGCCTGTATATTGAGACAAAACTTTATGTCATCAACTCATCAAAATGTACATTGCAAAAAAAAAATATATATATATTGTTAAAACTAACAAGCTTTTGTTGATAAAAAAAAAAAAAAAATAGAGGAAAACACTTTTCAATATTTACATTTTTCCTTTTTTTTCATTCGTTTTTTCTTGGCTATTATTCCAGGTGTTTTATAAAATTTCTGTATAATAAAGTTTTTGTTTTTTCTTTTCAGTTTTTTTTTTTATCATTTTCATTACTGTTCATTCTTCTGCCATTGTTAATACTTTCATTTTCTCTACTGTGAATTTAATTTTTTTTAACTTGTTTTACATCCAACTTAAACTATTTGTGACAAGTTGAGTTTCGAAATTCAAACTATGTTTTTAGAAGTACAAGGTATACGTAGGAGATGGCTTTTTTCATTTATTTAAAATTATTTTAGTGTAATGAAAATGGCATGATGTCAAGTGTAGTTTATGACAATTTGTTAAAAACAAGTTACTCGCATGCGTTTGTAATTGAAAAAAAAACGAATATTAAATTTTAATATTTTGTGGAATATATGAGACTTTCGGCTGCAGTAAAAAGTTTATCGTATCAATGTCAAACTTACAGTACTTGTTGTCCTATATGATGCGAATAAAAAATGGAACAGTTTTTACTTTTTTTGAAAAAGTGAGCAAAGTAGGCGTAGTTAAATATAATAATAAGAGCTTAATAGCCCAATACTTCGTTGTCGGTAGTTTTATAATTCGGAATATATTATGATGGATAATTAATTATTTTTTAAGTAATTTGTTTCAATATATTAGTTTATCATTTTTAATTGTATTTTTTTTGTAATTTTAAGTTTCAAAAATGGAACTCCATAGGTCATTAAGTAATTGCTTTCTTTTAAAACACATTTACCAAGATTTTTTTAACAAAAGTTACGTTCAATAAATTAATTCATACTCGTACCTAAAAAAAATAATTTAAACTTTCGACTTTTTGCCTAAATCGTTTGTGCCGGACATTAAGGAGAAGACTGCATATTGCCTGCACCAAATTATAAGTTCCTAGATACAACGGTTCATGCTATTTGTATTGAAAAAAAAATTTTTAAGATCATTACTTTAGCAATTTTTTGGAGCAGACATTTCCCCCAAGTAAACCCGCGTTTTATGCCGTTCTTTTCAAAAGTTCCAAATTATAACTTAGCAGTGAATCAAATCATATAACGGTGAAAAAATACTTCATATTTAGGCTTCTTACTAAAAGGGTATATGTATGGCGTCCGAGGGAATACTTTTCACCCCTCCTAGCAGGAATTTCCAAAAATACCCTCTAAGTGAATGGAAGAATAAGCTTATAAAATATTATTTCTTTGCCTTTTATTACGTTCCTCGCGAGAATTCTAAAATAACCTTAACAGTAATTCAAGAAGTTTATCCTTTTAGCCATCAAAACCCTCGCACCAAATTTTAAGTACGTCGCTTAAACGGTTTTGTCAAAGCGTAGACTATACCCCTATTTACTTCGATCCTGGACACATATTTTAAATTTCTGGCCAAAGGGGTATGTTTTACCAGTTTTGCTCGTGTTAAGTACCCAAATACCGTAGTTTCGAAATTTTGCTCTACACAGATATCTACTCCTGATTAAGCAAAAAGTTGAGACTTTCCAATTTTTGCCCCTCCTCGTGGAAATTTCCATACAGATATTTATACAGATGTCTACTCCTGATATGCCTACATACCAATTTGTAAGTTCCTAGCTTCAGGGGTTTGGTAAGACCGCCAACGGGGTAGATTTTTCCTCATATTAGACCCTATTGTACCACGTTTCTGGGCAAAAGTTCAAAAAGTACCATACCAGGTCATATCCGAAAGGGCACAAATATAAACTTTCAGCATTCTATCCCAAAGGGGCTTGATGCCAAATTACTTGAACGGTTTCGAAACTTAACGCGTTTACGCGTTAAAATAAAATATAAGTTAATGTTCTTGTTTTGTCTCTATCGAACTCATTAAACGAAAACGCGAAGAGAAAATCTCTTTTCAGTAGTATATAAAAACGATGCAACATATTTGATCTAGGGACTATTTTTACACATTATATGGAGTTAGTTACATTCCGTTTACGAAACGTGACCGCTCAAATAATGAAAACTTTGGTCAGACCGGGAAAGACTTTTGGCACTTATTACACTTCTCTTAGCTGGAAGATGTACCTCCATGCCCAATTCAAGTTCCTAGTTAAAGCAGCATAGGCTGGTCGATGTTGAGTCGGTCAGTCAGTCAGTGAGTTAGTAATTTTACTAATTTTGGAAGATCCTAAAAATTTTACTATATCAATAGATTTTTTACAGAAAATTTTTAAAAAATATCGTGTAACATATGCAAAATTTTGTAGTTGGACAATTTTAAAACGCTTGTTATTAAATAACTAATATCATTTTTGAAAAAGTATTTGGTTTTATACCACAGTATAGAATATAAATTATTAATTCACTTTTTGTAGAGAGCCAACGGACCGCGATTTTGTAATTAGCGTATTTTAAGCTTGATTCTTAAAATCCTGCTTTGGACGACATTCATGCCAATTTTTTTTACACTGCTTTAATTTTTTTCTTAAATTCTTCAGTGCATTTAGCTTCTCAACCATTTTAACACATTTTTTGGCATAAACGACCCCAAAAGTCCTCAATTGAACGTTCTTTTAGGACCTTTGGAGGATTTTCGTATTTCGGTACAAAAGGTATGTTTTTTGCATTAAGCCATTCTAACGTCTTTTTGGCATAATGAAAGCTTGCTAAATCTGACCAAAGTTTTACTAAACAATAATGTAATGTATCCGCGCTTACAGACATATCTTTTAAATCCTTTTGCCGTAATGGCTGTACACTCTAGTACTTTTGGTTTAAACTTCGAACTCGCGCCTTGGCGGGAGTTTTTTGCAACTTATCTGAATGAAATCGAAAAATAATAATTTCGTTGTTCCAAGCAAAAGAAAAGTATTTTTCATCATCCAGAATTATTTGAACAGTTTTTTTTTCATGAAGTTTTTTCTCAGTTGTCTGCATTTTGTTGGTATTTCTGCCAATTGTTTTTTTTTTCTATATTTGGGTACTGTTTTCTTCTCGTAGTGTTTCACGTTAATTTATAGTAAGTTTTTGCGAATTGTTTGCTTTGAAACGCCAAATTTTCTGGCCAACGATATGATGCCGCAAATCGAAATTGAAAAGCGTCTGAAAACTTTAGTTGTATACTTTACGATATAAATTACATAAAGAAAGTTTATTTTTAAAAATGCAGTTTAAATGCAAGGTTAATTAAAAAATCGCATTTGCATTTAAAGTCCATTGTAGAAAAAGCAAGTGAATTTTATAATGCAAATTGTAAACTAGACTATGGTAAATCGTAAACTAAACTATGGCATTCAAAGGATTTTTAAATTAGTGAAATAGTCAATAAGCTTTAGAAGATAATGCTGTTAAGTGCTGTTATGATTTAAAAAAAAACTTTAAATCCTTAAAAACCAAAAAAAATTATTTTTATATGGACAAATGTAGTAAGCTCTTTTTGAAAAAAATTATGAAAATAGTTAGCTTGCTGGTCCCAAAAAAAGCCGAAGTTGTAATTTATTCTAAGGCATATAAATTTTTAAAAAATTACAACGTTTCAAAAATCAAAGTGGGGTAAAAAGCATTAAAAAACTGAAAAACGCTTTGCATTATAAATGCAAATATTGTTTTTTAATTACAAATCATAGAACAGACAATTGAAGCTTTCATGTGTTTTTTAAATCTTTGAAATAGGCCATCTACTTTAGGAAAGCTGACTACTTTTAAAATATGTTGGAGTTTTTTGAAAACTGAAAAACGGCAATAAAAACGCAAATTTACAGAATTTGCAGAAAATTAAATCGGCAGTGACTAACAGACATCCTAGTTAGAGAATACGTGTATAAAGCATAATGGAATTTAAATGACCCACTGTTAGATTTTGGCCGATCTATCATTGAATAGACGATATATATATTTTTTAAATTCACATTAACTTCTGAAACTCTAGGGTAACAGAAAACTCAATTTATCTTAAAATCGCTTAAAATTATTTTAGTTTTTTTTCATTTATTAAAAAATGTTAGATGTTTTTCAGTTTTGAAGAAAATATTTGTTGAATAATTTCCATCATAAATATTTCAATATATGTATGTCATGCCAAAAAACAAAACTTATGTTTTTAGATTTAAATAACTTTTAATATATAATACCCTACCACCACAATCATATTTTGTATTTGCCTTACAAAGTACATTACATTACTGACATACAACAATGTACAAGTTGCAAATTCGCTTCTTGATGCTGCAAATCTATTTGCTGATTTTTTTCGTAATAATTTTGTTACACACTCTCAAACTCCGAATATAGAACACTTTAGTAATATTCCTTCTTTCCTTGATTTGGGAAATTTTGTGGTGAATATGGATGATGTTTTACTTGCTCTGGATAATTTGAATAACTCAAAAAAGCCGGATATTGATGGTTTATCACAATTCTTTATAAAGAGTTGTGCTAAGTCAATGTGTATTCCACTTGTTCTATTATTTAATGAGTCTTTGAAAACCGGTCATTTTATTCCTAAATTGAAAACTAGTTGGGTTGAACCAATCTTTAAGGATGGAGTGAAAAGTAAAGTTGAGAATTATAGGCCAATATGCAAATTATCGACTATATCAGAGATATTTAAGCATATTATTTGTGAGAAATTATCATTTTTAGTTAAGCGCTACATAAATCCTTTACAGCATAGTTTTGTCTCGGGAAGATCTACGACGACAAATCTTGCAGTATTTACGAAGTATTGTAACTCTAATTTAGAGTCAGGATTTCAAGTTGATGTTATATATACAGACTTGAAAAAAGCTTTTGACCATGTATCACATGAAGTGTTGATGCTAAAACTTTCTTTATTGGGAATTCACTCGAATTTATTAAATTGGCTAAAATCATACTTAACTAACAGAGTATTTATTGTAAAAATAGAAAATATCACATCTTATGCATATATTGCTATCTCTGGAGTTCCGCAGGAAAGCGTTTTAGGACCGTTGCTTTTTAACCTCTTTATAAACGATATTCAATTTTGTTTTTCTCATAGCGAATTTTTGTTATATGCTGACGACCTCAAGGTCTACAATAGAATCTCGAGCATAAATGATGTTCGTGGTTTGCAACGTGATATTGATAAAGTTGTATATTGAACATGGGAAAATGGTTTAACTTTTAATACTGATAAGTGTTATCATATGAGTACAGTTAATGAAATCAATGATTTGGGAGTAATTTTCGACTCAGATCTCTGTTTCATTAACCATTTGAATTTCATAATTCCTAAAGCATATTCTGTCTTAGCATTTATTGGAAGAAATTCTGCAGATTTTAGTGATGCATACATTAGAAAACTACTGTACACAATGTTTGTCCTTCCGAAACTAGAATATGCATCTTTTATATGGAACCCTTATGCTGCAGTTCACATAAATCGCCTGGAAAAGCTACAGGTAAAATTTATCAAATTTGCATTGCAAAATATAAATTATCATGACCCAGTGCCATCCTATGAAAATCGATGCAACTTAATGCACCTTCAAACACTAGAATCGCGTAGAATGAACTCATCGTTTTTATTTATTCATGGACTTATTTCAGGTTCCATTGATTGTCCGCTATTGTTGTCGTATATACATTTACGTGTTCCAGTTTATGCACTTAGATATCATGAATATTTTTATGTCAAAACACATCGAACTGAATATGGGAAAAATGAACCTATTGACAGGGCTCTTATTTTATATAATTCTTTAACATTTGATTGTCAATATTGTAAAAAATGTAAACATTGCTTATTAGATTTTAGTTTAAATATACACTCGATCGCAAAAGTCTGCGTACACTAGTTTTGTCTAACAAAAACCACCAAAAAATGGATTAAACGATGTATTTTATAACACAAAATATTTTTGTATTATTAAGTTTACTTCAACAACAACAAAACAAAAAGCTAAATTATTAAGTAATAACCAAAATCAAAATTTCAATTTTTAATAACTAGTGGGGTATCCCTTGCGTCTCAGCACTTCTGCTAGTCTTTTCGGCATCGATTGTACCAATTTTGCAGTTTCAGCAGATGAAATTTTGTCCCATTCTAGCATCATAACCTCTTTAAGCATAGTTTTTGAAGTTATTTGGTGGTTACGTATTTTTTTTCAGCAAATCCCAGAGATGATCAATTGGGTTGAGGTCTGACGATTGGTGGGGGGGGGGGGGGGGGGGGGGGGGGGGTGGGAGTTTTTAATTGTTTGCGTGTATTATAAATCAACCAAAGCTTCACAATATCTGCGGTGTGCTTAGGGTCATTATCTTGTTGGAATAGATAATCATCTTGGAGGCCCAATTTTATCGCACTTTGCTTTAAATTACCTTTTAAAATATCTAGATAACCTCTCTTATCCATCGTAGACTCAATAAATTGCATCTGTCCAACTCCATTTGCCGCCATGCACCCCCATACCATTACACCTCCACCCCATTTTTCACAGTACCACTCAAATTTTCTTTATTAAGAGCTGTACCAGGTTTTCTCCAAACCATTTGTCTTCCCTTGATTCCGAAAATACAGAACTTACTTTCATCTGAAAAAATTATCTTTTCCCAGAACGATTGAGGCTTGTTTATGTACTCCTTCGCAAAAGCTAGTCTCTTTTTTCTATTTATAAGGGAAATATATGGCTTCTTCCTGGCAACACGTCCATGATAACCATTTTTTTTTAGAATTCTTCGAATTGTGTCTCTAGAAACTGATTTTTTGAATTTGACTTCGACATCCATGGCCAATTTCGAGGCAGCTACTTTAGGGTTTTGCTTCACCGAATAAATCACAGACCTTTTTTTCTCGTCCGGATAGCTTGCAAAGACGACCAGATCGCGGTTTTGAGACAAATTTATTGGTTTCCTTATACGCGTTTACAACTCTTTGAATAGAGGAATGTGTTCTACCAACTGTATCGCAAATTTTCGAAAACTATTTCCCTTTTTCCACAAATTAACGATTATTTCTCGTTCTGCTGGATTAATCTCGTTTCCCTTGCGATTCATGGTTATTTTTTACAAAAACTTTTTTTAAGACTGTCATAAATATTCGCTCAAATAAAAATTTAACGTAAATAACATTTAAATTGCAAATATATCATGGATAACTTCATTTTTTATTTTTTGTACGCAGACTTTTGCTTTACTAGATATATTACTTGTTCCAATAAAAAATCGGTATTACAAGAGCAACCGATTTTTATGGTTTGTATTAAATTCTAAAACCTCTATTAGGAGTGAGACTAACTAAAAACTGGAAAAAAAAGTTTTTACCATATATTGCCATTTTTGGCATCAAATCTTTGCATAACTAACTGAATAAATAAATAAATAAATAAATAAGCATTTTAGAAATCAGTCTACATTTGCAAAAGTTCCACGCTCCAAAAGATTTGTTTTGTACGAGGATTGACTACCACGTGACAAAAATCCTTTGCAATTTCTAATTTAATTCATTCTGATCAGATCAGTATGTGAGAAGTTCTATATTTATTACCCCACCGTGCGTATGAGTGATATTTAAATACTCATACGCTGTGTAGTACTAAAATAACAAAATTTCAAATTTATTCTTATCGGGATAAATGTTAGTTATATTTATAGTAACTACTAAATGTGCTAAAATCAAAATTTTTTTTAACAATTGATGCCTTAGTAAATCGTAAGGGACAATGTTTTAAGAATTTCTTGAGGGATATTCTCAAAAATATTTAAAATTGGGGGCTACAGTTTTTTTTTAAACCTTTATGGCAAATCAATAGAATTTTACACGATAAACAACACTATGTAGGGACTTCAAGTCCGTTTGCGTGAATCACGTTCTGCAAGGGGTGCAAAAGTTATGGCAGTTTAAATTTTAAAATTTAAGCAAATTCTCAAAATTCCATTTTTTGACTGAATTCAAAAAAAGTTTGCACATCTATATGTAACATTGTTTAATATTTTTTTTGGCTTTTCATGGAACTTTATCATCAAAAGTTACTTCTTATGCAAATATTTCTTATTATGTGTCTTTGTTTTCACATCTTGCATCATTGAAAACAGGTTAAAATAACAACACTCATAATAAGAAATAAAAGAAATATTGGCATAAGAATTAACTTTAGAAGATTTCCTATTAACATATTATACAGTGTTTGATATCGTTGGAAAGGAAATTAACTGAAATTTGGAACTCTTGGTAGAACAAAAACTTGGGCCATCCTATTAGGAATGTAAAAATTGCGGTTTTTGTTAAAATGTAAAAAAAAATTAAAAGACACTAGCCACGTGTTTGATTACTAAGAAGCAGGGACCCGAAATAACTGCTATTTTTTTTTTAAATATTCAATAGGTTATGGAAAAAATAACTAATAAAAAATCTGTCCTGTAATAACAATTATAAATCAACCAAAAAAGTGTAGTCCTGCCATAAACGTTATGAAGATTATTATTTTTTTTGGCCTGTGATAACCATTATAAAATATTAATATTTTTTGGGTCTTTGATAACCAATACAAAAGATTTTTATTTTTTTTGGTCTTTCATAACCACTACAAAATACTATTATTATTTTTGGTCTTCTATTATCGTTATAAAAGATTTTTATTTTTTCGGTCTTTTGTAGCTTTATGAATTTTTATTTTTGATGTCTATGTATTTATTTTCCATGCGGCCAAAAAACTTTTTGGTTACTCATAATGATTATGGAAGATAGAAAAAAAAATGCTTTCATAATGGTTACAGAAGACCGAAAAAATAAAAATCTTTTATAACGATAATAGAAGACCAAAAATAATAAAAGTATTTTGTAGTGGTTATGAAAGACCAAAAAATAAAAATCTTTGGTAATGGTTATGGAAGACCAAAACAAAAAAAAAAAAAAAAATATTATGGTTATCGAAGACCAAAAAATAATTGGTTATTTGTAACTGTTATCCAGAAAACAATTTTTTAAAAGTCTTGAAAAAATATTATTTCAGGATTTGTTTCGATATTGGTTATAACAGTTATGTCCCTGCTAAGAAGACAAGAATGGAGCAAAATTGATGATTAATAGGTTTTTTGTTAAAGCTCTGCCTATTATGGAGGCTCTAGATTTTCTAAAACTTTGGTATCAACCTAGCTAATATGTTTGATTTGCTTTATTTTTGTAAATATGCAGAGGTTGGGAACTCATTATAAATTGAAAATAATATAAAAATAATCTCGATGTATATAAAAACAAAAAACTAATAAAACTGTAAATTTTTGCCATTTAATAATATATTTATTAATATATATACATAAGGTAACCTAAAGGAAAACTGTCACGGAGAAAATAAAGAACAAAATAGCAATGGAAATGGAAAACTGAAAAATCAATCTCAACTACACAATTCAGCAATTTTGAACTTTTTGCAGAATTTTACTTTGAAGTACATATTTTCTAATTGTCTTAGGTATGCTGGATCTAAATCTGTCAACCACTTTTTTCTCATTTGCAATTTTTGAATTATCGCGGTTTATATTAAGCATTCGCCGCATTTTTTTTTTATATATTTTGCTTAATTTTTCGAAATTTAACAGCAAAATCAGGAATTTTTTAAAAATATAAAACTACACAAATTATCTTTCATTTGAGTATAATCAAACGCTGTTTGTTTCTAAATATTTTTTAGGTAAAATTTCAATTTCAGTTCTAAATCTTTCAGCACATTTTAAATTTATTTGCAATTTTAATACAAAAATTTGTTCACTGGAATGTCTGGTTTATAAATTTCAAAATTTTTTTGCATACATATGAGAAGAATGATGTAAATATAAAAACGGCGTTATTTCAAAAACTGTAAATGAGATTTTTTGCTGGTTTTGGATTCGGCGTGCATAGGTTTATTTATAAAGATGCGTTTCAAAGCCCGGTTTTTCAGAGCCGTTGAGTAGTGTTATTTTTTATCCATTCACAATTGTGTACAAATTTGTAAAAATGTGGCAAAATTAGAAAAGCAATTTCAGTATAAAAACTAGAGAGTAAACAAATAACTTGAGAAAATAAAATAACTTATATTTCTCACGGAAAGCGGTGAACGAAATAAAATTAGACCAGCCATTGACAAATATAACAATATGAGTAATTAAAAAGAAAAAATTTGCGTACAAACTTATGAGCTAAAAGAACGAAGTAGTTCAATAAATGAAAATGAACGAAATGTACTATGAACTAGAATGCCTATCTCTTAATCAAATGTCAAATTGCATTTAAAAAATTCTGGGACCTTTGCATTATGTCTATACTCATAATCCAATGATATTATGGACTTAAATAGATTTTAAAGTCAACAATATGAAATTAATATCGGAATTTATAATTTGCTGTTAACAATCCCACTATTCGTAAAAATAAAGAAATAAATGTCCAAAAATTTAATTCCTTACATTTTTTGCTGCCATTTCAACATTAAAAGCGGGGATTGGAAAAGACTTATATGTTGGAGTAGCAACAACCGCTTCAGTGGGTTAAAATTTGACAATTTTAGAATCGCAATTTTTTAAATCAAAGATTTTTTTAACACAATCGCTTTTTTTAACACAAAACCTTTCAGAATAGTATGCACACATTATATGATTTGAAGGAAAATATTTATCTGGAGGCACTTTTTGGGAAAAAATCGAAAATTTAATTTTTTTTTAATTATTACTTTAAGCGAATGTAGTTCTTGAGTGTAAAAAGATATTGCATATTGGCCTCGTTTTCGTCCCGTTGTTCGCAAAATAATGGACCTGGGTCGGACCAAATTTTGAATATCACAATTAAAATCGAAATATCTCAGGAACTATAGGAGATAACCCTAATAAAAAAAATTTAAATAACAATTATTTGAAACCAAAAATTGGCCTCGTTTTCGTCCGTTGTTCGCAAAATAATGGACCTGGGTCGGACCAAATTTTGAATATCACAATTAAAATCGAAATATCTCAGGAACTATAGGAACCAACCCTTGTGTGGGTTAGGTTAAGTTTTTTGTTGGCCTACTAGCCGATTACAAATACGTTTATTTTTTGAAATATTAAATATTATCTATCTAAATATTATCGCAATCTCAGTAAGAAATGGCAGAGTTATTTCTAAAAATGTTGTGTTATATCGCACTGCTACATATGGGATCTTGACAAAAAACGAAACTTTAATTTTTGAATTTAAATAACATTAAAAGTGGAGAGGATAACCTACCACATGTTTTGTCTTTGCCTTACAAAGTACATTTACTCTAGGCGAATATTTTTTGAAATCGGTCTATATTTGCTCCTGAAAATATTTTTTTTGACAGCCTGCAAGTGTACCCTGTACTATAATAGGGTGACCCAATCACAATATTAAGTTTAACACCTCTTTTACAATTTCTAAATTGAATCACACTGATCTGGTCAGTATTTGAGAAGTTCTATATTTATAAAGTTTTTTTCAAATACACCACCGTACGTATGAGTGATATTTAATTACTGATACGTAGTGTAGTATTAAAATAACAAAATTTTAAATTTGTTGTTATCGGGATTAATATTAATTGAATTTATAGTAATTAATTGTGCTAAAATACCAAATTTTTTTTTAGAAATTGTGAAAAATAGTCTGATATAGGCTGGTCCCTATCCGGACTTAATTCAAATAGAGATATTTGCTGGGTGTAATGACAAATTCAATAACAATTTCTTGTTCTTGCATATCAGCGTGTTTAACTATTGTCAGCTGTCAAGTGGCTTATGTTTAGTTTGGTTTGTCATTTCAACATGAATAGACTTACGCCTGAACAATGCTTCCAAATTTTGCAAATTTATTTTGAAAATTATGGTTCTGTTCGAAATACGTATCGCTACGAAGTTTGCGAATTTTGTTTAGCGATGAAGCTCAAAGATGAAGGTTAGTTAAATGGATACGTCAATAAACAAAACTACCGTATTTCGAGTGATGATAATCCTCAAGTGTATGTTGAGACACCGTTATATCCAGAGAAACTGACTGTGCTTCATGGGCTGGTGGAATCATTGGTCCGTACTTCATAAAAAACGATGCTGGTCAGAAAGTTACAGTCAATGTGGACCGCTATAGAGCCATGATAACTGAATTTTTCGTTCATCAATCGAACAACCATGATGTGCAGGAGCTTTGGTTTCAACAAGACGGCGCAACATGTTGCATAGCTCGTGCCACAATTGATTTATTGAAGGAAACGTGAATTGCCCCAAGATCGTGCGATTTAACATCACTGGACTATTTTCTGTGGGGATATGCGAATTTGCTAGTCTAGGCCGATAAGCCCGGAACGATTGACTACTTGCAGGACAACATTCGGCCCGTTATTACCAATATACGGCCACAAATGTTGGAAAAAGTAATAGAAAATTTTACATCCAAATTAGACTACTTTCGAGCCAGCCGTGGCAGTCATATGCCAGTTGATTTAAATTATAATGCCAGAAGATTATCTTTCGAATAAAGTAAATTTCATGTCAATTAAAAAAATTCATCTCTGTTTTATAGCAATTCAAAGTTCTATACCTCTATAAAAATTACCCTTTATTTGCCACAGAGAACACAAAAAATGGCAAAATCCAAAAATTAGATAAAAATGGCAAAAAAAAAAAAACAAATTTGTGTTCGCTGTTTATTTTTAAAAACAATAAACATATTAACAAGGAGAATCTCTCGATGGGTTCCCGATCTTAATGAAATTTAGATACGTGATAGAGCAGTAAAAATTATACTTTTTGCTGCCCAATCTCATGTTCAGGGGTCTAAAAAGTGGGGTCAAAAATTTCCCCTTTTTTCGTTTTGCTTAAACACATTTTTTGACAAATAAGATACTATATTAAACGCATTAATTGGTATATAAAACATATCCCATAACTTTCAAGTATTTTTATTATTAAAAAAATTGTGTTTAAAGTGACATTAAAACTGGCGTTTTGTTAAGGAATTGTAGTAAGTTTAAGCTATAAATTATGTACATTAATGCCTTTTAAATTTAATCGATGTCATTTACGCGACTTTCGCCGAAGAGTTTTTGCCCATATATTATAAATATTTAAAACAAATATTAACCTTGAACTACATAGGAAAAATGGGTATAAAAATTTTTGTTATTTCGAGGACTTTAACGTTGCGCACAAATAAATCTGAGTTAAGTTAAAATTATATCTGTTTTCTTAAAAAGAAATTATACTTTTGACCCCATCTCTTGTTTTTAACCCTTAAACGATAGATTGTTCTTTTAAAAATACCTGCTCTTACTTTTCCTTCTCTATGAAATGTCCTAATAGAAGAGATCCCATCGGGAGACTCTCTTTTTCAGTGAACTCTCATTTGAGGTCATTCCATACTTCCTTAACTTTGAGAGATCATGCTGGTTCAATGGCAGATTCTAAGTGTGTTCGTTCACATATCAAGGAATATGTAAACCAGAAGTACAATCGTAGCGTTTGGCAAAATATTTTGCTAGACATACGATTGTGTGCAAATGCAAACGGTAACCGATACGAACAAAATCTGGGGTAATGTATTTTTTTGGAATAGTAATTTTTATCCAAGTTCCACGACAGTGTCCACGCATTCACTGTGCTCACATTTCGTCCTGTCAAATATGCCGCTGAACTCCAAGTTTTTGCATCATCTTTTACATTTTCTTTGCGCATAGCGCTGGCAGCCACTCCAACCTTACCTAACCTACGAGTTTTAGTATTCGAAGGTCATTTAGATTCCTAAACGCTACACTACATGAAATTAGGATCTAAGATTTAAGTCTAAACTATTAAATGCTGGTGAGACATCACTTCTAATCAAACAACTCTTAAATAAAAGAATACTTAATTTTAACTTTGCCTTTGGCTTTTTATGAAGATCCTCAGAAAACAATTGAAACGAGCCTTCTGAAGTATATGGTTTTTTTTAGATTTTGTTTTTTTATTCTCTGAAACAGTGGTATCATAACCTATCTTCAGAAGAAGGATGAATAAGTTTAGAATCTTGAGAATATGTAGTTCGTTCAGAGGATATAGTTATTTGAGTAGCTAGAATTCAGTTTTTGGTTGATTTTTTTTTAGTTTTTGTTTAACTTCTCTTGGAAAATTTGGTTGGGTTTTAAAATTCCTAAAACTTTGTTAGGGTCACAACTAGGTGATTTTTAATTTTTAGCTTCTTCATCTTCAGAAGAAGGTGATTGATAAAGACGTTTTGAAGCTTGATGAGATGTAGTTGGCTGACTAGATGTAGTTGCTTGAGGAGTTGATGGATGATTTATGTCTTGCTGCTGCATTTTTGACGTTTGTGTTAAATCAAGCATATATTTTAAATCAGATATAACACCATCTCTTATTTCATTTGAAAACTTTGACTCGACTCTTGAACTTTCTGCAACACTCGTAAGTCCAAAATCTTGTAAATCTTCTTGTTTAAGCATGGATGTTCTAGGAGGTCTTTGTGGCGAAGTTTTCTCTTTGCCTGTATCTAACATAAATCGTAAATCATTTAAAATAATATCACACTTTTCGTTAGTTTCTCCTGATTTTAGTTTTTTGGGAGTTAAGATAATTTTAAAATCTTCCAGAATTTTCTCTTTAGTATCTTTGGAATATTTCTTTTTAACTGAGGGCACTTTTTGTTTTGGATATAATACATGACGTATGTATTTTATAATACTTTCCTGGGAATTTGAGGAGTGAATAGAGGCTTTGGAAGTTTTAAGCGATTCCTCAGTTGCTGCTTTTGTGGTCATTGGCTCCAGTATGTTTTTAACATCATGTAAGACATTTTCTTGACTTTTGTCTCTTTGAAGTGTTTCAGCTGTTTGTGGATGAAATAGTTTATTCAAATCCAGTAAAATTTCTCGTCTTTCCTCCTTATCATATTTGCATAATGAATTTGAACCTTTGGGATATAAGAGTTCATTTAATCTTTCTTTTATTTCACTACGTAAGTCATTGCGTTTAAAGTGTCCTAATGTAGTTAGACTCAATGAATCAGTTTGTATTATTTCAGATTTTTGACATCTAGATTCTGGCATTTATTCTGTTATAGATGTGCAAGATATGGATCTTACTATAGTTCTTAAGGGTTGTTTGGATTCTATTTGTAGATATGATAAACTAGTTCTGGGTTTTAAAGATTCTTTGGATAATTTTGCTTCCATGTTGAGAAATGTTGAACTGGTTTTAGAATTAAGAGGCTTGATAGGCTCCAAATTTCTTGCTGTGACCTGTTGATTTATTGGAAAACTAGGTCTATTAGAGGCAATGTGATCTTTTTTATGTGATTTTACTTTCAAGGTTAAACTGTTACGATTGATTTCTCTAAATTGTGTTAGAGCTTCTTCGGGTGTAGCACGTTCCAAAGTACTTATAACTTCTTTTAAAAGCTCTGCACGTAAAGTTTTAACTCTACAACTTTCATCTGATTCCGGTAAAGTTAATTGCTTAGCCGCAAATTCTTCTTTGATAGGTCTTAGAATGTTACAATAGGGTATTGGGGGCGGTGCAGGAATTCCTTTAATTTTCTGTTGTGGTGAAAAGTTTTCGATAATCTGACATACTTTATAAGGAGCAGATTCACTTTTGGGACCTTGTTCTTGATTCGTTTCTATATTACTTGAACTGGAGAGGCAAGAATAATAAATATCACTGTCCATATGAACACAGCTAATATGTGTAGTGGATTTTTGTTCGGATTGTGTTGTACTCACCACATTGTTTAAGTAGGGCTTTGTAATATCTTGGCTCAATGTTGTATTCAATACTTCTATATTTTGAGGTTCTATAATGCATATGGCTGTTGTCTATCACCGAGCGAATCCAATATGAGTTCAGTTTCTATAAATCGTGTGTGAACGTTTTGAGAGTCTATTTGTAGAGTAAGAGGTATTGTTACATTAATTGGTTTCGATTTCCAAGTATTATTGTACATTTTATGTGACTTGTGAGATTTTTGGGTTTTTAAACATGAGCAAGTTTTAATAGAACCTTTGAATGTGGTTGCTATGGAAATTTCCGAGTTTAGAGGCTGTGAAGACTGTTTTTTAGGTCCGATAAATTTTTCAGTTTTGGTTTGGTTTATGGTCTGTGAAGCCGGCTCTTTCATATCTTTTTTGGAGATCTTAAAATCATCTTCTTTTAAAGATTCTTTTGCAAAATTTTCTTCAGACGTTTGACAAAAGTTGGTAGGTATTAGGCAAGTCGGATTCTCAATCCATTGCGGTACGTGTGGTACATTTTCTAAATTTTTCTGATTATATGATATCTGTTGATCAATTTCATGGTTAGAATTATTGAAATATTTACCTCCGATTTCATTTCTATGTTCTTTGCCAGTTGTTGTCTGATGCCATATAGGATTTTGAATATAATTTGAGTGCAACGCTATATTATCATAAGGATTTTGAATATAATCTGATTTCACCGCTATATCAATGGGACCATTATTGACATCTAAAGTTCTTAAACATAAGTCACATACATTTTTATTACCAGCCCTGACATGTTAAATGTTGCTTTGGAAGAGAATTTTTCGTTTTATAGAAAAAAGTTGCACCTTCTTTAAATTCCACACAATTATCATCCAACTCAATATTCACTACACCACATCCATTTAAATCGCCACGATCTTTTTGACTGCGATAATTCTTTATATTTTCTCTTTTCCGATAATCTTTTTGACGACAATAATCACATTTAAATTTTGACTGGTTTTTCCACAATTTTTTGGTCTTTTTATAGGCTCTATTATAGGCATAATACAAATTATGAGCATTATATGCCACTTTTTTAAAAGCACTTTAAATTCCTTGGGATCTTTGATATTATTGATAACATCATTAATTTGTAAACCTTGTTGTAAATCAGCAAAAGTAAATTTTCCATTTTCTTGGCTTTCTTCAGTAGCACAATCGTAATATAACTCATCCTTGTTGGATGAACCTCCTGCTATTCTAGTATAGCCTACATTTGCAGCTTGATGTATAAATCCATGATCCACATATAAACATTCCAAATCATCTTGTCCATAATTGTTTGCAGTTGTTAAATTTTCACACTTTCTTCTTCTCTTTTTAACCAGCAAAGGACAATTGTTTGTATTTAGATGTCTCTTTGCATAATAAAAAGTATTATTGGCCATATTTTTAAGATTGTTATTTAAATTTAACTAAAAATTTGGTTAAAAAAAAATTACCGAATTGTTTAATAATATTAAAATTCAATAAATTTATATTTACTTTTTAATTTTGACAGGAAATTTTGATTCAAAAAATAAAAATAAGTGTTGGAAATTACTAAGAATTAAGTTTAAGTACCTTATTTATGGAAATAAGTTATCGACATTTTGAGGAATTGCAAAAAGTGAAAGAGAGACGACTTTCTGTAACAAATAGAATATAATTTTTTTCAAATGAGGCATATTTTTTAATTCTTTTTCCCTAACAAAATAATCATCTTAGCCGGGTGGGCTATCTTTCAGTGTGGGGAGTTTTACATGGATTTCGGTATGTAACTTTGTGGGCGTTGTGGTGTAATGGTTAGCGCGTTGATCTGGTACACGGATGGTCCCGTGTTCGATTCCCGGTGATGACAACATCAATTTAGAAAAATAATATGTATGAGTTTTCTATCACTTATATGTATCGCTGCGCCCACCTTCGGTGTTCCCATAGTACTTAACCCCACCGAAGTAAAATAATGAATCAGGGCTATGAATCAAAACGCTTCAATAATTTCGCCAACTCTACATCAGGTGGCGAGCAACAACTGTTCTAAGACTTATCATTTCGCGCAATTACAGTGTTGCCATGTTTGAAGCCCTTCATCTTTTCACCACCTTTCATCTCTCCACTATCCACTTTCCAAAGAAAGCAACACATTAATTAATAAGAATAATTTTCTGAGTGTTGCTTCCCTTTTTTTGAAAAAAAAAACAAAAAAAAGCGATATGTCTGCTTCCTCAAGGTCTAGTACCCTCGCACCTTGCCTCAAGTGCTTGCAGCAGAAGACGTTGCGGATGTGTTCTAGAGTCATATCCAAACCATTGGATATTTCGTTTACTTGATTTACCTGAAGATTTCGCCTAAATTGTTCGTAACGTATCCTATCTCTTTTTTTTTTAATTCGCCACTTCTCCTAAGGCCAGCATTTCGGATGTTTGTCGGTTTGCCAGCATAGTAGTTATAATATAGTAACCCGACTCATAAATAATTGAGAGCGTGTCCCTATTTCATGTAGGTGTAGTGGTATAAAAACACGTAAAATTACAAATACTACATTACTTTTTCAAATGACAGAAAACGAGTAATCTTAGTATATGATGCTATGTTTGTCAGTATGAATCAAGGTCTCATAACCTAATATTAATGTTGGAATGTATAATGATCTGCAGACTGACAGATTAGTTTTAGTTGTGATTCTCGTCTCTTTATTGTTTATAGCCTTGTAAAGTCTTCCGGTTGCAGTAATTTAGGTTTTTAAGGGTATGTCGTTCTCGCTAGTCCGAGATACTTAAATTCACGGACTTTTTTGAGTAGCGTGTCGCCAATCCATATTTCGTGTGTTGTATGTTATCTTCCTGCTATCATTGTTTCAATTTGCGACTTGCTTATGTTAAGGACTCTTTTGTATTCTTTAAGGATTTGCAGATTTTTTTTTTTTTGCAAATTCTCCGCTGAGGGAAAATCTGCATAAGCGAGATGAAGCAGATCAGATGAAGCTTTTTATTTTACTCGGTAGTTTTTTCAACGGTTTGTTTTAGATTGAATACTGCATCAGTTGTTCCTCGATTAGGTCTAATGGCGCTTTGTTTATCTTCCAGTTGGTGGTTTACACTTTCTCTTAGACGGTCTGTGAGTATTCGAGAATATATTTTTCCGGGGACTCTAATTAGGGATATACCCCTGTAATATTCACATGCTCGGTTGTCTTCTTTTTTAAAAATTTTTAGAATGACTGCTACTTCCCAGTCTTTTGGGATCATTGTATTACTCTAGCAAAGTTTTAGAATCTAGTGCAGTAGCTTTATTCCAGCGTCTGCCATATATCTCAACATTTAGGGAGCGATACCATCGTTATCTGTAGATTTCCCTAGTTTCATCCTTTTAAGTGCATTTTCAACTTCTTCTTCGGTTATTTGTTGATTAACCCTTTGACGACCGAACTTAAACTGCTTAAGATTTTTTGACGAAACTTTGTGGAGACCTGGGCCTATGACTAAAAATACTTTATGTGTGCTGCTTTTGTCGATTT
Source organism: Delia radicum (assembly GCA_021234595.1). Lineage (NCBI taxonomy): Eukaryota > Metazoa > Arthropoda > Insecta > Diptera > Anthomyiidae > Delia > Delia radicum. The sequence continues at coordinate 124,206,085 of CM037852.1, forward strand.
ACTGCTCAGCCTTTCGGAGAAACATAGTACTAAAGCTAAACCAATAATAGGTTGTCACTCCTTAATAGGTTAAGATTTTGTCCAATTTTTAATTTTGCTTTAAGTTATGCCTAATGGAAAAATAATAATCATTTAAGCTATTTATCCTATTCCAACGGTTCTTTATTATTTTCCACTTGTTTTGGCAAAACACGTGTTTTGCAATGTAGTCTGAATGCCATATAAAACTTAATTTTTAACATTATAAAAACTAAAACAAAAACGTAAAAAAAAACAAAAAACTATTTTTTTTCACTTTGGGTTGACCTTGTAAGGCTCTGAGACTATTTGGCTATAATAATATGTAGCGCTAAAACACCACATCTGTCTATTGTCGATCACTGAAAAGTTTTGTTAAAATCGTCCTGCATGTTTACCTAAAATGGAAAAAAGTACACTTAGGAAATTATGTTGGTAAAGACGACTGCAATTGTAGTCAAAAACAAATGAAATTTCATTTAAAAAAAGGACGACTTACATTTCATTAAATTCAACTAACATTGTCATTTGTTTTTAATGTTCAAAAAATGACTAACATTGTAAGTAAAAATGAACCACATGGTAGTAAAAAATAAACCAAATTTTTTTTTTTTTATTTTTTTAAATAACAAAAAACAACTGTAAAAAATGAATGTAAAATCATAAAACAGTCATTTGATGTGAGTTGTTTTTTTAAATGAACTACAATGTTAGTTAAAAATTTTATTTGTTCTACAAATGACTTACAGTTACATTAAAAATAATGAAACTGTATTACAACCCAAACAACTACATATTTTTAAAGCAGAAGTTCCCTGAGTGTATAAATGGGACATATATAACCATTCGTCGTCAAAGCGTTAATATTATAAAAAGTAGGCATTATTTCATGAGAGTTTCAATGTTGTTCTATCTACTACAGAGGTAGCGCTACAGAGGAGTTCTTCAAAATATTCTCGCCAACTCTTTAGTATGCTATTTTCATCGCTTAATATATTCCCATTTTCATCTTTAATAAATTTTATTGCACAGACTTTTGCTTCGCATTTGTTTTAGGGATATGTAGAACAATTTTTGTTGAGCGCTGAAGTTGGTATTCAACGTTTCACGAAATAGCTCCGAAGATTTTATTCTTGCCATCATACTAAAGTTTTCTTAATGATTTCTACAATTTTTGTTGAAAAAGCGTACTGCGGATCTATAACGTGCTTTAAAGGGTTAAAGTTTGATAAAAAGACACTTGTGTGTTTTGAATAGATTCTTGTTTATATTTTAACATACATAACGAAGTTGGTTATTACTCTTGAAAACTTTAACACATATATAGGGTTTACTAGGATTGTTCTAATGAAATATAAGGTGGCGCAAAAATAACCTTCCGGTATTTTTTTTTTTTTTTATTATGTATTTATTATGTATAGCATTTTCTGATAGGAGGATTACTTTTGCGCCACCTTGTATAAATAGTCATATTAACAATTATACCGTCAATACATATAACGATTATAACGAACAATTTTCTACAGTATTCTCAAATTAATCTAGTTAAACCATTTTTTTTTTTACCAAGAACGAAACTTGGTCAGTAAATTTTATAGCTTAAAATCGTCAAAATCGTCATTGTATTTCTAAAAATAGTTTAAAAAATGTAAAAAATCGTCAAAATACAAAAATATTTTCTAAAATTGAGATAAAAATTTAATAAAAAAAATAAAAGGGAATAATGTAATTCACATGTCAAGTGCTGACGTGCTATCGCTGCAATTATAACATGATTTACGACACTTTTCTATGGATTAACTTCGAAAATCATAATATTTTACAACTAAAGCACTTTTACCACTTACACTATTAATTACTTCTACATAATTGTGGGAACAAAATTTCAGTAGCATATTTTTAAAACTTAAATTATTTTTACAAAATTTTGTAAATCCTACACTCAAAATATTTTTTCCGTAAAGGACTACTGAATATACACATTAAATTAACTGAAAATCAGTTGAAAACAGGACTAATTACTTTTCGTTTAAAACAATTGTATTTTTTAGTTTATTTTCACTAATGAAAATTTAATTGACAAAATCCATAAAAACAATAGATTGTTTTCGTTTATTTCAATACTCATTATAATATAAAAACTTTTTGTTTTGAATAGAAAATTTTAACTGAATATTTTAACTATTACCGAAAAGTCCGTTTTTTTGTTTATTTTTTTTTTGTAGAATAACAGACAGAACGTTAAAAATATATTTCTTTGGTAATTTAACTGTATATTTCATTGAAACAAACCTTTACCGATTAAACTTTTAAATACTGTTGATTTTTTATGGAAACGGTCTTGTGAGTGTATAAGAATTTTATAATCTTTAATTATTAATATATTTGGACTTCCATTAACGAATTAATATTTATTATCTAATTCTAACTGCTTTACTGCAAAATTTTTAATTATTTCATGTTTTTCAGTTGAGTTTTGATATTTCTAAATACAGACAGAGAAATAAGTGCCAACCGAATTGAAAAAGTGTATTTTAATGGTAACAACTTATAACCCCAGTTAGTACAACGATATTTACATTAGCTTTCTGATTTTTTTGTGTGTTGGAACTAAAATTCAGTTGAATATTAACCGAACTTGTTGTGAAAACTAATTTGCAGTTGTACCAAATGACTGAAATTCGTAATAATTACATTTGAGTCCTAGTAACAAAATTTCAGTTAGCAAATAGCTAAATTTTACTCTGTGTGTATATTTTTTTTTTGCATGTTTTTACATTTTCAAATATAAATCGTGAATTTCTTAAGTTTCCCTTTGGAACACTTTATTTATATATTACTAGGCCTTTTTTTTAAGCACCGTATTTATTTTTGGATTTATTTTGGTTTGTCGTTTTAAAGATGATGAATTTCATATCAAAACCGATATTCGTTGAACCCGACCCCCTCAGAATTTGATGAAATTTAGCATACAGCTACATTTTACATATACAAACACAACCTCATATTTAGAAATTTTTGATAATATGTGGGCGTGGCAAGGTAGCGAAGTTTTTGAAAAATCACGATAACATGTAGTTTCAAGATGAGATTACTACGAATGGCTGAACCGATTTCAAAGATTTTGGTACCATTATCAAGGGTATTTCAATTAGCTTTCGAAAACATACAATTGTAAAAATTTTATATTACACTGAAAATTTTTTTTTTGCCAAAAATAAAACTTTAAACTGGGAAAACACTACAAAGGCCAACTGTTTTTTTTAGAAGGGTCTATTTAATGTATACAACATATCTAAAACTAAAATGGCGTTCTTTTTTCTTTTTTTTTTTAAATTTTTTTTAAGTAAATGCATCTCTTGTTAACTTCCTTATTATTTTGATATCATTGTGTGACAAAAAAGAATAAAGTAGCTATACTTTGAAGTTATACAGATTATTTTGTAATTCTAATAGATTAGAACAAGAATCGTATTATCAAATTTTTCAGACACCCCCAAAATATGATTTACCCTTGGTAATTTTTTTTTTTATTTTCATTTTTTTAGATTTAATATATAATTTTGCGGCATACTGTTGACTTTCGGAATATTTGCTAACTTTTTACAGTGTATGTTTTTCGAAAGCTAATTGAAATACCTTGCTAATGGTACCAAAGTCTTTGAAATCGGTTCAGCCATTCCGTAGTAATCTCAGCTTGAAAGTACATGTTATCGTGATTTTTCAAAAACTTCGATACCTTGCCACGCCCACATATTTTCAAAAAATGCAATTTCTAATATGAGGTTGTGTTTGTATAGGTAAATGTAGCTGTATGCTAATTTCATCAAATTCTGAGGGGGTCGGGTTCAAAATGTGCCTTTTTTATAGGTTTGATATGAAATTTCATCAGATGTGTTTATTCGACCTTACAATATTTTTTAAATAAGAATATTCGCAAAAATGCTTTTTCTTTTTAAATTAAAAAAATGTTTTATTTTTATCTAAGTCTTATACATACTAATTAAATTTTATAAAAGTGTAAAATTTTTTAATTATTTGAGCTAAGGTTTGTTTTTTTATATAACAGTTTTT
>CM037852.1:124210276-124230601 GCA_021234595.1 Delia radicum
TTTGAATATCACAATTAAAATCGAAATATCTCAGGAACTATAGGAGATAACCCTAATAAAAAAATTTAAATAACAATTATTTGAAACCAAAAATTGGCCTCGTTTCGTCCGTTGTTCGCAAAATAATGGACCTGGGTCGGACCAAATTTTGAATATCACAATTAAAATCGAAATATCTCAGGAACTATAGGAGATAACCTTGTGTGGGTTAGGTTAAGTTTTTTATTTTTACGTTAATTTTTTGAAATATTAAATATATCTATCTAAATATTATCGCAATCTCAGTAAGAAATGGCAGAGTTATTTCTAAAAATGTTGTGTTATATCGCACTGCTCCATATGGGATCTTGACAAAAAACGAAACTTTAATTTCTGAATTTAAATAACATTAAAAGTGGAGAGGATAACCTACCACATGTTTTGTCTTTGCCTTACAAAGTACATTACTCTAGGCGAATATTTTTTGAAATCGGTCTATATTTGCAAAAGTTGCATGCTCCTGAATATTTTTTTTGACAGCCTGCAAGTGTACCTGTACTATAATAGGGTGACCCAATCACAATATTAAGTTTAACACCTCTTTTACAATTTCTAAATTGAATCACACTGATCTGGTCAGTATTTGAGAAGTTCTATATTTATAAAGTTTTTTTTCAAATACCCCACCGTACGTATGAGTTATATTTAATTACTCATACGTAGTGTAGTATTAAAATAACAAAATTTTAATTTGTTGTTATCGGGATTAATATTAATTGAATTTATAGTAATTAATTGTGCTAAAATACCAATTTTTTTTTAGAAATTGTGAAAAATAGTTTGATATAGGCTGGTCCCTATCCGGACTTAATTCAAATAGAGATATTTGCTGGGTGTAATGACAAATTCAATAACAATTTCTTGTTCTTGCATATCAGCGTGTTAACTATGTCAGCTGTCCAAGTGGCTTATGTTTAGTTGGTTTGTCATTTCAACATGAATAGACTTACGCCTGAACAATGCTTCCAAATTGCAAATTTATTTTGAAAATCATGGTTCTGTTCGAAATACGTATCGCTCACGAAGTTTTGCGAATTTTGTTTAGCGATGAAGCTCAAAGATGAAGGTTAGTTAAATGGATACGTCAATAAACAAAACTACCGTATTTGGAGTGATGATAATCTTCAAGTGTATGTTGAGACACCGTTATATCCAGAGAAACTGACTGTGCTTCATGGGCTGGTGGAATCATATGGTCCGTACTTCATAAAAAACGATGCTGGTCAGAAAGTTACAGTCAATGTGGACCGCTATAGAGCCATGATAACGAATTTTTCGTTTCATCAATCGAACAACCATGATGTGCAGGAGCTTTGGTTTCAACAAGACGGCGCAACATGTTGCATAGCTCGTGCCACAAATTGATTTATGAAGGGAAATGTGAATTGCCCCAAGATCGTGCGATTTAAACATCACTGGACTATTTCTGTGGGGATATGCGAATTTGCTAGTCTAGGCCGATAATCCCGGAACGATTGACCACTTGCAGGACAACATTCGGCCCGTTATTACCAATATACGGCCACAAATGTTGGAAAAAGTCACAGAAAATTTTACATTCCAAATTAGACTACGTTTCAAGCCAGCCGTGGCAGTCATATGCCAGTTGATTTAAATTAGAATGCCAGAAGATTATCTTTCGAATAAAGTAAATTTCATGTCAATTAAAAAAAATCATCTCTGTTTTATTGCATTTAAAAGTTCTATACCTCTATAAAAACACCCTTTATTTGCTACAGAGAACACAATGGCAAAAAAAAAAAATTGTGTTCTCTGGTTATTTTTAAAAACAATAAATATATTAACAAGGAGAATCTCTCGATGGGTTCCCGATCTTAATGAATTTAGATAGAGCAGTAAAAAGTATATTTTTTGCTGCCCAATCTCATGTTCAGGGGTCTAAAAAGTGGGGTCAAAAATTCCCCCTTTTTCGTTTTGCTTAAACAAAATCTTTGACAAATAAGATACTATATTAAAGGAGGGTTTCAAAACGCATTAATTGGTATATGATACATATTCCATAACTTTCAAGTATTTTCATTATTAAAAAAAATTGTGTTTAAAGTGACATTAAAACTGGCGTTTTGTTAAGGAATTGTAGTAAGTTTAAGCTATAAATTATGTACATTAATGCCTTTTAAATTTAATCGATGGGATGTCTGAAATTTTCGATATACGTAACTGTTTGTTTTTTAAGCGACTTTCGCCGAAGAGTTTTTGTCCATATATTATAAATATTTAAAATAAATCTTAACCTTGACTACATAGGAAAAATGGGTATCAAAATTTTTGTTATTTCGGGGGACTTTAACGTTGCGTACAAATAAATCTGAGTTAAGTTAAACTATATCTGTTTTCTTAAAAACAAATTATACTTTTGAAACCATCATTATTTTTAACCCTTAAACGATAGATTGTTTCTTTTCAAAAATACCTGCCTCTCTTACTTTTTCTTCTATATGAATGGTAGTATAGAAGAGATCCCATCGGGAGACTTCCTTTTGCAATGAACTCTCATGTGATGTCATTCCATACTTTCTTAACTTTGAGAGATCATGCTGGTTCAATGGTAGATTCTAAAGGGTGTTCGTACACATATGAAGGAATATGTAAACCAGAAGTACAATCGTAGCGTTTGGCAAAATATTTTTCTAGACAAACGATTGTTTGCAAATACAACGGTAACCGATACGTAAAAAATCTGGGGTAATTTATTTTTTTGGAATAGTAATTTTTTATCCAAATTCTACGACAGTGTCCACGCATTCACTGTGCTCACATTTCGTCCTGCCAAATATGCCGCTGAACTTCAAGTTTTGCTTCATCTTTTACATTTTCTTTGCGCATAGCGCTGGTAGCCACTCCAACCTTATCTAACCTACAAGTTTTAATATTCGAAGCTCATTGAGATTCCTAATTTACGCTACACTACATGAAATTAGGATCTAAGATTTAAGTCTAAACTATTAAATGCTGATGAAACACCTCTTCTTATCAAACAACTCTTAAATAAAAGTATACTTTACCTTTGGCTTTTTATGAAGATCATCAGAAAACAATTGAAACAAATCTTCTGAAGTATATGGTTTTTTTAGATTTTGATTTTTTATTCTCTGAAACAGTGGTATCATAACTTATCTTCAGAAGAAGGATGAATAAAATTAGAATCTTGAGAATATGTAGTTCGTTCAGAGGATATAGTTATTTGAGTAGCTAGAATTGTTGGATATGCAGTTTCTGGCTGAATTTTTTTTAGTTTTTTGTTTAACTTCACTTGGAAAATTTGGTTGGGGTTTTAAAATTCCTAAAACTTTGTTAGGATCACAACTAGGTGATTTTTAATTTTTAGCTTCTTCATCTTCAGAAGAAGGTGATTGATGAAGACGTTTTGAAGCTTGATGAGATGTAGTTGGCTGACTAGATGTAGTTGCTTGAGGAGTTGATGGATGATTAATGTCTTCCTGCTGCATTTTTGACGTTTGTGTTAAATCAAGCATATATTTTAAATCAGATATAACACCATCTCTTATTTCACTTGAAAACTTTGACTCGACTCTTGAACTTTCTGCAAACACTCGTAAGTCCAAAATCTTGTAAATCTTCTTGTTTAAGCATGGATGTTCTAGGAGGTCTTTGTGGCGAAGTTTTCTCTTTGCCTGTATCTAACATAAATCGTAAATCATTTAAAATAATATCACACTTTTCGTTAGTTTCTCCTGATTTTAGTTTTTGGGAGTTAAGATAATTTTAAAATCTTCCAGAATTTTCTCTTTAGTATCTTTGGAATATTTCTTTTTAACTGAGGGTATTTTTTGTTTTGGATATAATACATGACGTATGTATTTTATAATACTTTCCTGGGAATTTGAGGAGTGAATAGAGGCTTTGGAAGTTTTAAGCGATTCCTCAGTTGCTGCTTTTGTGGTCATTGGCTCCAGTATGTTTTTAACATCATGTAAGACATTTTCTTGACTTTTGTCTCTTGGAAGTGTTCCAGCTGTTTGTGGATGAAATAGTTTATTCAAATCCAGTAAAATTTCTCGTCTTTCCTCCTTATCATATTTGCATAATGAATTTGAACCTTTGGGATATAAGAGTTCATTTAATCTTTCTTTTATTTCACTACGTAAGTCATTGCGTTTAAAGTGTCCTAATGTAGTTAGACTCAGTGAATCAGTTTGTATTATTTCAGATTTTTGACATCTAGATTCTGGCATTAATTCTGTTATAGATGTGCAAGATATCGATCTTACTAAAGTTCTTAAGGGTTGTTTGGATTCTATTTGTAGATATGATAAACTAGTTCTGGGTTTTAAAGATTCTTTGGATAATTTTTCTTCCATGTTGAGAATGTTGAACTGGTTTTAGAATTAAGAGGCTTGATAGGCTCCAAATTTCTTGCTGTGACCTGTTTATTTATTGGAAAACTACGTCTATTAGACGCAATGTGATCTTTTTTATGTGATTTTACTTTCAAGGTTAAACTGTTACGATTGATTTCTCTAAATTGTGTTAGAGCTTCTTCGGGTGTAGCACGTTCCAAGGTACTTATAACTTCTTTTAAAAGCTCTGCACGCAAAGTTTTAACTTTACAACTTTCATCTGATTCCGGTAAAGTTAATTGCTTAGCCGCAAATTCTACTTTGATAGGTCTTAGAATGTTACGAGAGGGTATTGGGGGCGGTGCAGGAATTCCTTTAATTTTCTGTTGTGGTGAAAAGTTTTCGATAATCTGACATACTTTATAAGGAGCAGATTCACTTTTGGGACCTTGTTCTTGAATCGTTTCTATATTACTTGAACTGGAGAGGCAAGAATAATAAATATCACTGTCCATATGAACACAGCTAATAAGTGTAGTGGATTTTTGTTCGGATTGTGTTGTACTCACCACATTGTTTAAGCAGGGCTTTGTAATATCTTGGCTCAATTTTGTATTCAATACTTCTATATTTGAGGTTGCTCATCATTAGTTGCATATGGCTGTTGTCTATCACCGAGCGAATCCAATATGAGTTCAGTTTCTATAAATCGTGAGTGAACGTTTTGAGAGTCTATTTGTAGAGTAACAGGTATTGTTACATAATTGGTTTCGATTTCCAAGTATTATTGTACATTTTATGTGACTTGTGAGATTTTTGGGTTTTTAAACATGAGCAAGTTTTAATAGAACCTTTGAATGTGGTTGCTATGGAAATTTCAGAGTTTACAGTCTGTGAGACTGTTTTTAGGTCCGATAAATTTTTCAGTTTTGGTTTGGTTTATGGTCTGTGAAGCCGGCTCTTTCATATCTTTTTTGGAGATCTTAAAATCATCTTCTTTTAAAGATTCTTTTGCAAAATTTTCTTCAGACGTTTGACAAAAGTTGGTAGGTATTAGGCAAGTCGGATTCTCAATCCATTGCGGTACGTGTGGTACATTTTCTAAATTTTTCTGATTATATGATATCTGTTGATCAATTTCATGGTTAGAATTATTGAAATATTTACCTCCGATTTCATTTCTATGTTCTTTGCCAGTTGTTGTCTGATGCCATATAGGATTTTGAATATAATTTGAGTGCAACGCTATATTATCATAAGGATTTTGAATATAATCTGATTTCACCGCTATATCAATGGGACCATTATTGACATCTAAAGTTCTTAAACATAAGTCACATACATTTTTATTACCAGCCTGACATGTTAAATGTTGCTTTGGAAGAGAATTTTCGTTTTATAGAAAAAAGTTGCACCTTCTTTAAATTCCACACAATTATCATCCAACTCAATATTCACTACACCACATCCATTTAAATCGCCACGATCTTTTTGACTGGCGATAATTCTTTATATTTTCTCTTTTCCGATAATCTTTTTGACGACAATAATCACATTTAAATTTTGACTGGTTTTTCCACAATTTTTTGGTCTTTTTATAGGCTCTATTATAGGAATAATACAAATTATGAGCATTATATGCCACTTTTTTAAAAGCACTTTAAATTCCTTGGGATCTTTGATATTATTGATAACATCATTAATTTGTAAACCTTGTTGTAAATCAGCAAAAGTAAATTTTCCATTTTCTTGGCTTTCTTCAGTAGCACAATCGTAATATAACTCATCCTTGTTGGATGAACCTCCTGCTATTCTAGTATAGCCTACATTTGCAGCTTGATGTATAAATCCATGATCCACATATAAACATTCCAAATCATCTTGTCCATAATTGTTTGCAGTTGTTAAAGTTTCACACTTTCTTCTTCTCTTTTTAACCAGCAAAGGACAATTGTTTGTATTTAGATGTCTCTTTGCATAATAAAAAGTATTATTGGCCATATTTTTAAGATTGTTATTTAAATTTAACTAAAAATTTGGTTAAAAAAAAAAAAAAATTACCGAATTGTTTAATAATATTAAATATTCAATTAAATTTATATTTACTTTTTAATTTTGACAGGACATTTTGATTCAAAAAATAAAATAAGTGTTGGAAATTACTAAGAATTAAGTTTAAGTACCTTATTTATGGAAATAAGTTATCGACATTTTGAGGAATTGCAAAAAGTGAAAGAGAGATGACTTTCTGTAACAAATAGAATATAATTTTTTCAAATGAGGCATATTTTTTAATTCTTTTTCCCTAACAAAATAATCATCTTAGCCGGGTGGGCTATCTTTCAGTGTGGGGAGTTTTACATGGATTTCGATATGTAACTTTGTGGGCGTTGTGGTGTAATGGTTAGCGCGTTGATCTGGTACACGGATGGTCCCGTGTTCGATTCCCGGTGACGACAACATCAATTTAGAAAATAATATGTACGAGTTTTCTATCACTTATATGTATCGCTGCGCCCATCCTTCGGTGTTCCCATAGTACTTAACCCCACCGAAGTAAAATAATTGAATCAGGGCTATGAATCAAAACGCTTCAATAACTTCGCCAACTCTACATCAGGTGGCGAGCAACAACTGTTCCAAGACTTATCATTCCCGCGCAATTACAGTGTTGCCATGTTTGAAGCCCTTCATCTTTCACACACCCTTTCATCTCTTCACTATCCACTTTCCAAAGAAAGCAACACATTAATTAATAAGAATAATTTTCTGAGTGTTGCTTCCCTTTTTTTGAAAAAAAAAAAAACAAAACAAAGCGATATGTCTGTTCCTCAAGGTCTAGTACCCTCGCACCTTGCCTCAAGTGCTTGCAGCAGAAGACGTTGCGGATGTATTCTAGAGTCATATCCAAACCATTGGATATTTCGGTTACTTGATTTACCTGAAGATTTCGCCTAAATTGTTCGTAACGTATCCTATCTCTTTTTTTTTTAATTCGCCACTTCTCCTAAGGCCAGCATTTCGGATGATTGTCGGTTGCCAGCATAGTAGTTATAATATAGTAACCCGACTTATAAAATAATTGAGAGCGTGTCCCTATTTCATGTAGGTGTAGGGTATAAAAACACGTAAAATTACAAATACTACATTACTTTTTCAAATGACAGAAAACGAGTAATCTTAGTATCTTATGCTATGGTTTGTCAGTATGAATCAAGGTCTCATAACCTAATATTAATGTTGGAATGTATAATGATCTGCAGACTGACAGATTAGTTTTAGTTGTGATTCTCGTCTCTTTATTGTTTATAGCCTTGTAAAGTCTTCCGGTTGCAGTAATTTAGGTTTTTAAGGGTATGTCGTTCTCGCTTGCAACTAGTCCGAGATACTTAAATTCACGGACTTTTTTGAGTAGCGTTGTCGCCAATCCATATTTCGTGTGTTGTATGTTATCTTCCTGCTATCATTGTTTCAATTTGCGACTTGCTTATGTTAATGACTCTTTTGTATTCTTTAAGGATTTGCAGATTTTTTTTTTTTTTTAGCAAATTCTCCGCTGAGGAAAATCTGCATAAGCGAGATGAAGCAGATCAGATGAAGCTTTTTATTTTACTCGGTAGTTTTTTCAACGGTTTGTTTTAGAGTGAATACTGCATCAGTTGTTCCTCGATTAGGTCTAATGGCGCTTTGTTTATCTTCCAGTTGGTGGTTTACACTTTCTCTTAGACGGTCTGTGAGTATTCGAGAATATATTTTTCCGGGGACTCTAATTAGGGATATACCCCTGTAATATTCACATGCTCGGTTGTCTTCTTTTTTAAAAATTGGTAGAATGACTGCTACTTCCCAGTCTTTTGGGATCATTGTATTACTCTAGCAAAGTTTTAGAATCTCAACATTTAGGGAGCGATACCATCGTTATCTGTAGATTTCCCTAGTTTCATCCTTTAAGTGCATTTTCAACTTCTTCTTCGGTTATTTGTTGATTAACCCTTTGACGACCGAAACTTAAACTGCTTAAGATTTTTTGACGAAACTTTGTGGAGACCTGGGCCTATGACTAAAAATACTTTATGTGTGCTGCTTTTGTCGATTTACTGCTCAGCCTTTCGGAGAAACATAGTACTAAAGCTAAACCAATAATAGGTTGTCACTCCTTAATGGGTTAAGATTTTGTCCAATTTTTAATTTTGCTTTAAGTTATGCCTAATGGAAAAATAATAATCATTTAAGCTATTTATCCTATTCCAACGGTTCTTTATTCTTTTCCACTTGTTTTGGCAAAACACGTGTTTTGCAATGTAGTCTGAATGCCATATAAAACTTAATTTTTAACATTATAAAACTAAAAACAAAAACGTAAAAAAATCATGAAAAAACAAAAAACTATTTTTTTCACTTTGGGTTGACCTTGTAAGGCTCTGAGACTATTTGGCTATAATAAATATGTAGCGCTAAAAAACCACATCTGTCTATTGTCGATCACTGAAAAGTTTTGTTAAAATCGTCCTGCATGTTTTCCTAATAATGGAACAAAGTATAAATGGGACATATATTAACCATTCGTCGTCAAAGCGTTAATATTATAAAAAGTAGGCATTATTTCAGTGAGAGTTTCAATGTTGTTCTACCTTACTACAGAGGTAGCGCTACAGAGGAGTTCTTCAAAATATTCTCGCCAACTCTTTAGTATGCTATTTTTCATCGCTTAATATATTCCCCATTTTCATCTTTAATAAATTTTATTGCACAGACTTTTGCCTTTCGCATTTGTTTTAGGGATATGTAGAACAATTTTTGTTTAGCGCTGAAGTTGGTATTCAACGTTTCACGCAAATAGCTCCGAAGATTTTTATTCTTGCAATCATACTAAAGTTTTCTTAATGATTTCTACAATTTTTGTTGAAAAGCGTCCTGCGGATCTATAACGTGCTTTAAAGTGTTAAAGTTTGATAAAAAAGACACTTGTGTGTTCTGAATAGATTCTTGTTTATATTTTAACATACATAACGAAGTTGGTTATTACTCTTGAAAACTTTAACACATATATAGGGTTTACTAGGATTGTTCTAATGAAATATAAGGCGGCGCAAAAATAACCTTCCGATTTGTTTTTTTTTTATTATGTATTTATTATGTATAGCATTTCTGATAGGAGGATTACTTTTGCGCCACCTTGTATAAATAGTCATAACATTATATCGTCAATACATATAACGAATTATAACGAAATAATTTGCTACAGTATTCTCAAATTAATCTTAGTTAAACCATTTTTTTTTTTACCAAGAACGAAACTTGGTCCGTAAATTTTATAGCTTAAAATCGTCAAAATCGTCATTGTATTTCTAAAATAGTTAAAAAATTGTAAAAAAATCGTCAAAATAAAAAATATTTTCTAAATTGAGATAAAATTTAATAAAAAAATAAAAGGAATAAGGTAATTCACAGTCAAGTGCTGAACTGCTATCGCTGCAATATAACAGGATTTTACGACACTTTTCTATGGATTAAACTTCGAAAATCATAATATTTTACAACTATAGCACTTTACCACTTACACTATTAATTACTTCTACATAATTGTGGGAACAAAATTTCAGTAGCATAATTTTTAAAACTTAAATTATTTTTACAAAATTTTGTAATCCTACACTCAAAATATTTTTTCCGTAAAGACTACTGAATATACACATTAAATTAACTGAAAATCAGTTGAAAACAGGACTAATTACTTTTCGTTTAAAACAATTGTATTTTTTAGTTTATTTTCAACTAATGAAATTAATTGACAAAATCCATAAAAACAATAGATTGTTTTCGTTTATTTCAATACTCATTATAATATAAAAACTTTTTGTTTTGAATAGAAAATTTTAACTGAATATTTTAACTATTACCGAAAGTCCGTTTTTTGTTTTTTTTATTTTTTTGTAGAATAACAGACAGAACGTTAAAAAATATATTTCTTTGGTAATTTAACTGTATATTTCATTGAAACAACTTTACCGATTAAACTTTTAAATAACTGTTGATTTTTTATGGAAACGGTTCTTGTGAGTGTATAAGAATTTTATAATCTTTAATTATTAATATATTTGGACTTCCATTAACTAATTAATATTTATTATCTAATTCTAATTGCTTTACTGCAAATTTTTAATTATTTCATGTTTTCAGTTGAGTTTTGATATTTCTAAATACACACAGAGAAATAAAGTGCCAACCGAATTGAAAAAGTGTATTTTAATGGTAACAACTTATAACCCCAGTTAGTACAACGATATTTACATTAGCTTTCTGATTTTTTTGTGTGTTGGAACTAAAATTCAGTTGAATTAACCGAACTTTGTTGTGAAAACTAATTTGCAGTTGTACCAAATGACTGAAATTCGTAATAATTACATTTGAGTCCTAGTAACAAATTTCAGTTGGCAAATAGCTAAATTTTACTCTGTGTGTATAATTTTTTTTTTGCATGTTTTTACATTTTCAAATATAAATCGTGAATTTCTTAAGTTTCCCTTTGGAACACTTTATTTATATTATTACTAGGCCTGTTTTTTAAGCACCGTATTTATTTTTGGATTTATTTTGTTTGTCGTTTTAAAGATGATGAATTTCATATCAAAACCGATATTCGTTGAACCCGACCCCCTCAGAATTTGATGAAATTCAGCATTCAGCTACATTTTACATATATAAACACAACCTCATATTTAGACATTTTTGATAATATGTGGGCGTGGCAAGGTAGCGAAGTTTTTGAAAATCACGATAACATGTAGTTTCAAGATGAGATTACTACGGAATGGCTGAACCGATTTCAAAGATTTTGGTACCATTATCAGGGTATTTCAATTAGCTTTCAAAAACATATACTGTAAAAATTTTATATTACACTGAAAATTTTTTTTGCCAAAAATAAAACTTTAAACTGGGAAAACACTACAAATGCCAAGTGTTTTTTTTTAGAAGGGTCTATTTAATGTATACAACATATTTAAAATCTAAAATGGCGTTATTTTTTTCTTTTTTTTTAAATTTTTTTAAGTAAATGCATCTCTTGTTAGCATTGTGTGACAAAAAAGAATGAAGTAGCTATACTTTGGAAGTTATACAGATTTTTTTGTAATTCTAATAGATTAGAACACGAATTGTATTATCAAATTTTTCAGACACCCCCAAAATATGGATTTACTCTTGGTAAATTTTTTTTTTTATTTTCATTTTTTTAGATTTAATATATAATTTTGCGCATACTGTTGACTTTCGGAATATTTGCTAACTTTTTACAGTGTATGTTTTCGAAAGCTAATTGAAATACCTTGCTAATGGTACCAAAATCTTTGAAATCGGTTCAGCCATTCCGTAGTAATCTCAGCTTGAAAGTACATGTTATCGTGATTTTTCAAAAACTTCGATACCTTGCCACGCCCACATATTTTCAAAAATGCAATTTCTAAATATGAGGTTGTGTTTGTATAGGTAAATGTAGCTGTATGCTAAATTTAATCAAATTCTGAGGAGGGTTCTAAATGTGCCTTTTTTTATAGGTTTTGATATGAAATTCATCAGATGTGTTCATTCGACCTTTCAATATTTTTTAAATAAGAATATTCGCAAAAATGCTTTTATTTTTATCTAAGTCTTATACATACTAATTAAATTTTATAAAAGTGTAGAGATAAAATTTTATCAAAATGTTAGCACAGATTTAAATTTAGCTCAACCCAACATGAATTATCATTTAAAATCGTCATTTTGGAAGCACAAATCGTCCAATCGTCATTTAGTTATTTTGGGTACTAAAATCGTCAAAATGACGATAAATCGTCAAACCTGGCAACACTGGGCACAGTGTAAATGGCTTAATATATAATTGGCATATAAAAGCTCGGAAATTTTTAATGTTTGTTATTCTTTACTTACAAAAAAAAGATAGATAGGGAATTCACATAGTGCCTTAAAGTAAAAAATCGTAAAGTCAGATGCAAAAAAATAGTACAGCATGTTGTATTTTCTAATTCTTAAGTACTAAAAACGTCAAAGTCGAAACGTCGGAAAAAAATTATTAAAAAATGCCGACAAAAACCGAAAAAGATAAAATTATTACGGCTTTGTGCGAAAAATATGCATCCGATTTACTTATGGTAAAAACAATACCCGATTCGACTTTATCTGAAACAGCATTTAAGTTATTTTTTTTGTATATTTTTGTACAAAAACTTACCGAGATAATTCCTATTGCTTCCATTTTATTAAATTGACAAATTTCTTTTTTATTGGCACAGACAAATTTATTTGTTTTAAATGTTGCAGAAGTGCAAAAAAAAATTCTTCAAAACGGAATAATAAAAATACAAAAACAGCTGATTAAATAGTAAACAAAAAACAGCTGACACTAAACATACTACGCACTATACTGGAAAAAACATACATGATCAAGTTATATTGTCGTAAACTATATTTGCGCGAAGAATACCGACAACATTTTTACAACTGTTGTATAATATTAGCACATACGACAAATACAACACTATAGTACACCTTGTGAATTCCCTAAGAATAACAAAACAGAAATGAAAATACAAGTCATAATAAGTTTACCAGAGGATTGAACGGACAAGAATGCGGTGGTAATGATAAAACACTAAAGATAGAAAAAGTTCGAAAATAAATTTCATCTTAACTCAATAATAACAAAGCAAAGTGGATTGGTGATTAATTAACATCATGTATTTGCCTTAGTTTGGTAAGTAAAATAAGAGATATTTGAAATTAACACTGCAAGGCATGAATAATGTTGATGAAGGTCGAAGCTGACCAGAAAATGCTGCATTCCATTCAGGCTGGAACGGCAGATTATGAAAAATAAATTTAGGATTTTTTATTAATTTAGAAAAATTTTCATGATTTGTAGTCGAGCGAAAAAATTATATATCAATAATACAAACTTTACTATAGCTTTGGTGATTTTAGGAAATTTTTTCAAAATTGTTACTTGACAACTATAATAGCTGAAATTTTTATGTTTATTTGCTGGTTTAGAGAAAATATTTTTTTTTTATATTAAAACAAAAACGGATAATTCTGCATACTTTCATTTTTGAAATTACGGAAAAATCTTGATTAGATCAGTTAAACTTTTTTCAGAAAGTACAGATTGACATTTTTTCTATTTCTTAATATTTTCTTATAGGTCATTATCAAAACCAGCAAATCTCCATTATTAAGACGGTGTTGCTTACATATTTTTTTTTTTTTGAAAAAATGTGATATAAAAGAAACCGAAATAGTTTTGTTTTTTAATTATTGGGTGGCAAACTTGGAACCACATATTTTAAAATTTCTAACTTTCACATGATTTTTTTGCTTTGTTATGCCGCTTTCCTATTAGAAGTTATAGCCCATTAAAAATTGCCCTGTCTTTAAAGAAATATTGGTAAAAAATTGTTAAAACACCGCTTACTTAGTATTACCTGACTCAAATGTCCAAACCATATGTTGTGTAATCTTACGTCATGAAGGCCGAACAAAGTTTCGTCATTTTCCTTTTTCAAGTTCTTTAGAATCGCATTGCCATAATTTCATTAACGTTTTATATCAATATTACCCAGTAAAATAGTAACATCCAAATAACTGGTTGCAGAACAGCTTATACAGTATTATAATAGGTTCTAATTTCTTTTCTACAACTGGTTCATTTTATATGGAGTTTGTCCAATTTGCAATAGGTTCTTTACCTCCAAACAAGAGCAGGTTGTTTTAGAACCGGTTCTAGAACCAGTTATATTTGTTCGGGGACAGTAACAATTTACATTTCGACTCCCAGGAACCTGTTTGAGAACCGGTTCCATGTAACCGGTGGTAAAAGAAGTTGTTCTAGAACAGGTTCAGAGGTAATCTGTTCCAAACAATTTTGCTGGGTAGTAAATTAAAATAGTTACACTGTGCTTGAATCAGAGACTTATTTTTTTAACAAGCTGGCAACCGTCTGGTATACCGATTTCAGGTACACTAAAGCCGTTAGTTCATGCAGTTTTACTGGGTTCGCTTTTAAAATATAGATATTGAAAATATTAGTGCAAAAATCTTAAAATAACGCCAGTTTCAGATTGTTTTCAACTATTTATTATTATCCGTGTTGTCGTAACTGTACCCAAAAAAAAGTTAGTAAAGTCAGCAAAATTTTAGTCGGGAGGGTGCTTGCAAAATAATTGCTAATGTCAGCAAAATCTTAGCAACAAAATTAATAGATTCAGCACAAGTTTTACTAACACTTAGTTGATTAAAAACTAAAAAATCTTTGCTAAAAGTCAATAAAGTTTTTGTTTACTATTAGTAGACTGGAAAATACTCAAAGGATTTGTAGAAAAATTATACTTGTTTTATTTATTTTTTTAATAAAAAAAATCTTGTGGCAGTCGTGGGGTTTGAACACATGAACTTGGTAATGCTAAGCTGACGCTTGATATACATGACAATTTACTTTTAGCAGACTTATTCTTGTTTGGTTATATAACCAAAAAAATTGCATGAAGGTATAAATATGTCTTCATATTAAGTTATTGTTGTTTAGTAAGAATTTATTAATATATGCTTTTTTTCAAGCAATATATTTGATATATGCTTTTTCAAGCAACTTTATACGGATTTTCTATAAATGTTTTAAAAATTGGCTTTTATAAAAAATTAATTAAATGTAAAAACTATTTGGTGAAAAATTATTCTAAAATTTCTGTGTAATATACACCTAATATATTATATATATATATATGTATGTACACCGCATACTCTAGAGACATTTATTCATTCCCCCGCATAGTTTAGGGACATTTTCTTACTTTGGGGACTGTCCCCAAAATTTTCGCGCCTTTTCATACATCTAGCGTTTAAGATGAGGGCAATTTTTTCTATTACACCGCATATTCCGGCGACAATTTTGGGCGTGTCCCTAAACTATGCGCTGTGCATACATATATATATATATATATATATGTATGCACAGCGCATAGTCCAGAGACATTTATTCGTTCCCCCGCATAGTTTAGGGACATTTCCTTACTTTGGGGACTGTCCCCAAATTTCGCGCCTTTTCATACATCTAGCGTTTAAGATGAGGACAATTTTTTCTATACACCGCATATTCCGGCGACAATTTTGGGCGTGTCCCTAAAGTATGCGCTGGCGCATACATATATATATGTATGCACAGCGCATACTCTAGAGACATTTATTCGTTCCCCCGCATAGTTTAGGGACATTTGCTTACTTTGGGGACTGTCCTCAAAGTTTTCGCGCCTTTTCATACATCTAGCGTATTAGATGAGGACAGTTGGTTCGATACACCGCATATTTCGGGGACAATTTTGGCCGTGTCCCTAAAGTATGCGCTGTGCATATTTCACTTTTTATATTTGTTATTCACTTTTTATATTTACGAAAAATTGTACTTTATATTGTCTTTTTGTGCAACGACACAATAAAACCAAGAAAAACATGATATTAAACTCGATTAAAGTTGACAGTTTTAACATATTTATGAAACAGCACGAAAAAAGGAAAGGTACACTTAAGGGAATAGGCCACAATAGGAAACATTTTCTTATAGAAAACATTTTCAAAAAATTTTAATCAGGCTCATAAATAAGAGTCAATTATGAGTCATTTACGACTCAGAAATATAAACGCTAAAAAAATGATCATATTTTAGAGTTTTTTATAAATCTTAAGTTTTGAGCCCTCAGAAATGTGATATGATTTTATATTTGAGGTATAATTTTTTTTTAAAGGGTAGTTATAATGTGTACTTTAGCAACTGTATACCTAAACTTAAATTTAAGAAAATGTATGCATTACTGCTATTGAATTTTAAAGATATAAAGCATAATATTTTAATTGATTAAAATAAAAATTTGGGAAGGAGTGGCTTAACTTAACTTTCAATATTAAAATGGACAATGTATTACTAATTCAATAGCTTAACAATCTAACTATTATTTAAACACACCAAATTCCAACACCAACAACTTTCTAAAAGTTCGATAGTTTTGTCGATATTTTTTTTTTTTAGTAACGAAACTTTAATGCTTTTATCTTTCTGACAAGTGGAATTGTATCCTATCATAAAGTCATAAAAGCTTAAACACTATTACATACATACATATGTACATAAAGTTCCCATTAAATCACATCCTCTGTTATACTCGCACGCATTTTAAGTTTCCGTTTTTTTAAACTTCTGTTTCAGTTTGACCCTAATTTAATATTGCTCATACGCCCCAAGCAATAAAATCTCTGTATGTATAAGATAAAATTTATTGTTGTGGAAAATTTCATTGTTAAATTTAGTTGAAAATGTTAAAGTTACAACTGCTCTAACTAAATATTTACAGTGAATTCAAAATATATTGTTTTACAAAATATACAATGATGATTTAACCAATGTTTACCGAAAACTGTTGAATGTCTGTTCTTTTTATAGTCATTTTATAGGGGTACTATACATTTACAACACATTTTCATTAATCATAAACGAGCAGACTATATATTTTGTGTATATATATATATAAGGGTGTCCCTTAAAAGTCGAAGCCCCCAAAGTGTTATTGCAAATAGCTCCAAATGGAAGAAAAATTTTTATTTTTTTTTTTTTGAAAACGTTAACCAGTGCAGAATTTTGACCGAATATGCCATATTTGTGAAAAAAGTGTATTTTCATTAAAAAAATGCCAATCATTTATACACTCAGAATGTAATTTAGTTTACTGTTTGTGATTTAATAATAAAAAAATTTCAGTTGTGTTAAAATAAAGGAACATTCATTTATTTTCAAATAAATATTTTTTCAAACTTTTTTTTTATATTTGTTCAAAATAATTTACTACCATATACCGATTTTTTTAGTTTCATTTATTTAAAGTTTCACATAAATTTAAACAAGGAAACGTAATATTGTTACTCGTTTGTTATAAATTTAAATTTTGTTTGCCAAAAAAAATATTCAAAGAATTCGAGTCTGTTTTCTTTATTAAAATGCTTTGTTTATATAAAAATTATTTCAGTTCCAATTACAAAAAATTGCAAAAGTTTACATAAATGTGTGTATAAATTTTGTAGAAACAAAAAAACAAATAATGATAAAAAATAACTTTTTTCTTGCAGTCATAATTAAAACTACATTTCATGGGTCTTCTTTGTCCCTAGGCCACTAAGTGTTTTTAAATAAACTAAAGATAAATATAGTCAATCAAAATTGTGAAAGGCGTGGTAGAAAAGAATGAGTGTATTTTCTAAAAATCATAACTACATTGTAAATTTTCAATTTTCAGAATCAGACTGCACTGTTTCTGCTATTGAACCTTCGTCAGTGACCCTGTTTTTTTTTTTTTTTTTGAATAATGTAATATTTGTTATGTTTTTATTTGTTCGATTGCGTCTATATGAAATTTTCTGTGCAATCACTGAGCGTGGTATAGCTAAACTGATTTCTAATGCCACATGCACTCGCACTACACGTAAGACAGAGCGCTTTAGCCTACTGATCTATCGTCAGGTCGAGTTTTGGTTGTGATTAAAACTAGTTTCATTACACGGTTTTTTTGTTCTTGCATACATGATCTCAGAAGTACAACTCCAACAACACAACAGTTCTATTTTTAGCAACTTACCTCATTCTAATGTCCACTGTTTTCCCATAAAATTTAAATGATATTTTTCAGAAAATGGGGCAAAACTTTAATGAAAACATTAATTTTTTTTTTTTTTTTAATTTTACTTTGGAAATTTGTAATTTTTTATAAAATGTCCTGGAAGTTGCTTCACACACACAACACGAATTATAATTTTTTTCAATTTATTTTTTTTCTTTAATTATAACTAATATATATATATATATGTATGCCACAGCGCATAGACTAGAGACATTTATTCGTTCCCCCGCATAGTTTAGGGATATTTGCTTACTTTGGGGACAGTCCCCTAAGCTATGCGGGGGAACGAATAAATGTCTCTAGACTATGCGCTGTGCATACATATATACATATATATATATATTAATTAATATAATTAGGTATTTTAAAATATTTTTAAAATGAATTTAAAGAACACAGTTCATCATTTATTTCAAAATCGTGTGTCATTTTTGATTCCAGTTTAAGTGGGTCACTGATATCCGATGATTTCATAATTCCATACTTAAATAAACTTCAATATACACATTTAGGAAGTAAATGAGATAAAAAATTTAATTTTTTTTAAATTTAGATTTTTGCAATTTTTATTATAAAAATACACTTTTTTGGGAATAAGCAATTTTGTGCTGAAATTTGGCACTGGTTTACTTTTTCCAAAATAAAACGCAGTTTCTTTTAATTGGAAAACTTTTGTTGTTATAAACGAAAATCAAAAAATCGTTTTTAAGCGGACGTCCTAATATATATGTAAATGTGATTCAAGAAGGGATGCTTAACATTTTTGTATTGTATTATGTATTTGTCTGTGTCATATTCAAGTTATTTGTGTTCATCACTGAAAATTTTGAAATCAAAGGCAGGGGAGTGGGTGCAAATAAGTGTAATGTAGTCTTTCAACTACATTTTCAACTACATTCTAAATAGTTTGAATATTTTAAAACTCTTTTTAAAAGGTTGAAAAAGTATATATGTATATATTTTTTTTAAAGCGGTTTAGTTTGTTAACATTTTCATTTATCAACCCTGTCTAAACATTTTTGTCCGTTTTATTTTTTTTTTTCTGGTTTTTATTACAAAACGAAAATGATTTGCTTTTGATTTTTTACACATGAATTAATAAAAGGTATATTGCACCTTTTTTTTTGTTGGTGGTTGTTGTACCTTAAATGTTATCAAACTAGACACCAAGTTATTCATTGGTAGTCGTCAGTTTATACATTTTGGTATAATAAAACCAACATTTTCATTTAAAGGTTATACTTATTTTTATTCATATTTTTATTATTGACAGGGAAGGTCTGTTTGGCGAAGACTGCTGGTTAAAATTAAGTATACTTGTACAGAAGACAGGACGTGTAAGCTTGTATTATAGATTTTCAATAAATAAAGTATCAAGTGAAAGGTATTAAAAGCCTTGATAAAAATTTATTAGAATTCGTTTAAAATTAAAATTTTTTCACAATCAGATTAGGAAACATTCCTACTGAATGTGTTGTGCTACAATTATGCTCTGCTGATGATGGTTTTTTTTTTATTATCTCTGTTTATGACTATATATAATTGCGGTTCTTTTTTACGGGTTTGTATTTAAAACACACTCACAGTTGCTTTTAACGACTCGAGTAAAATATGTATATATAGCTTTATGTTTTCTTTTTATTTTAAATGTATAATAATATGTGATTCTATATGCTATCACACATAGTAATTTCTTATCTGGTAATATATAGAGCAATATACTTTTGCATAATAATATATGATACACTCAGGTAAAACAATTATTAGAAATGTTTGTAAAAGGTTTCAATTCTACTACTAATTTTTATTAAATATTTTTGCTATTCTCATTTTAAAATTTACGGAATTTTTTACTAATTTTTGTTGCTGATTTCATCAAACATTAAACTAATTTTTCAAAACCGAGTGCTAAAATTAGCAAAAATGTTTGTTAATTTCAACAAATTTATATTTAAAAAAATTTAATTTGGAATAATTTAAAATAATTACAAAACAAATTGGCATAAACTTAAAAAAGCCTATCTGCACTTAGGGAAAAACCTTCCATCACATTGACGAAAATATTTCATAAATCGCTTGTCATCAATTATTTATCATATAAATGCCGTTATTATAAAAACAACGAAAGTTTTATAAAAATTTAAGATAGTTTGTTCAAGGTCAATAAACTTTATTTACGTAAGTAAACACGTTTTTACATATTTATATATTACTTTATACTGTTATTTACGAATGCGGATCAATAAGTC